>CM062816.1:810876675-811403296 GCA_031772625.1 Pinus tabuliformis | reverse complement strand
CAAAACTAATCTTTGTCTTTTCCATATGACACCTATAATTATATTAAGGACTGGAACAATTTCCCTTGTTATACAAGTATTCTAGGATCAAGCACCACCCCTCGATTAGCCATTTTGTCAACATCTTCTTTTAGGTGTCAAATAATATAGAAGAAAAAGACATCTTCAAAATTTTGTATTTACAAAATTATTATGTTTACCCAAATTGAAAATGAAGAATGTCGACTTGATTTCACCTTGGAGATCATCTTTATAACTATCATCGAATTCTTAAAAACTTTTATTTTTCTTCTTCCTTTACTTTCAGCGATATCTAAACCTTTCCATAACACAAAAATTTGAGCTTCACTGTTTGTTGTGGTATCCGAACCCCAAACAAATTTAATTTGTCTTTACTTTTTAGCACATGAAATCACCTCTCCGCCTCCCACCACCCCTAATTATTGATATATGTTTTAACAATAAAACAAAAATAAAAAATCCAAAAATATCGAATACTCAGCCTAACTAAATTGTGATTAAATTATTTGAAAAACAAATATATGTTTGTAAATACATGCACACCTGCCCCGAGGATGCTTAGCCCGATTCAAAATAGATAAATAATATTTTCCAAATTACCATGGTGGATACTCCATGTGGCGCGTTACCATTGGTTCCATGACGTGTCGAGGTTGCCATTGTGGTAGGTGATACACAAATATATCAGCAAACCAAAACTAAATGTCCAACCCAAGGAGCGGAAATCTTAATTTTTATTACTTGGCGGAAGGGAGGACAGAATTCTCTGCATCTGGGCTCCCTACAGGTCGTAAACCCTTGGCCTGCGCATCCATGTTTGATTTCGATCCATGGTTCTGCCCTTAACATTTCAGGTTTTTAAGGGGTTTCACGCTTAATTCTGAACGTATAAGGGTTTTATGAGTGTTCACGCTTAATTTTAAGGCGAAATCGGTGCAGATCGGCGATCTCCGGCAGCAGATCTGGAGTTTTCTGGAGCTATATTTGTAAGGTATGTACGTGCCCTTATTTTTTCTGCCCTGTTTTTCACGAATTATAAATTATATTCAATTTCCATTAGACATTAAAAGATTATCGCGGAAGTCCCCTGGCGTGTGTAATTTGAGCCCTGTCAAATCATAGTCTGTAGCTTGTTTGAATATCCAATGTCCCCTGAGTTGTGTCTGTTTTAAAGTTCACTTATTGAGTAGTAGTATAAACTAGTTGTTAAACTGATTGGTGTGTTTTGAGTCTTTGGAAACATTAACGTTAAGGTTTTCATTTGAAAAGTTTTCTGCAAAATTTTCAGGGTTTCACCCTTTTTTTTGGTTTCTTCGCGTGAATAACAGCTTCGTTTCTAGTTTATTTTTCCTGTCTGTTTAAATCTACGTTGACGACCTTTGGTTACAAATCCACGAGTAAGGGGTATCTATTTCATAAAACCACAAGACTTGCACTTCATTTGCAAATTGGGAATGTTAATACATCAACATGTTCATTGGGAGATTGAACCCAGGTCACTGCGTAAGGCACACTTGATTTACCTATTGACTACAGCCCACATGACCTCCAGCTGTTTGAGTTATCTCGTTTTATCAATATTGCCATGGTTGTTGAATGTAGTCTCGCTGTTGTTATAGTGCATTATTGTTGGCATTTTTGAGAGGGATTATTTGTCATAGTCAAGTATAACAATAGACTGTTATTGCGTGTCAACAGCTTGATATCTTGGGTTTCTCTTCCGAGAAGAAAAAATGCCAAGTGGTGGCGGGTTTCGGGTGCTTCATCTAGTGAGGCCGTTTCTGTCAATCTTGCCCGAGGTCCAGACAGCTGAAAGAAAAGTGCCCTTCAGAGAGAAGGTTCTGTACACTGTAATCTCGCTTTTTATCTTTTTAGTATGCAGTCAGTTGCCCCTATATGGCATACATTCAGCAACTGGGGCGGATCCATTCTACTGGATGCGTGTAATTCTGGCCTCTAATCGTGGAACTGTTATGGAGCTTGGAATTACCCCAATCGTTACTTCGGGCCTAGTAATGCAGCTTTTGGCAGGATCCAAGATAATTGAGGTGGATAACAGTGTTCGTGAAGATCGGGCTCTTCTGTAAGTATTGTGGCCATTTTTTATTATAAGACAGTTGATTTTGAGCTCTCTTATGATCTGCAAATTTTGTGGTTCTCGCTAGCCTCCAAATAGAGCGTTTTTGAGTGACTTGCGTGGTTCGTTGGAAATATCAATCCATATTTTCCACGATTTGCAATGAGGTCTTCGAATAATGTGTTATTTTTCCTTATGATTAGGCTTTGTTATGACGTAACATTGTAGTCCATATTATTCTCTGTTGCCATTTCATAAGATATTATATGGAATACAAAAGATTTGTTTCTTTTCTTTTCTTTGCTCATTTCAACTCTTAGTGTCTGGTTGTTTTGATGTAGTAATGGGGCTCAGAAGTTACTCGGTGTCCTCATCACAATAGGTGAGGCAGTTGCATACGTGCTGTCTGGAATGTATGGTGACATCCGGGACCTCGGAGCTGGCAATGCCATCCTCATTATTGTCCAGCTCTTTTTCGCTGGTATAATTGTGATATGTTTGGACGAGTTACTCCAGAAAGGTTATGGATTGGGATCTGGCATTTCATTATTCATTGCTACTAATATATGGTAGGTACCTTTATCTATTGTATGTTTTGGTTACTTTCTATTTTGTTATATATTTTCCGAAGAACATGTGGGAGGTGGAATTTTAATTTTTGAAAGTTCAGATAGTGTCATTTTGGGCTTTTAAACCTTCCTAACTTGAATATTCCTGTGCAATTGCAGCGAGAGCATTATATGGAAGGCCTTTAGTCCCACTACAATCAATAGTGGACGAGGTGCAGAGTTCGAGGGAGCTGTTATTGCATTGTTCCATTTGTTGATAACCAGAACAGACAAGGTCCGGGCACTGCGGGAAGCTTTCTACCGGCAGAATCTTCCAAATGTTACTAACCTGCTTGCTACAGTTCTGGTTTTTCTCGTTGTTATATACTTCCAGGGTTTTCGTGTTGTTTTACCAGTGAGGTCAAAGAATGCCCGTGGGCAACAGGGATCATATCCTATCAAGTTATTCTATACCTCAAACATGCCAATTATTCTACAGTCAGCTCTTGTTTCAAACTTGTATTTTATTTCCCAGGTATATTGTGTAGTCTTGTAAAGTTTTATGTAAGAAATCTGAGAAATGGAGTTATTTGTGTATTCCTATGTATTTGGCATGTCTGGAACGTTCAAATATTTCTATTGTTTTGCAGTTGCTTTCGGAAATACAGTGGAAACTTTCTTGTTAATCTGTTGGGCAAGTGGAAGGAGTCTGAATATTCATCAAGTGGTCAATTTGTTCCTGTGGGTGGTCTTGTTTATTACATCACCCACCTTCCAGGTAAATGACAACACCATGCGTGCAGTTTCTGTCAATAAAATTATTATGATATTTGTGGAAACCTTGTTAACCTGGGGTATTTGCTTTCTACATGGATGCGACCTGTTATCCCTAAAAATATTCGACTTACATTGTGAAGAATAAATTATCGGTGGTATGCAGCTTGGCAGAGATGGCAGCAAATCCTTTCCATGCTCTTTTCTATTTGACTTTTATGCTGACAGCATGTGCACTGTTTTCAAAGACATGGATTGAAGTATCTGGTTCCTCTGCCAGAGATGTGGCAAAACAACTAAAGGTATGAATTTAGAAAGGAGGTTATATAGTTTTCTATTTTGCTGTCATTCTTTAATATCAGAATGAAAATTATATGATTTAAAATGCAGGAGCAACAAATGGTTATGCCAGGCCACAGAGAATCTAATCTTCAGAAAGAGCTAAATCGTTACATACCAACAACTGCAGCTTTTGGTGGCATGTGCATTGGTGCTCTTACTGTCATGGCTGATTTTATGGGGGCTATTGGTTCTGGTACAGGAATCCTTCTTGCAGTGACTATTATTTACCAGTACTTTGAGACATTTGAGAAGGAAAGGGCCAGTGAACTAGGTTTCTTTGGTTTTTAATGCAGTCATTTGTATTTGACAATTTTAGAGGTTAGGATTTAGACTAAACTTCAGTTGGGCTAATGCTATGGCCCTTGAAGCATGTGAATGCTGGGGATTTTGATGCCCCTTTGAAGTTTTGCAGCCATCTTTTGATTTAGATATTAAATAGAATTCACAGAAGTCAAAACTGGCAGGCAGAAAAGTCCTGTGTGCTGTACTGACATTGAGATGTTTAGGGCACTTTGAAATAACTTCTTGGTTTTTGGGACAAAAGCAATTGTATAGTTGAAAGGCCATGTATTTGTGGTATTTGCAGTTCTTTGTTTAATTACGTGAAATCTTTAAATGCAAAATAAATATCGGTTAATTACATAAATAACAATCTGCAGTCAATAGATAAAGGGTACGATTCTAATTGAAATGAGAATGAATTAGACATTTAGAAACTGTTATTTGCTGGAAGCAGCAGAATACTTGGAAGAATTTCAACGGGAATAATTATGCAGAAGTTATGCAGAACAAACGGGAAATTCTTCAAATATCTTGTTGGATGAAATTGTAACGTTTACAACACTTATTTTTAAAAATATCAGCTGCATTTGGCATGGACCTTTCCACGTTAGTAACCACAAAAAATGCTTCTTGCACGTTTAATTTGGGAGTAGATGATTGTTGATGATAATGTTTTGACAAGATTTTGATAATATTACCAGACAGCACAAGTTTCAAAAGTTTTGTCGTGAATTTCTTATGTCTATAGGGAAGATCAAAGATGAATATAATTAATGCGTGTTCTATAGATTGGCACAAGGGATTTCATAAATTTTGTTGAGCAAATAATTTTTTTACTGTTAAGAGGATTATGGAAGCTCCTACCTTCTTCTTTCTCATTAGAAGAGGCTTTCAAGGGCAAAGTCAATGTTTAGGGTAGGTCAACCCTTAGTCATTAAAGTCCGGAGTCCGGGAACAACAAGGCTTATAGGCCCGATACTGGTTGTTTTAGTAAAGCTAGTAAAGAAGTCAATCTTATCTTCGATAGGGTATAGGCTGGGAGGTCTCAATATTCATTACGAGCCTCTGTTCTAAGGTCAGGTACCTATCCTTCTTTTGAACCAAGATGATCACCACCAATTTGATCGTTGTCGTTCGTTCGGAGATTAACATTATTTGGTGACTGGTCAAGGGTTGTGCAATGATGATTAAACCATCACAAAATTTTGTATTTGTAATTTATGCCCAAAGTAACAAAATTGTGATTTGGTCAGGTTGCAATACTATTTGACCATTCTTGACTTGGTATTATTGTATGGTGTTGGTCAATGGCTGTGCAATGATGACTGTAATTTATTACTTCCTAATTTTGGAATTGTGCAATGATGTTTATAGGTTTTCCATGCCCTGAGGTAAATTGAAAAGATGCAAAAATTTAGTAAAATAATTAATAATATCGTTTGATCGGTCCTTCCTATATAGGTAAGGATGAAAGTGAAATAATTATTCAAATAATGTGATACCTCTAGTGATGGTTCAGCAGCTAACTAGTGTTGAATGGGGCCGTGACTGACTGAAGGGTTGCATCAGGGTTGATTTTGAAAGATCTGAAGGAAGGCTCAAGGTTGGTTCTAAAAGGTCCTCCCTTTGCTAATTGTATGATATTAAGTTGGACAAAATGCCAACCCTCCCCACCACGCAAAATGGTGTTGGCCGGAATTTCATATTCTTCACTATACGCCGTACGGCAGCTTAAAGCACTACCATAGGTTGCCAACTATGCATTTGTATAATTTTGGATGCTATCATGCATATGTAATCAGTTTTTTACTTGCTAGAATACAGATCGTTTTTTTCTTCCCTGAAAAAAAAGTTGCCAACTATGCATATCCCATAATTAATATTTGAATTTTGAATTTTCATTTACCTTGCATGGAAGACATTCTGTGGATGCTGAATGCGTTACGCAGTGCCTGGAATGCTATTATTCAACTGAGGAATTGGCGGACTGCAACAGTGGTGAATTGGGCCTATTAGCTCAGAAAGCCTGAAGCAGGCTGGAGAGATCAAGCAGTTTGGGCCTAGATTAGCTGCACAAGGTCCCTGTGTTCTTTCTCTTCATCCACAGTCCTCCTTGGCCAAAACAATCTTGGAATCAGATCTTCCCTTGATTGTAGAAAGTTATCTGGAAGACAGTGTTAAGCTACTGGACACATGTAATATCTTCAATGGTAGCTTTGTAGACGTGATGTACTAACAAAGAATGCGTTGGCAGAAGAATTTGATCAGGTCTAAAAACATTCTTTGTGAATGCATTGAACTTTGAAGCCATAACGGAGAATGATGAAGAGTTTGACAGACAAGGGCAGCAGAGATCCAGGTTAGAGAATTGCATTCTCATGATTAAGATAGAGAAGATAAACACATGGTTTCCCTAGATGGGTCAAATTGTGGTTCCCTGTTGGTTGCTATGTATATGGAAGCAAGGTGGCTGCTATTATTATCTAGGGGTTCTTGCTGCTGTCCAGTCTGCATTTGACCCTGCATCAGCCATCGGTTTTGCAGGAAGTGATTGATAAGAGGAGGTGACTGTCCTGCTCTGCTCTGCTTCATGAATTGGGCAGTGTGTGTTTTAAGGTTAAAGAGGTCATGCAGGATGTTGGCTGATGATCCCTAATTGGGAGATGGACGAGTGCTGAGATATGCTGAGGCCTTCCAAGAAAGGGATGTTTCCACTTAAATTAAATGAGGAGCTTCATGAGATACTTGTTTCACTGAGTGGTGCTACCTAGGAATGCATCGACCAGAAGAATTTGTTCAGGTCCAAAAACGATCTGGGTCAAATTCTGGTTCCCTGTTGGTTGCCATATATATCAAAGCAAGTCTGCTGCTATTTTTATCTGTGGGGTTCTTGCTGCTGCCCCTGATGGTCTAATCGAGGAGGTCCCTGTCCAGTCTACCTTTGACCCTGCATCAGCTCTTTTGCTTTTGTGCTTCAATGCTCAGTTTGCAGACAAGTTTTTAAAGAAGTGATTGATGAGAGGAAGTTGACAGGGTCCTTCTCTTTCCTGCTACATGAATTGGACTGTGCATTTTAAGGTTAAAGAGGTTTTGCAGGATGTTGGCTAATCAGTCTCATTGGGAGATGTATGGATGATGAGATATGCCGAGGCCTTTTAGAAAGGGACGTTTCCATCTAAAAATTGGATTAAGGAGCTTCAAGAGATATTCTTCTCGAGCTAGTGGCGCTACCAAGGAAAACATTCTTTGTGAATGCGTTGAGCTTTGAAACTGTTTGAATTTCGAAGTCTGACATGTTAGAAACCCTTCATGCACTTTACTGATTTATTCCTTCCTACTTGTTTTGTTAATTAACAAGTTATTTACCATGTAAATACTGGAAATAAATACAAGTACATGCTCAACACATTATAGATCATCAACTGAAGGAAATAGAAACAAGCACACAAGTGACACCGTTGTTTTTGGACTAATGTCCCTGGAAAAACCCAATGCGGGAAAACCGGTGCAGCTATCTGAGGGTTTGATTTATTAAGCAGTTTCAGAATACAATTTGGGTGCCAAATCCAGCTCACCCAACAGAGAAAAATCTCGGCAGTAGTACCTCTCTACTCGGAAGTAGATATTCCGGTTGAAACACCAGATAAACACTCCGGTAGTTCTATAGCTCCAATCTGCCTCACAAAACCCTAGTGTCAGCGTCAGCCTCACTCTAGCCCAACGTTAGCCTAGTGTCACCCTGGCTTGCCTGTGTTAGCGTTTGGAGGAACTGTGTCAGTCCTCTGGCCCTATGCATCACCCACGCTGGCCCTCTGAGGCACTGTGCAGCTCTTGGCTGCCTCTACGTGAGCCCTGGCTGGCTCTGTGTGAACCCTTGGCTGCTTTTGCGTCCCTTTTTTACAGCTATTGCGCTGTTTCTCTTGATGCTATCTCTGCCTCTCTGCTTCTGTATTCACTGCTCCTTAGCTGCAACTCTGATCACTCTCTCAACTTTCTCAGCCAACCCAGCCTCAGAAAGTCGAAATCTTGATCTCTTGGTGTGTTTTCCAAGTGACCCTCAAGCCTCCTCTTATACTTTTTTCGTTGACAAATCAGTGGCCGAAAGTAAGTCCCTAATCAACGACTAAGATTAGATCTGGCTTGATCCATGACATTTGGACCATTCTAACACAGTTTTATATTAATTTACATTAATATTTTAATTTCCCTAATTTTAGATTTAGAGGCTTTATTAAAAATATTAATTATTTTAATATCTCCCAAACTGTTTAGAATCTGCCCAAACCCTTTTTGGGTATTGGAGATCTCATGTGCCTTAGCCTCTCCACCAATTTTCGTGGCTAGAGCACATCTAATGCAATCCCAAATCAACAAAAATCTTAATGGAGAAAAATGAAGAGCTTGACAGATAATGCCAGTAGAGATTGAGACTAGAGAATTGCAGTTCCACGATTTACGATAAATGAGGAGAAGATAAGTACATTGGCTTCCAAGATAAATCAAATTCTGGTTCCCTGTTGGGTGCCATGTATATGGAAGCAAGACCACAGCAATTTTTATCTTTGGGGTTCTTGCTGCTTCTCCTGCTGGTTAAAAGCGAGAAGGTACCTGTCCAGTGTGCATTTGACCATGCATAAGCCCTCTTGGGTTTTGCTTCAATTCTCAGTTTGCAGACCAAAGTTTAAGGTGACAGGGTTCTATACTCTATTCCATAAATTGGACAGTGTGCATTAAGGTTAAAGAGGTTGTGCAGGATGTTGGTTATAGGCTCTAATTGGGAGATGGACTAATGCTGAGATATGGCTGAGGCTGAGAAATTCAGATTAAGGAGCTTCATGAGATTACTTGTTTCGAGCTGAGTGGCTGTCCTGGATGTTTTCAGGCATGCCAGGAATGAGACTATATGTTTTGTTCTGGATTTAAAAAACATTGAGCGGGACATTGAATTTGTGAATTTGGGTTTTTTGACATTCTCATTAGGGCTTTCATTCTTGGTAGCTGTTCAGCTGTAGGCTTTAATCTTACTGTGTCTGAATTTGAGCTCCTTTGTCACCTCCTCCATGAAGGATTTCCAGTGCTTTTACATAAAGTGTTTGTTTTTTTGGCATTTCTCTTTGGACGTGTTGTGCTCGAACTTGTGAATGTCAGTGTCTGTGCAACATGGGGCACATAATTATCCTCTGAAAATGGTTTGGATCTGGAGGTGTATAAATGGGGGTTCAAATACCAGAGATGGTGTCATATTCTACTTCTTGGATTGGTGACTGAGGAACTGAAGTGCTTCAAGCTCAACAACACGAATGCTGATGTTCATTATCAAGTTATCAGGACCCATTGAGGGATAATTGTAATATGTTCAAGAGGAAATGAGCCCTTGGCTTTCTGTTTTTTTGTGATTACTTTCGGCCTAAAGTCAGCTACTGCTACACTCTTCTATGTGCATAACCTGAAGCGAGCGGAGCAGACTGTTCGTGGGTCTCTGTTCTTGCTGTGGCTCTCGCCAAATAAGCTGTTTCCATTCATGCACTATTACAATACTGTAATTTCACGGTACACTGGAAATCTGAAAATCAATCTAAAAGCTTTAGTTATTGTATGCTACCACCATTTGAATATTTTTTATCCAACTGCGCTGAATCGAGTTCCTAGTTCGTATTGTTCAGGTTTATCTTAGATGTATACTGCAGGTTTCTTCTCATGTGACTACAAATGCTATATGAGAGCAAGCGCCTGTATCACTGCCTAGGCCAGGTCCTCCTGGAATCTGCAGCCAAGCAGGAACTACAGGTCGTTCTTTCAAACTGTAATAGGATGTTTTTTAAGGATGTTCGTTCTTTCTTGTGGTCCGATTAAAATAATTTGTTTTGAGATGAGGCCACATTGTGTCGGCTTTCAAATCTGCAAAAATCAACTGTCTCTATACGCATGCTGATAATTTTGAGACGTATTCTTTTGAAATGTGTGAACAATATAATTACTAGAAGCAGGATTGTTCACAAAACTGTTATTACAATTTACTGGTCATGGTACAACCCCTTATTATCATTGATAGTACTGCAATTCTTTTAGTTCGAGTTGATTTTGTCTCCATGCCAAGAACTAATGGTTTGATGGTATTTCTGAGATATTGGTGTTAACCAAGTGAGAATTTAAACATAGCAGGGCATGATTGAATGTGGTAATTTCTAGTAATCTGCAAAATTTTACAGAACTTTGTATTATACTTAGTTCTGAACAAACTCACATTAATTGTAAGAAAACGGAGAAACACTAATAATTTTTGGAATAGCTGGAAATGAATGACAAGATAAGATTATGGTTAAGAAAAATTCAATAAGGTTAGAGGCTGCAAGAAGTCATAAATCGACTATGGGAGCGCTTCTTAAACACTAAATCATAAAGTGAGAAGGTCACTCTTAAATGCTAAAACGCTGGCAAAAACAGGAAAATACACAACAATAAAAGAGAGTAGTAGGATCCAATCACAGCAGAGAACCCTAAGAGTTGCAAGGCCCTAGCGCAACATTAACATCATTGTTGGAAATAATAGTAGAGGAAAAGGAGGAAGTATCATTGCCTCTGTCTATCATTATTAAGAAGCTGATGTAGAACTTGATGATGTCCTATGGAGAGTACCTAGAGCATAAGGGGCCTGGCTGTACAATCCTAGGTGAACTCTAAAGTGAAATTAATTCTCTCCTAAAGTGAAATTAATTCTCTCCTAATATATAAGGCTGAGGGAAATAACCTCTTCATGCATCAATCAGTACGAAGGCATGTTGACCTTAATGATATCCTGTGGAGAGTACCCAGAGTGGAAGGGGCTTGTTTGTACAATCTTAGGCAAGCTCTAGGGCCTCGTTTGTAAACTCTGGTTGCTTAAGCTAATCTAGTGGGCAGTCATTTGTATAGCGCAGTGGCCCTACACAAACGTTGAAACTTCGACCCACGACTTTACAAAGTTAAACTTTCTTCCTTTAGTGAATTGTGGAAGGTCATTTGTGAAGCTGTGATGTATACTTCAACTTTCTTCCTACAACAATAGCCACTGGTAGCTATGATAGATAAGAATCAAGATTACCTGTTGATGGGGTTTGAAACTTTGACCTTGAAGGAAGAAACACAGCCCAAACCCAGAAATTTACAGTAACAACCCAAATAATCCGCCTAGGTTGGGGATCACGACCCAGAAACACACCCTGGAAACAAAGCCAAAGACTCAACGTAGATTGCCAAAATGCAGCCCAAAATTGCAACCCAGAAAAATAGAGAACTGTGCCCCAAAAGCAAAACGAGTATTCTCTCCAGATAAATTTCGGATAACGGTTTTGAGAATCACACGTATTGGATGAATCTCGGCTTTAGGAATGCACAATGTATTAGAGAGAACAAACTGCCATTGGGATTTTGATTTAGTGGATAAAGGTGTTAAAACAATTTTAGGGTGTTTTTAAAATTTAGAACTTGTTCTTGTGTCAGCTGCACAATCAGGACGGTATCTGTACTGTACGCAAAATATTGTGTATCCATATTACAGCCATACTTATAGGAAAGGCCAATACGGCTAAATCTTGCTAGTATTATCAGATGGCCATGAGTAAGACATAAAATAGACAAGTTTACTGCAATATTATTTGGAAAAACAAGCATGAATCTGTCATCAATTGGGTGCTCTTGAGGAAAACTAAGCTTCTTATTTCACTCTGAATTATGTGTTATAAAGATAACTTTTGGTCCTAGCAATTATGGGAAATAACGAAAATTTACAGCTGGGTTATTATCGTTGTGCTACAATAATGCCCTGAGCCATCTCTGTATCACTTCCTTCACTAATATACTTTATTTATTCAGAGTCCCATGAGATTTGAGGTGGCTGTTGACATGGGGATTTTTTTGGCAGATAAGGGCTTTTATGCAGAAATAATTTAAGGTGTACAGAAGCTTTGGGAGCAAAAATAAGGATGAAAATACATTAGGAGCATTTCACCAAAGATAAGTTCATTTGCCACCCATCTTCTTTGCCTATGGCACCTATGATCGCCTTGTGAAATCTTCATCGCTATCTCCTAATGCCATTCAAAATGCTTGATTTTGTATGAATTTTGTTAAATTAAACCTACCTAATAAATATTTTTAGTCCTCCCAAGCTATGGTGTCGATGTCGGTGTCTAACAAACTTAATCGCTATCTTCTAATGCCATTCAAAATGCTTGATTTTATATGAATTTTGTTAAATTCAAGCTACCTAATAGATATTTTTAGTCCTCCCGACTCATGGTGTCAATGTGGGTGTCTAATAAACATGGCAATACATTTGAACCTTGATGTAGGACAACCAAAAATCAAAATCTCATGCCATTAGAAATTTTTGTTGTAGATCAGGAAGGTCAACATGCATATCTTGTGGCTAGAATTCAAGACTATTTGAATGGTTGTCATTCTTTTTTTGGCCGCTCGCAGGTATACGTTGACTATTTATTAATCCACATTTGACTGAAAAATGTTGACTATTCATTAATCCACATTTGACTGAAAAATGTTGACTATTTATTAATCCACATTTGACTGAAAAATCAAATGAGTATGGATAAAGTTAACTTTACCACACTAAAATAATTTATTTATTTCAATTTTCCAATTTTATTTATGTGAATTGATTGGTTTAAAGGCCTTCACTCTTATTTACTAATGATTGTTGTACAAGGACATAGATGCCATGTGCGAGATTTGACATGATATCAACTCAGTACGAACATTGTTACATTTGCAAATTATTTTTTTCTGCATTTGATGTTTCGCTTCATATACGTGTCTAATTTACAAAACATGATATTAAGAGGCCACACAAGTAAATATCTATTGTCGATTTTTATTGTTGTTGTGTTGTACCCTCATACAATAGGTGCCTTGCCCTGGACGACGAATATTTCGTGGGCTATATGTTATATAATGTGCTTTAAAAGGTTTTAATACACGAAGATGTGGCACTGTGACATCAGCAGGCGCTTAATAATGGTGCGCCATTCATTAATGCTTTAAGCACATAAAATTTAAAACTAAGACTTATACTTTGCCTATTATTATGATTACATCTCTCTCAATCACCCCTAATGAAAGTTTTGTTTTTTACTCTAATTTAAGTATATTTACACTAACCAAGAGTATCTACAATGTAGACCTTGTTCAAATGTTGCAGTTGGTTCATACCTTTCAAAGTTCAATAAGTAAACTAAGCGGCAAGAATGCTAGCTACGCAGCCTTGTTCCGTAAGAATTCATGTAATTCAATTTGTAATATCAAAAACATTTAAAAACTAGTTTCATGCATTCTATTAGATGAGGTCATACCCTGTTCTATAGAGAAGCACACCTCTATAAGGAGCATATTCAATATTTTTTATGCAAAAATGTAACTTATTATAGCTACTCTGAAGTTGTGATCTTTTGAGTCATTTTGACACTAATTTTGGGGACTGCGGTTCCCACTGATATTCCCCAGGTTCTAGTGTGTGCACATCTTGAATACTTGATGATTGAAAGAAGAGTTGTGTGTAACAAATGTCTAAACTAATTTAGTCTTATCCCTTTTGGCACATATGGGGATTGTATTGACATTCCACAATGGATAATTGAATGTTGTTATTTGCTATTAGCAAAGCCCTCCTTTCCTATGTTAAAAGTTTTGCAAGGTAGAATAAGGTAGCATATGGCTTACAATTGATTTCCAATTGTGACACATTGGCAAGAGATGATAACTTCTCATCGGGTTCAAAATCTCATAAGAAATTATTTTCAACTAAAATTTGGTTTTCTTTTGGTTGGGCTTAAAATTTTTATAGGCCAACCAACTATCATGTGGCATGAACTGGCTTTGTTTCTTTTGGTAAAGTTGGATTTTATAAAACAAACCTAAACTGGATTTGAATGAATTTCCTTGGGTCAAGATAACATTGTCAATTACCAACTTGGTAGCACTTGGTATGGTTGCAATCTAAACGGAAGTGTATCCTTGCAGAATATAAGGAAATGAAGGGTCCATGACACCAATTTCTAACTGCAACTAACCTCTTTCACAATAATCTCACCATGTAGGTTAAGTATTCTAGCATGTAGGATTTTACAGATCAACATAATATCAGCGTATTGTAAGCATTTCCTTTGGTGAAACTACGCTATCAAAGTAGAAACAACGAAAAATATAGAAACTCTTGTTGTGTAATAGGGAGAAGCCCTCAATATATAGATAAGAGAATGAGTTAAAGAGGAGGAAAACCAAACAAAGCAAAAAGAAAATACACAATTTCACCAAAACAACATATGCTTACAGAAGCAACGAACCTAATCTAACATTAGCTGAAAAAAGCCACAAAAGACTAATGGATGACAATTTAAACAATTTCCCAAGCAATAACAGACCTATTCCTGTTATAAATGTACATGTTGGCATTTGTAATGATGGTCAAACCCTTAATACCATGCAAATAATCAACAAAATTGGGGATCATATGTTCAGGGTTCAAATTCCCTAGGAGGGCTTATAAAAGCCCTTCAAAGTTTTGCTTCATTTTAAAAGTCTTGATTGTAGTGAGATTGTTGACTCGATATGCTCATGGACATAAAATTTTCTTTTGATTTGATATGTCCATGGTCTCTACAATTTTTTTCATTGGACTTCACAAGAGCAATGCCTTATGTGATATAAAAATCACGAGATCATTCGAAAAACACAAGAAGCTCCATGATTTCGAGGATGGTAAAAATTACCTAGGTCAAAAGGCTTAAAAACTCAATTTGTTAGGAGGATAACTATGGCAAGTGGCACCTCAAATGGAAGTTGGCAACATTGAGGTAGATGCCACTTGGAATAAAGTCAATTGTAGAGTTGGTGTTACTTAAGTGGACATCACCCTAATTGGTTAGCTGTCACCATTATGATTTATCTTCCTTGTAGGGTAAGCCAAGTTAACATTCAAGTATTACAATCTCTATCCTCATTACTTTGATTTTAAGCTATATTTTAATGGGCCTAATGGTCAAGAGCATGTGTTTCCTCCTACGAGGTCACATCAAATCCAAAGGGGAGTAGAGTATGTATGCCTTCGTAGACTTAGCAGTTAAATTGTTGTGCGGAGGTGGGCCCCTTATCCCACAAACAAGGGGGTCTCATACACCAATTTGGTGTTTCTCTTGGCCATGACCTTAAAATTGGATAATAATAATATGTTCAAGAGGAAGTGAGCACTTTGCTTTCTCATTTTTTGGGTTACTCTCATCCTAAAAGTCAACTACTGCTACACTGTTCTATGTGCATAACCAAAAGCAAGTGGAACAAATTGTTTGTCTCTACTCTTGCTGTGGTTCTTGTTAAATAAGTTGTTTCCATTAGTGAATTATTACAATACTGTAATTTCATGGTACATTGAAAATATGAAAATCAATCTAAAAGTTGTAGTTATTTTATGCTACCAACATTTGAATATATTTCATCCAATTACGCTGAATGAAGTTTTTAGTTTGTATTGTTCAGGTTTATCTTGGATGTATATTGCTGGCTTTTTTCTCATGTGACTATTCGACTTCTATTTGAGAGGAAGTGTCAGTGTCTTCCTCGAAGCTAGGTCCTCCCTGTACTTGTAGTCCAGTAGGAACTATAAGTCATTGGCTCATTCTTTCACATTGTACTGTTAAGTGGTATTAGGGTTTTTTTTTTTAATTAATGACATGTAATGTTGTGATTCGACTAAAATTGTTTGTTTTGGAACGAGTCCACATCGATTTTGTTGTTTTGAAATCTACAAACATCAACAAAAGGATCTTGGCTGTTGGTGCTCCAACATAGGATTATAAGAAGAAGTTGATGAGAATTTGGAGAATACACCAGAAACATTCGGAGAATTCGATTTTCCAGAGTAGCAACAGTCGGTTGCCGAAGAGTTCGAGCTTCGGTGAGGAAGCAAAGATAGTGAGGGACAATGATAGTGAGGTTGGAGGAAGTCTTCCATATCCAGCAAGTGCATTTGCAGAGAGACAGAAGAATCATAATGAGGGTGACACAGGAACTATGCAGAAGCCTTTAGAAGGCAGTTTGATTTTGCTGGAGAAAAGCCGAGTTTCAGTGATAGAGGTCCGGAAAGAGTTCCAGAAGGATGGAGAGATAGTTTCTCGACCAGTGGCAGACAATACGACTAGAGGAGCAACTGATTCAGACTATGCGTTGGAAGGGACTGCTGTAGGGTGATGTAGGCATGTGCAAAGGTAGTTTGGATGACTCACTTGGAGTTGCATTCAGAGCTCAAATTTCCCTGTGGGGTGAGGAGAATTCTTCACTAGATTTTTGCCAGAATTTTCTCTATAGGATTGCTAGATTTGACATCCATCATTTGGGGATTTTTGAGGTCTAAAATGGGCCTCCTAAGAAAACTGTACAACTAAAATAAAATTTATAAGAACCAATAAGATTCAAGATGATGATGTCAACCATGGGGGATGATTCACCATTTTTGGAGTAAAATAAGTACAAAGATTAAATTTTTTTAAAATAATAAAAACTACTTTTTCAACTCATATTTTCAACTTATCTCCTTAATTTTTTACTCAAATTTCAAGCAGGAGTACTTATTGGATGCAAAATCTAATTCCTCATCCAAGGAGTACCCATGTTGCATACTTTCGATGGACCATACTACACGAAAAATGAGAAATACATGAAAAAACTGATTGCAATAATGTTTTTCATGTATTTCTCATTTTTCGTGTAGCAGGGTCCATTGAAAGTATGAAACATGGGTACTCTTTCGATGAGGAATCAAATTCTGCATCCAACGAGTGTTTCCACTCGAAATTTGAATAAACCATATGAAGATAAGTTGAAAATACGAGTTGTCTTTCTTCCCTCTAAAATTTGATAATGTAATCTAATCTTATTTTATTATTTTCACTATTATTTTATAATTTCATTACGAGACCAATTTTAGACCTCAAAAGTCCCCTAATGATTATTCTACTCATATTTTCTCACTACTGCATAATAATAAAAATTGCAACTGTTGCACAAATTTTCCCAAGTTGGGTTTTTCTGGGGACATTTGTCCAAGAATAATGGTGTCATTTTTCTGTCTCTGTGTGCTAGATTTTCTCAGATTCCAATGCTATTTTTCTTCCGCATTTTTTTGTGAAAATCACAGTGTGAATTATTTGGTCTTTTCCATAGCAAACCACAAATAAAGTAACAATTAGGAAAATAATTTCCAGTTGCTGTGATACATGAAATTTTCACATGGTATCAGAACATGAGTGATCAACTGGGAAGTTCATAAGTGGAGAAGGGAATTTCGTTGTTCAGGTAGAGCAGCAGGCCAAAATTCTTAGAGGCTGCCAATAACTAGATTGGCAGTTCTAATTGCAGGGCAAGAGTTCGATTTTCAGCTGCAGGGTTGTAGAAAAAATCGACTTGCCAGATTCAATGATTCCAACAGTTAGAGGGAGCACAAACAACTCTGATTTTTGCTGAGCAAATTTCTGGTTGGACGTAGAGGGTTTTGCAATAGCAAAATCTGCGTCGGGTGGAAGATAAATTGCACACACAAAGGGAGATTTCTCTAAGAGGGTTTCTGGTAAGAAATACGATTTTCCCAGTTGTAGGTGGCAATAGCAACGAGCATAATTGCACATTCGAGGAGGGAGTGCGAGAAGGAGAAAGAAAACCGAGCATAGGAAGAGGGAGTTTCTAGATCAGATTCAGAGATGGCCACAACAAGGCTCGGGGACCAAGACATATTGGAGGGAGCCTCCAACTATGTCATCTGGAAGGAAATGATATTATTCCTCCTAGATGAATATGGTCTAAAGACCTGTGCAAAGAGTGTGGAAGTATTACCCCAGGATGTCGATAAGCAAAAGGAGTAAAAGAAAGAAATGGCGAAGGCCAAGAGGATGATTTTGGATGGTGTCCAGGATCACCTAGTATCTCACATTTTAGAAAAAGGGATTGCCAAGGAGATGTGGGATGCTTTGTCTAAGTTGTTTCAGAGTTCTTCCGAGTAGCGGAAGAGGTACCTCTAAGAGAAGCTAAGGAACACCAATATGGAGAAGGGCGAGAGCATAGATGCCTTTCTCACTTGGATTCAGGAAGTTCGAGATCAAATGGAAGTTGTTGGGTCAACACCTCAACCCACATAGATTGTACGATTGGCACTAAATAGTGTCTCAGAGGATTGGCAGATATTTGTCCACAGTATCTTGGGCAGAGATACCTTGCCAAGGTGGGACAGGATGTGGTCTGATTCGCAACAAAAGGAATTGAGGAAGACTCTTTTAACGAGTACCATCAACAGTAGTAGCAGCAAGGGCGTGAAGCGTGAGGAGGATAATGTAGCGCTATCATATAAGGGTCCCAGTCAGACGCAGGGGAAGCAGAAGATGAAGAAGAAGGACTTGTTAAAGATTAAGTGCTTTAGGTGTGGTGAGTTTGGTCACTACAACATGAAATTTCCTCTCAGAAAGGACAATCAGGAGAAGAAGGACCAACAGGCAACCTCCTTGGTAATAGACAAGCTTTCCTCTAGGCTAGAGGAAGAGTTTGCTATGTTCGCAGATATAACTCCAGGAGTGAGGTGGGGTGCTTTGGTGCTGCATCCCTAGAGAGCTACAAAGTTGGGCAAGGTCCACTGAGGAGTCCACCTCATGGATCATTACCTAGCTATAGGGGCCCACAATATTCAGTAGTACGACGACTCAGTGGCAGTTGATGCAGTCAGAACCAGAGTGACAGTTGCAAACTAGTAGCAGTGAGATTCTCAGGAGCACAGTGTAGAGTTGGAAGCAGTGCAGAGTGGCACAATGCAGAGTCAACAAAAATGCATATGATTCAGTGAAAATGTAGAAGCTAGTAGCAGTCAAGGCTTAGGAGATAGATGCATCATATTGAACACAATGGATTCAATATTTTGGATGCTTCTCAGTTGCAGATGTTGCAGTTCCAGTAGCATCAGATGAGAGGAAGTTGCAGTGCAGATGCATGGTTGGAAGCAACATAGTAGTGTCAATAGCAACATGGATGCAACATCAGAGTTGCGCAGTGGTTGGTGGGAAGCAACATGCAGACATCAACAACATGACCATAGATGATACAAAGACAATGTGTTGCGACAAAGTGTGCAATTCTAAAACACAATCCTAGCTAAGAGGTAGTGTTAGTATTTGTACTATCGGATGTGCTCTAGCCATGAAATTTGGTGGAGATGTTATAATAGATGATATCTCCAAAACCTAGAAATTGTTTTGGAAATTCCACCTAGAGATGAATTAATTATATTATTAGCCATTTTTAAACATTTCCTATGTCTAAACATAGAGAATATGGTTAATTAATCAAAATTAATTAAGTATTCTCTAGAAACTCATGCGGATCGACTCCGAAATGATCCTAGCCCTTGATTAAGATTTAATTTTGGCAGTTGGTGCTCCAACATAGGATTATAAGAAGAAGTCAATGTGCACTTGGAGAATACACGAGAAACAATTGGAGAATTCGATTTTCCAGAGTAGCAACAGTCAGTTTGTTAAAATTGGCAACTAGGCCAAACTCCATGTGGGTCATCTTATTTATGGCAGCTAATATTTTTCTTGGATCCCTCTCATCGAGAGGTGTAGGATTGATCTAAAGATCATCCGATTTCAATAAGTATTCATGGAGATATGAATTTATTTGTGTTATAAGACAATTCGTCAAGGTCGAACAACAACTAACTAACACCCACATGTGCTCAACGTTTTAGTATAAAAGGAGATGAAATGAGGGTCATTAAACACACACTTCTCTCTTGATTTCTCTTCACTTTTTTTTGTGTGTTTTAGTGGAAGAGAAATCTAAGAGAGGAAGCCCTAAACGCTGAAGGTAAGGAGCCCTAGTACAAGCCCTAGACGTAGTCAAGAAGGAGGGCTACTCGTTGCCCTATATGTTGGTCTCTACAAGCCCTAGATGAAATAGGGAAGGAGCCCTAGCATGAAGTTAAAACGCTGTCCTAGATGATCTACGCATGACCTAGAGGAGATGCCCTAACTCCTAACGCAATTATGGAGGAAAGGCCTAAGTGTTGTCCTAAAGGGGTCATGACACCTAGCCGCAGTCAAGAAGGGTTAGGTGCCCTAGGTGATGAGGGATGTTACACAACCATACCTTACGCTGTCTTAACATGGTTGTCTAAAGCCTAACTGTAATCAGATTAAGAAGGCTGAGGAGATTATGGGACAACTTGATGTGGAGGAGATTAAGGAGGCCGAGAAGTGGATGTATTTGAGGACTGTTCTCTGTTGTAATAGGCCGAGTAAAAAGACCTTCCTGTTGTGACTAGGCTGAAACTAAGGAAACATTCCAGCAAGGGTTTCAAGGGTCATTTGTCAAGGTCGAGTTGCTGTTAGGAGGCTTTTAGGAGGGCTGAGTTACCTTCCTTGAGGGGCGAGGTAGAGGAGTGCTATTTTGAGTATGATGTGTGGGCCATAAAGCTACAACAAGGCTGTGTGGTAGGCCGCAGGCCATACCATCAAAACAAGGGATAGCGTAGACTGTTTTAGGGTCATGTTATGCCCTCATCTTTAGCATGTAGGCAGAGGGTTCACCCTAGGGTAGGCAGTACAGACTAAGGGTTGCCTAAGTGAGTTTGAGGGTTGTGGCAGCAACCTGAAGTGCCCTAACCAGTCTATATCACAGCAACAACAATGGCATGACAACATCAATGACATGGAGCAACAATAACACATTGGGACAACAGCATGGTACAATAATGCTAAATGGGACATCAACAAGCATGGTGCTCCAAACACATTGGGACAACAACATGGTACAACAATGCTACAATGAGACAACAACAAGCATGGTGCTGCAAACACATTGGGACAACAATATGGTAAGCAAGGTGTAACAAAAACATGGTGGCAAGCATGGTGAAGCAAGCACATCGGGACAAAAAGGTACATGATATAATACAATGATGGGTACAGTCATGATTGGTAAAGCATGATGAGATGCAACATAGTAATGATGGGTGCAACATGGTGCAACACAGTGAGGTGCAACATGATGATGAGGAGCAACACAATGATAGGTGCCGCATGGTGATGGAGTCACTTGGGAGAATCAGTTGAAGCAACATGTCTTCAAATGAGTTCAACTACCTCATGTATCATCTACTTAGAGATGATCTATGCTCTTATTTACATAAGTCAAAGTTTTTACTTCTGTTCTATATGTACTCTCTCTCTCTCTCCGCTGAACTATTGAAGAACATATAAGAAGAATTGATCAAGGGTTTCCCCACATTGGGGTTTGTCCCTGGCTAGCGCCAAATCTTGTGTCCTCTTGTCTTCGCCTGTCTTCTGCGATCTATGTTTATGTTCTATATGCAATTTACTTTAATGCTGATGTGATTGCTAATCTGGAAATTATATTGAGCCAAGTGTGAAAATTGAATAAAATTGCTCTAAGCATAGAACATACCTAAAATTAACACAGTTGCCAGAGAGTTCAAGCTTTAGTGAGGAAGCAAATACAGTGAGGGGCAAGGACAGTGAGGTTGGAGGAAGTCTTCCAGATCCAACAAGTGTATTTGTAGAGAGGCATAAGAACCACAGTGAGGCTAACACATGAACTATGCATAAGCCTCTAGAAGGTAGTTCGATTTTTCTAGAGAGAAGCCGAGTTTCAATTCTAGAGGTCAGGAAGGGGTTCTAGAAGGTCAGAGAGACAATTTCTCATCCAATGGCATACATGACAACTACAAGAGTAGTTGATTTAGACTATGCATTGGAAAGCACTGCGCTAGGGTGATGCAGGCCTATGCAGAGGCAGTTTGGACGGCTCACTTGGAGTTGCAGTTAGAGCTCGGATTTTCCTGTGGGGTGAGGAAAATTCCTCACTAGATTTTTGCTAGTATTTTTCTCTATAGGATTTCCAGATTCGGCATCGAGATTATTGTACTCAGATTTTCTCACTGCTGCAAAGTAATAAAGACCTCAACTACTGCACTGGTTTTCCCAATTTGGGTTTTTTTGGGGACATTTTTCCAAAAATAATAGTGTCATTTTTATGTGCATGTGCTAGATTTTCTCAGATTCCAGCACTATTTTTATTTTGCAGTTTATTTGTGAAAGTCATAGTGTGAATTATTTGGTATTTGTCGTAGAAAACTGCAAATAAATTAACAATTAGGAAAATAATTTCTAGTTGCCATCATAGATGAAATTTTCACATGGTATCAGAACGTGAGTGATCATCTGCGAAGCTTAGAAGCAAAGAAGGGAATTTCGTTGTTCAGTGAGAGCAGTAGGTCGAAATTCTCAGAGGCTACACAATACCTAGATTGGTAGTTCGAATTTCAGGGCAAGAGTTCAATTTTCAGTTGTAGGGTTGTAGAAAAATTCGAGTTTCCAGACTCAATGATTCCAGCAGTCAGAGGTAGCAGCAAAAACTTAGATTTTTGCTGAGAAGATTTCTGGTTGGACTTAGAGGGTTTTGCAACAGCAAAATCAGCATTGGGTGGAAGAGAAATTGCACACACAGAGGGATATTTCTCTCAAAGGTTTCTAGGCAAGAAATCCAATTTTCCCAATTGCAGGAGGCAATAAAAATGACCAAAACTGCGCATTCTAGGAGGGAGTGCGAGTAGTAGAGCAACATTCAAGCAAAGGAAGAGGGAGTTTCTAGATTAGATTCAGAGATGGCCACAACAAGGCTCAGGGACCAATATAGATTGGAGGGAGCCTCCAACTATGTAACATGTAAGGTAAGGATGTTATTGCTTCTAGATGAATATGGTTTGAAGACCAATGTAGAGAGCGCGGTAGCAGTACCCCAGGATGTCGATCAGGAGAAGGAGTACAAGAAAGAAATGGCGAAGGCCAAGAGGATGATTCTGGATGGTGTCCGGGATCATTTAATATCTCACCTGGCAAAAAAAGGGACAACCAAGGAGATGTGGGATGCTTTGTCTGGGCTATTTCAGAGTTCTTTCAAGTAGCAGAAGGAACACCAATATGCATAAGGGTGAGAGCATAGATCCCTTTCTCACTTGGATTCAGGAAGTACGATATCAACTGGAAATTGTTGGGTCAACACCACAACCCACAAAGATTGTACGATTGGAACTAAATAGTGTCTCAGAGGGTTGGTAGGTATTTTTCCAAAGTATCTTGGGCAAAGATACCTTGCCAAGGTGGAATATGATGTGGTCCGATCTGCAGCAGGAGGAATTGAGGTGGACTCTGTTAAAGAGTACCATCAGTGACAACAACATCAAGGGCATGAAGAGTGAGGAGGAGAATGTGGCCCTAGCATCTAAGGTTCCCAGTCAATCTCATGGGGAGAAGAGGAAGAAGAAGAAGGACATGTCAAATGTTAAGTGCTTCAGGTGTGGTGGGTTTGGTCACTACGACGCGCAGTTTCCTTTCAGAAACAAGGAAAAGTAGGAGTAGGACCAATAGGTAGCCTCCATGGAAATATACAATATTTCCTTTAGGCTAGAGGAAGAGTTTGCCATGTTCACAGATATACCTCCAGAAGTGAGGTGGGGTGATTTGGTGTTGTAGCCCCAGAGAGCTACAGAGTTGGGTAGGGTCCACTAAGGAGTCCACCTCATGGATCATACCTGGCTACGGGGGCCCACATTATTCAGTAGCAAGATGGATCAATGGAAATTGATGCAGTCAAAACCATAATGACATTTGCAGACTAGTAGAAATCAGATTCTGAGGAGCGCAGTGCAAAGTTGTCAACAATGCAGAGTGGCACAATGTAGAGTCAACAACAGTGCAGACGCTTCAGTGACAGTGCAGAAGCTAGAGTAGTCAGCACTCGGGAGACAGATGCATCAAACTGAACACAGTTGATTAGTATTTTGGATGCTTCTCAGTTGCAGATGTTGCAGTTGTAGCAACACCAGATGAGAGGGAGTTGCAGTGCAGATGCAGGGTTGGAAAAAACATATTGACAAGAGGAAATCTACATAATATGACCTCAAGGAGAATATGAGGTGGTTAGCAACTATGGTTTCTATGATGAAGGAACTATATATAGAAGATCTTGATAAGTGAAGAAAGGTGAAAGAAGAGTTTGTGAGAATATGCATCTACTATGATAAGATTAATGATCAACATATGATAACTAGAAGGATTAACTATGACCTCTCCATGGAGAAAGATATGAAGAACCTGATATGTTGAAAAAAAGAAAACCTTAGTAATGTATGCCTTGGATATGGATTCGTGCATGTGTAGGTTGTTGATATTGCAAGAAGCTAATATTATGACGAAAGGCCATCATAAAGAGGTAACTTTGATTTGATGTTCATTTTAATTTTTGAAGACATCAAGTTTAGTTGAAGTAGGGCTACCAGAAGAAGCAACCAGGGTTATCGGAAGAAGGTTGTAGAAAGTTACCTACAACTAGTATTGATGAAATTGGATGGAAGATCCTGAAAGTAACTTGACTTGGAAGAGGTAGTTGTATGAAGAATAGCCATATGTGGACTAGAAGGTCACTCCCCGATGAAGAGAAGGATGACATAACTATTGGTTCAACATGAAGTTTCGTTGAAGGGAAGTGATGAAGAAGATGGTCGATTCCCTACAAAGAAGAAGAAGGCTCCATAATGAAGAAGTTGAAGGATCCCTACAAGCAGGTGATAGTACCATGATCTCCACCGAAGAAAGTTGTTGTTGATATCAAGTTCCTTGTTAAGAGGGAGCTTGGGTATATTCCCTTTATAGGAATAAGTAGATCCTCCCTACTTGAGAGGGAGAGGTAGACACATCATTCTTGTCTTCATGTTATGAAGAAAGAATGGAGGATTAGGTAAGCATTTGAGATTGATTTCAATACCCTTTGAGGATGAGATAGGGCATCCAACAGGTAAGAGTAGTTGAAGAGGAAATTCCATGAGGATGTGTTAATCCAAGATGGGAATGGTTCTAGAAGGACATACCTTGTAAACATCCGGATGGGGTATGTGCCTTGAAAGACAATGATGAAGGTGTTTATAAATCATTGTCTCCCCAACATTGTGCTCTATTCTTGTGGAGAGATAGAGTTGTTAGTCAAGGCCTTGCTATATGACAATGCTGGTTGATATGATGAGATGCACAAATATAAGCTGAATAAATAGCTTATGAGATGGCTTACCAATCTAACTATTGTTATGATAATTCTTTAGTAAGAGTGTGTCCAATTACCTTGTATGGATTATGAATACCTCCCTAGTTAAGAGGGAGTGTTGAGATGTGTAACTAGGTTTGGTCTTCATAATGTCTAATATAATCATGATTTTATTTGATGGAGAAAAATAAAATTTATTATTATTATTTTGAAGAATGGGTTACATGCTCAAGGTTATTTTATTTTTAGGTCAAGCACCCATTGAGTGCTTCTAGATCTTTGTCATAAAGGCCTAGGAGTCAATTGAGTCATTGTAATATGTAAATATCCTTTTGGGCATATTGTATCTAGTCAAGAGAATTTATTTGAGTCAAAATAGAGTCAAATACACCCTCTAAGACAAGTCGGCCTACAAATGAAAAGTTGGCCTACAAACTTTGAGAAGTCAGCCTATTAGGGCTCTCAAGTAGCCTATAAATAAGAAGCACTCAACCTCCTTTGAAGGATATCAATAAAGCATTCAAGAAGTACGATTAGAGACAAAAGACCTTAATAGCTAGTGAAAAGAGGAGATCAAAAGGAGAAGCAAAATCGAGGTTTTTGGGCTGCCATCCTCCACACGTGCAAAGAAGTTAGGGCATCATTGCTATTGCAGCAAGATCAAATTGCAATCACTTCAAGGAGCCAAGTTAAATATCAAGAAGCTTCAAGTTTACAAACCAGGTATTCAAGGAAGAGAAGTCTATCCAAGTGAAGAAGTTAGAAGGGAAAATTCACCATCAGTTCTCTCATTCGTGCCAGTTAGAGTTTCTGTAGTAGAAGCCGAAAATTGTAGTCCTAAAGCAACAATCCGGAATTATGAAGCATTGAAGCAAGTTTGACTAGCGTTGACTTTGTGGAAGAGAAGATGATTAAAGAAGAGGTGTGACTTGGTCTTGGAGGGGTCTCGGTCTCGGTCTTAGTCTTGGGTCATAGGTCTTGGAATTCGTCATTTGAACATTCTATAAGAAGAGAATAATTCTTGTGGGTTTTCCTCTCAAGAGGAGAGAGTTTGGCCTTGGCTTGCAAACTACATTTTGTGTCCTCTTGTCTCTTTGATCTTCATAGTTTGATAGAAATTTGATGATAAGAACACAATAATAATCAAGTGAAAGAAGAAGTTAATAACAAGTACCTCAAGTTAAGTAAAAGAACATCACAAGCAGTTATCAAAGTAAGAGAAATCACCTAATTTAGCTTCCCCTAAATTTCTCAACAATAACGTGGTGTAAGGGCATGGGAATTGACATGAGATTGACCTAGGTAGAACCTGACATATAGAGGGTAAAGATTATTTTGTTAAACGACGTATGTACTTGAGAATTTAGATTCAATGAACTTGGCCTTTGAGGGGTGGGAATTCTACTGTGTGAACCTGGTCTTTGGCTTAGATGTTCATAAATGCATAAGCCATAATTGGAAAAACAAACATTAATCTGTCTTCAATTTGGTGCTCTTGAGGAAAAATAAGCTCGCTATTTCACTCTACATTGTGCATTATAAAGAGAAATTTTGGTTCTAGCAATAATGGGAATAAAAGACAATTTACAACTAAATTATAATTGTTGTTGTTCAATTATGCCCCGAGCCATCTCTATATAACTTCATTCCTTTCCCTAATATACTTTGTTAATATACAAATTCTTATGGGATATGAGGTGGTTGTTGACTTGGGGACTATCTATACTATATGGACGATATTGCATATTCATACTACAATCGTACTTCCTTAAAAGAAAGGGCAATACAACCAAATATTGCTACTATTATCAGATGACCATGAATCAAGACTTAAATTAAACAAGTTTATTGCAATATTATTTGGAGAAAAAGCACGAGTCTTTCTTGAGTTTGGTGCTTTTGAGGAAATCTATGCTGATTTAGCTCTACATTCCGTCACGTTATAAAGAGAACTTTTGGTCCTAGAAACTATGGGAATCAGAGTCAATTGCAACTAGATAATTATAGTTGTTTAATAATGCCCTGAACTGTCTCTATATCTCTTCATTCGTTTCACTAACATACATGGTTTATACAAAGTCCTATGGGATCTAAGGTGGCTGTTGACTTGGAGATATTTTTTGTAGATAAGGCTTTATCGTTTCTATAGAGATAATTTTAGGTGTATAAGAGATTTGGGAGCAAAGATAAGGATAATAATTCATGAAGAACATTTCCATTTCCATTGGTAAATAATCATTAAGTTCATTTTTCCAACTACCTTCTTTGGAAATTGCACCTATGGTTGCCTTGTGAAACCTTTATCACTATCTCCTAATGCCATTTATATGAATTTTGGTTAAATTAAACCCGCCTAATAAATATTTTAGTCCTCCCAAGCCATGGACAATGTGGGTGTCCAATAAACATTGCAATACATTGAACCTTGAACCACGATAACAAAAAATAAAAATCTCATGTCATTAGATACTTTTGTTGTAGACCAGGAAGGTTAACTGGTGGCTAGCATTCAAGACTATTTGAATGGTTGTCATTCTTTTCTCGTTATTCTGTAAGAGTCCATGTAATTTAATTTACAATATCAAAAGCATTTAAATCCAGTTTCATGCCTTATATTAGATGAGGTCATACCTTGTTCTAAGGAGAAGAACATCTCTATATGAGGAGATTAAATATTTTTAATGCAAAAATGTAACTTATGGCAGCTTGTGTGAAGTAGTGAACTCTTGAATCAATTTGGCCTTGATTTTGCGAATTGTTGTTCCTATTAATATTCACCAGGTTCTAGCGTGTGTGCATCCTAAGTACTTGGGGATTGGAAGAAGAGTTTTTTGTGTCATGAATGCCTAAATTAATTTAGTATTTTCCCCTTTTGTGCCTTTGGGGACTGTATTGACATTCCACAGTGGATAACCAAATGTTGTTATTTGCTATGAGTAGAGCCATCCTTTCCTATGTTACAGGTTTTGTGAGGCAGATAAGGTAACATATGGCTTACAATTGATTTCTAATTGTGACACATTGGCATCTTATTTTCTTTCTAATTTTTCATGATTTGGAGAGTAAGGAATTAAAATAAAGTCTCACTCCATCGAAAAATCTCATCCCATGGACATATGTCATCTCATGAATAGAAAGCTTAGAAAACTAGTTTATAGATAAAAATACAAACATACTTAATAATTCATTTCAAATGAAAAGATATAAATGAAGATATACTTGGTTCTTTCCCAATAAAAACTAAATGGATATACTCATTCTTTATAAACCAAAGCAATTAATTTCATTATACTAAATTTTTAGAAACCAAAGCAACTAATTTACGACCAAATAAAAACATCAAAGACAAAAATGAATTATTATCAAAATAAAATTGTGATTTTTTTATTATCATATACAAAGAATATAATATATATTTTTCATACTATATTAGACAAAAAAAATATACAAGAGGATTATATAAAAAATGCTAAAATGAAATTATAAAAATTTAAAAAGTGTAAAGTTTATAAAAAATTAAGATAAGGTAAATATTGTAAATATATAAATTAATACTTTTTCAATAATTTATCATGGTACTGAGCATTAATGAGCTGCCATCAACCCATTTACTTTCAACATAATACATATCCATTTTCCATACCCATTTTCCATACCGAAAAAAAGAGAGACTTGTAATCCCACACAAAAAGAGTGTAGTTTTTCTTTGAGCATTGGAAGTAACTAAACAACGAGCTGAAATAGTGACAATTAAGGATGAGGCAAGCCCTTGGATATATGGACGATCAAGAAAAAGTCCGTGTCTCTCAATTAAGCTTCATCATAGAATCCATATGTCCAAGTTATGATTGTTATGTAAAGATATGTCATTGATTTAAAACAATAAGGTTATGTTGAATTTCTACTTTCTGTTATGATATTGTATGGTTAGCTTGAAATTTATTTGTTTTTTTCCTCCTAATCACTTAAATTAGATATTGAAATGGTAACCTCAATGTCTCACGTGGCTATGAATGTTTGTTAGAGTTTTTTCAAAAAGTTTAAATAAAACATAGAAAACAACACTGCACAAAATCTACACAAAGGATTGGAAGCGCTAAGTGAGTGTATATATAAATTTAATGATTAAGATACTTAAAGCTGATAACAAAGTGAGTGTATACATAAATTTAATTACTAAGGTACCTAAAACTGATAACTAAAGGATGGGAAGCGCCAAGTGAGTGTATACATAAATTTAATGATTAAGATACCTAAAGTTGATAACAAAGTGAGTGTATATATAAATTTAATTACTAAGGTACCTAAAACTGATAAATAAGAAAGTCGTTATGAAAAATATTTACCTCCAAACCATCTTAGTGCATTCCCAGTTATAAACTCACATAAAACCCAACAACAACTACAGAATATACTTCAAACCAGAGGAAAATCAACTATATAATGATTACAAAAATGCAAGTGAAATATAGTGGTAGGTCTTCAGAGTGTGGGATGGGGATCTACATTGTGCTTGACAACAATTACTACTATAAAAAGGATTGGGCGAAGTCATTGGGCTTTTAAATTTATATTGTTTGTATCTCTTTTGTTTTCACATGAAACACAATGCTTTGGAAATATGCACCGGAACTCTTAAAAGCCCATATATGGTGGGATCAAAACATCAAATATACATCAATCGCACAAAAGATATAAAGAATAAATAGTAGACAATTTAGCAGGTTGGGGAGAGGGCATTTAAAGCTAGGAGATCCAAGACAACTGATGTAGAATAACTGAAAATAATTGAAAGAATAAGTATATGCATGTAGGTTTCGCATGGAAGGAATGAGTTGCTCATGAATGTGTTTTTAGGACGTGTCTTGATTACTCAAGAGGTTGTGACTAGGTGTGAAATAAGAGGCATTTAAATGTTTTTTCATTTCTTTAACATTTTAAATTCAAGTTAGACTAAAAATGAGATAGAATCTTAATTTTCAAATTGAACATTTATAATTTTATCATAATCCAAATTTCATTAATGAGTAACCCTATCACTGAGTTTTTAGATTTTCATTTTACCCAAAATCTGGTGAGTGAAAAGGTTTGCAAGAAAAACTGCTTTAGTATTTGTTATTCAAGAGACTTGTGAGGTGTGTAATAAATGTGCCTCAAGAGAGTTGTCAGGAGCTGTGTTATAAATGTGCCTCAAGAGACTTGTCAGGAGGTGTGTTATATATGTGCCTCTTAAAAGGTGTTATATCTCACACGGGTATGGGATGAGACCTCAATTCTTATCACTCATTCAAATCCTGTGTATAGTGGAACCTCCACTATATGGTCTTCTCGAAGGGCAACTCCAAGAAAACTTTTTATAATTAAAAAGAAGAAGAATTTGGTAAAACTTAAATATGCATAAAGAGATTATATAGTGTACCATGGTTATCCACTATGAGGAAATGCATCACTTGACTCAACCAGAAGTAGGGTTAAATGGGATGGAGATTACTTCGTTTAGAATATTTTGTAAATAAGATAAATTTCGTTCTGTACAGTGCTTCTTGTGGACGTGGTTCAACTGAAAAACTTATCATTTAGGAACTATTAGGGACTGCATGTATGCTGATCGATCGATTTGGTAGAATAGATGATACAGTTTTATCCAAATATAAGAGTCTACCAGAAAACTCAAACATGCTTGATATTTATGAATGATAGTAAGCACAGATGACTAAAGAAAATATGGATTTTGGCCGAATGTGATAGTAGGGAGGAAAAAGAAGAAGCCTAAATAAAGATCGAAACCAGATCAAAATAATCAAAGCTCCAGAAAAGAACAGAGGAATATAGTTCTAAACACATAGAAATGGATGATTTACTGAGAGCACTAAACAACTATAACTATCAAAACAGACTTACATGGTTTGGATTTATTATTTTTATATTTTTTAGAAAACAAATCAGTGACAAGCTAGAGGTCGGAAAATTAAAAAATAAAAGGAAAACAAGAAAGAACGCAAAAATTAAATAGATACATCCGTCCTTCCTAAGCATCAGAAAAACTAAACTATATGTAAGAAAACATAAAGATTATTTATAGACATGACTCTTAAACAAAACAAGATCATCGCTTCTCTTGACGTTCTTTGTTGATGATACATTAAGTTAGGGATCATAGAACAAACAAAATAATCAAAACTACGTAGGCAAACAAACATTGAAGGATTTCAACACCAATCTTGAACCAGAGATGTTAAAATTATAACAGGAACAAGAAAATTAAACTCCAGAAGGAAAAAATTAAATTAATTTAAAAACTTAAAGGATATGTTCGTTCTTTCCCACAATGCAAGACAAGAAAACATAATAGTCAAGAAAATGCGGACACTCTTCAGAACAAGAGCAAATTTTATGTTTGTACCTGAAGAAGAACATTGAGGGAAATCCAACACCGATTTCAATTATTCCATCACAGCCCCTGTTTACACCATAAGTTTGACCAGTGAAAAATCACAAATCACAAATCACAAATCAGAAATTAAAATTTATTTTCTTCTGAATTTTTGAAGTGAAATTGCCATCACTGTAAGAAAGGGAAAGAAGCACAGATAAGTATTTCCAATGTAATGTAATATAACGAAACATATAATAGAATAAAACTACAAATCCAGTTCAATGTGCTTTCCTTAAATTGAAATCAAAATTAAATCCAATTCACACTCACAATTAACATTATTGACACAGATGTTCGAGATCACATCCAGGTTCCCGTGATCCACAAATTAGCACGCCATCAAAGTATCTTTAACTTGAAGTTCTCTGTTTCTCTCTCGCACAGATTGATATCCACAGATACACACATAACAATAATATAAACATGACTCTGAACATACAAAAACCTAAGACAAAACAGAGACAAGACTCTGAATACACAAAAACCTAAGACAACAGAAATTAAAATTTATTTTCTTCTGAATTTTTGAAGTGAAATTGCCATCACTGTAAGAAAGGGAAAGAAGCACAGATAAGTATTTCCAATGTAATGTAATATAACGAAACATATAATAGAATAAAACTACAAATCCAGTTCAATGTGCTTTCCTTAAATTGAAATCAAAATTAAATCCAATTCACATTCACAATTACCATTATTGACACAGCTGTTGGAGATCACATCCAGGTTCCTGCGATCCACAAATTACCACGCCATCAAAGTATCTTTGGCTAGAAATTCTCTGTTTCTCTCTCGCACAGACTGATATCCACAGATACACACATAACAATAATATAAACATGACTCTGAACATACAAAAACCTAAGACAAAACAGAGACAAGACTCTGAATACACAAAAACCTAAGACAACACAGAGACGGAGCGCTCCAAAGACCACACCACAACAGAGAGAGCGAACAGAGAACCGAGAATGCAATGTAAGGAAGATGAAATGATAATGATCTCCATTGTATTATATAGTGCACAGAAAAACTCTGTTCGGCTTTAACGTTCAAATTCTCTCTGATCCAGTAGTCACCCTTGGATCTCATCATGAATTATATAGGCGGTTGAAAGCATTTTAATTTAAATTGGCCGCATTGAGATCAAGATCAGAACATGATGAATTATTTTGGCGGTTGAAAGCATTTTAATTTAAATTGGCCGCATTGAGATCAAGATCAGAACAATCGAACAGCAACGCATATGGATACTTACAAAAACCAGAACAATCGAAAAGCAACGCATATGGAAATTTAAAAAAACCAAGATGACTTTAACGATTGCTTCGGAGTCAAAGTTTAATTCCAGTAATCAGAAATTATTCCATCTTTTAAAACGTTATGATTACGGTATCAAGATGTAATTTCAATTCAAGGAAAATTTAGTTTTATGAGAGATTTTTGGGTGTAAATTACATGATATTTTGTTGTCGAGGTTTTTAAAACCAATCAATGAGGTTCATCGTCAAGACAAGTTGAAGAATCAGATCAACCATTGCATTTTAAATAATCAAGCATAACCTGACATGTTTACATACTAATTAATATTAATGTATGTCACCGCGTTGGGCTGGTTTTGATGATGAAATTAAAAAATTTGCGGCATTCAAATATTGGGCCATTGAATTCCTAAGAATTTCAAAATGTTTATTTGTTTTCTTTTGTTTTTTTTTCAGGTAAAGATGTTTTTCTGCTATTAAATTTTTGTGATCATGGATTTCCACCATTTGTTTTGAAGATGAATTATATTAGTTGATTTGAAAAGTCAATTAAATATATATTATATGATTAATTAGAAAGACAAACTTATTATTAATATGAATTAAAAAATCTAAAATTTAACAAATTTTAATATATTAAATATTTTGGAACATCTCCTAATTTATTAAATATAATGTAAAATCAAATTTATGTAAATTATATATAATTATTATTTTATATTTTTATCGAATTTAAAGTTGAATAATTTTCATGACTTAATTAAATAATAATTTAATTAATAAAATATATATAACTAAATTTATAAAAGAGATTTTTTTTAAATATGAGATTATTATAATGGATGAAATATTTTTACATTTATTTTTATTTAATAATGTATATGTATATATTTATTTATTTTTGTCCAGAAGAAAAAGCATAATATATTCATATAAGAAGATTACATAGAGCAAATGCAAGAAGCATATGCAGAAATATTCATATAAGAAGATTACATAGAGCAAATGCATGAAGCATATGTAGAAACCTGGATCCAGCCACATGCAAATCTGCTAAAAGAGATTCCAAATAAAGCCCTGAAAGGCCAATATTGCCCCCCATACAAGGCAACCCATCTATAAGGTGCAGAAGAGGCACCAAAAAACCAAACAGACAAGCATCTGAAGGAAGAGCAGACAAGCATCTGAAGGAAGAGCAACAAGATCTGTCTGCCCAATATGGAAGCAGAGGCACGAAATGAGGAAGAGGGCAGCAAAAGAAGCCACTCCTTCCCCGCCCCCTCAAACTCTCCACCCGAATCAGAGGAGAAACAGAGGAAGAACACTGCCACAATCATCCGCATCTGCCTGCAGAAAAGACCAACGGAGACATCCATAGAAGCGGCACGAAAAAGGGCAGAAGCACCGCTATTCCCTCAACGCTCCAAAGGATATGCCGTGGCCAAAACAAACCTAACTGCCGCCGAGAAGGAGAAGACCCACCGGAACAGAGGCGTCTCGGGGAGGCAGCAAGGGAGCCACCTCGCCGCCGCTTAAAGAAAATTAAAAGACCGAAGATAAAGCGAACAGGACGAAAACCCCTCTGTTACCTCCTAGTAATTTGTTTGATATGTAATTATTAATTTTTGGAGGTTTATTGTATGTGCTCTTAAATCAAGTCTAACGAAAAGATTTAAATGTTTTTATAATTTTCACATTATTATGTTTTTATATAGTTTTCACATTACTTTTATCATCATTTACGCTGTACGCTGCCGTGGGGAGGATATTATTTTTATTTTAATTAAAATTTTATATAAATTAAATATTTTAAAATAGTTAAAAAATAAATATTATTTTATAAATTTAAATTAAATATATATGATGTTATGTAATTTTTTAAATAGATGTGAAAAATGATAATAAAAAAATATTTAATTTAAAAACATAATAATAAACTAAAATATATAACGCTCTGTATTTTTTAAATGAATTTTAATCAATCTGAAAAATGACAATAAAAAAACATTTAATTTAATTTAAAAATAAAAAACTAAAAAAGATGCATTTTTATTTTGATAGAGTTTTATTTTATTTTTTATTTTTTAATTTTGGAAGTGATGATGATGATGATGATGATGGTGGAGCAGACACACACTCCCTCGTGATCTCATCGCTTTCCTTACTGCTCGAGACATAAAGGTCATTTCTCAGATTGCAGACCCAGCACAGTCCGACATTTTCCACCAAGCTTGGAAATCTGCAAATTTATTGAATATTCCGAGAAGATGGCACGCTGCCTGGGAAGATTATAGAGAAGCTTTGATGGAAGCTCACATTAGAATAACAGATGGCCCGGACGAACTCATCTGGCACCTTGCTGACCATGGGATTTACACTCCCAAGGATGGTTATTTACATCTTATCGAACACCGAAAGCCTGAAGCTCTTGAATCATGGTGGCAGAACTTATGGAAATTGGCTGCTTCCCCTCGATCGAAACTTTTCTTTTGGTGTATACTCAGGAAAAAAGTTCCCACCTGCGACCAGCTCATGAAAAGAGCCATACACGGGCCCTCCAGATGTGTCTTATGTAAGGAGGAATCGGAATCCTTAGAGCATATATTTCTGAGCTGTCGTGCCACTAAAGATCTATGGCAACACATTAAGACACACATCAATTTCAATGGAGCCTGGGAAGGACCGAATATTGTAAATGCTTGGAATGCATGGGATAAGAAACACAAGGGAACGAAGCTGATAAACCTCCCAATCATTGTAAACTGGTCATTATGGAAATCTCGGAACAAAGCCATTTTTGAGGAGAAGCCAATCCATTGGCCTCTGATTGAAACTAGTATCGTTGCTGCCCTTCAGGAATTGCCGGACCCCCCCCCTCCATCCACTAGGCAACCTGCCCCGCATCCTCCCATTGACACTAGCATGCCGTGGGCATATTTTGACGGAGCCGCAAATCAGCAGAGCTGTGGAGGAGGTTTCATACTTCATACAGCTGAAAACCACCATTACAAAATCAAGGCTGGCCTGGGGGTCGGCACAAATAATTTTGCCGAACTTATTACTCTTCGCCATCTTCTCCATTTTGCATTGAGGCATCACTGCAATAGCATCAATATCTTTGGCGATTCACAGATTATTGTAAACTGGATAAATGGCACTACTACATGTCACACACACTCTCTCAGCACTATATTACAAGAAGCTCTCCATTTCAAAGCAGCTTTTAATCATATTACAATTTCTCATATATACAGGGAGCATAATCAGGGTGCCGATAAACTTTCCAAGGAGGCAGCGGTGATGGACAGAGGACTGTGGGAGATAACAGAGGTTACTGATCAGCAGGAACACAAATTTTATCACAGACCTTATATAGATCCAGGATACCCAACCCTGGATCCGCTTATAGAACACTAGTTTTTTTATAGCACTATACAGAGATACACTGTGAATTTTGGTTTTTAATTTAAATGTACAGCTAAAATGCAGCGATCAGATAGCATACCCTGCGTGGTAGTGCAACAAACTGATTTTTGAAGATACTACTGAACACTACAGACACTATATGTAAAATATTATTTGACTCTATTAATGAAATATACAGTGATTTTTCCAGGGGAAAAAGATGATGATGATGGTGGTGGTGGTGGTTAACATCCACTGAGACCAAACTTTGGTTTATAGGACCTAAAGAAACGAATTATTTAGTTTGATTTAAGATTTTATTTTGTTCAAAAAGCTTGGAGAGAAGCTTCCTGAGCTCACTGTAATTTTGACATCGTAAAAGGCTAGGAAGGTCAGTGTTGCAACAAAGATTTTGAAACTGAGATCTAATGTGGTTGTACGCGGGGCACTCTAAGAGGAAGTGATTTTCGTCCTCGATGTTGTATTCTCACAGAGATGGCAGAGCCTTTACATCCATGGTGTTTTAGGAACTACCCAACGACCCGTTTCACAATGGAGCTCATGAGAGTTCATTCTATTCTTGGCTATATTAATTTTCTTCTTTGAGCTAGTTAAAACAGAGAGATACTTTTGATCTTCTGGGGTGGGGTTGATGACCTCCTTATAATATCTTAATTTTCTTTTAGCTGCTAAATATTTCTCACACCACATTTTTCTTTGAACTTAGAAGTAACAATATTTTTAATGTTTTTAATGTTTTGCAATGCAACATTCTTGTCGATCTCCCAATGGTTTAACCAGGCCTTGGTGTCTTTATACCAACCTCGTTTGAGCCTTAGGTGGTTTTGGCTAGAAGTTAAAGTGAGCTTAGGAAGTCTATGGTCTCCTATGTTATTGAGTTTAAGCTTGTACAACAGAAGCCTAGTCATAGCTAGGCTCTTGATAGGGGAAATACCCACTTCTATAAGGAAGATAGGATAGGGTGTGTTGTTTTTAATTTTGAGGTTATACATTATAAAACACTTTTGGATTTGCTCAATCTTTCTCCAGGATTTTCTAGAGATGCTACAACCCAAACCTCACATCCATATAAGATAACCGGAGTGACTAAAGTTTCAAAGAGGAACTTCTTTCTATCCCACATTACGAGGTTTGCAATTTTACAATTATTTTCAAGACCAAAATAAGCTTTCCATCCCCCATTAATCCTTTTCTCAATGCTATAGTTCCATTTGAGCTTGTGATGAATATCAATTCCTAAGTACTTGTAGGAAGACACTTCCTCCAAGTTACTATTGTCCTACATAAAATTAGCGTAAGTGTCCTTCTTGGATTTGATAATCATAACTTTTGTTTTGTCAGTGTTAACAATCATACCCATGGTAGAGTAGAAATCCTTAAGAAGTATAAGTTGCTTATCAAGATCAGATGGACACATTGCGAGAAGAAAAATATTGTCAGCGTAGAGAAGAAGGATGATGACTATCCCAGCTAAGATCGTGCCAGCACATCTTGCTTCCTCTAAACAACCTTCTAGCTTGTCGATGCAAATGCCAAATAGAGTAAGGGAGCAGGGGCAACCTTGTTTAACTCCGATACTACACTTAATATCTTTCGACCACCCCTCATTGCTCTTTAACTTGGAAATTACATTCTCGTATAACCTTCTAGCGACAACTCCCAACTCAAAAGGAACCTTTAGCTCTTCTAATCTGTTCCAAAGGTTGTTTCTAGGAACCATATCGAAAGCCTTTCTAAAGTCCACAAAGCAATAAAAGAGATTGGATTTATCATTGTGACATTCCTCCATAACGATCCTAAGCGTAACGAGGTGGTCTGTTGTTGAGTGCTACTTTCGAAAACTTGCTTGGCCTTTAGCCCGCTTACGTTCACTTTCAAGCCATATGTTCAACTTCCTTTCCAAAATAATACCATATAACTTGGCTAGGAGAGGGCTGATCATAATTGTTCGATAATTAGAGGGCTTATTTGTATCCCCACTTTTAAAAATAGGGATAATGAGGCTTTGAGTCCATGCTTTAGGGAACTCTTGCTTGACCGCTTGATTGAAAAGCTCGTGAATGTGGGGGATGAGGACAAGACCTCCAATTTTTAAGATTTCCGCCTGGAAACGTTCATGTCCTTAGCTTTCCCATTAGCCAAACGATTAACCCCAAAATCATTGTCCTCTAATGAGAAAACTTCTTTCGTTGTGAGTAGGGTTTCAAAGTTATCCATGACATTTGGAGATTCATAAAGCTTTTTAAGATAGGAATTCCAGTCGTGTAAAGCAATTTTATTATTATCTTTAGTTTTCCTAGTTATAATCTGCCTCCAGAATTTCTTAGGAGCTACCTTAGAGAGGTGTAAGAGATTCTCTTGTCTTTTACGAATATATTGCATTTTTTTCCTTTTAGTTAGGGCTTTGTATATTTTTATCTTGCCAATTTTAAGAGATTCATCAACAACTTCCTTAATTGCTCTCCTCACACTTTTACAATCTTTGTCATACCATGGGTTGGTTTTGCTATTTCTTTTATTACTTGAAACTTCAATTGAGAACTTGTTAATAGAATATGAGAGGGTTGTAGTAAAATTATGATACAGATCTTCTATGTTGTCTATACTAGATAAAGGAAGCAAATTAGTTATTAATTCATTTAAAAAGAGATCTTTTTTATTTCTATCAAAGATTAACTTCTTTTGGCTATAAGGATTATCTTCTATGGGATCTCTACGCATGACAAAATTGAGAGTTATAAGTAAAGGCCTATGATTAGAGTCAGGCTCGTGGTCGTTTAAGATATCAAAATTTGTTATTTTGTTGTATAGAGGGAGATCAGAGATAACATAATCTACCACACTGCTGCCAAGCCCATAGATGCAGGTCATATAGCTAGAATTGGGCCACTTCTTTAGATCGTTGCAAATTATGATATCCTGAGCACTACAGAGCTTGACTATCTCCGACCTAAACAAATTCTCCTGAGGTCTTCAGATCTCCTTTTGTAACGGCTAGCCAGAGGAAGGTCTTTGTCTAACCAAAGAGGATTAGGGTTGGAAGGGTTGCTTAGAAGAATAGTTTGGTTGCTTGAAGTTCAAGCATTAAAGTCACCCATTAAAAGGATATTGCCTTCATTCCTTAGGCTAGAAATATCATTCTCTAAACCATTGTAAGGACTATTTTTATCTAGATTCTTTTTCTTATAGAAGTTAGAATTGATGGGGAATAACAGATTGCTATATAGGTCTTTTTATCATAAATGTCAGTAATTTCTATCCATAAAATATTTAATTAAAAATTATTTCCTCATTTAAATTATATTTAATAAATAATATTAATTTTTAAAATAAAATTTAAGTGATCTAATTCCATTCTTTTAATGTACAATATTTTTTAGTTTTTACATTGATTTTATCACTAATTAAACTGCTCTGAGAGGATAATAGGTTTATTTTAATTAAATTTTTATAATATAATTTTATATAAATAAATTATTTTAAAATAGTTAAAAAATAAATATTGTTTTATAATTTAAATCAAATATATATATGATGCTATGTAATTTTTTCCATGAATATGAAAAATGATAATAAAAAAGCATTTAATTTAAAAAATAATAATAAACTAAAATATGTAAAACTATGTAAATTTTTAATGAATTTTAATTAACCTGAAAAATGATTATAAAAAAAATTTAATTTAATTTAATTTAAAAAAAAAATAACTAAAAAAGATGTATTTATTATTTTGATAGAGTTTTATTTTACTTTTAATTTTATTCATCTTATATTTTAATTTTGGAAATATAATGCAGGTTTAATTTATATAGAATGTTTAATTGAAATTTAGTTTTTCATTTAAATTATATTTATAAATAATATTAATTTTTAAAATAAAATCTAAACTATCTCATTTTAATCTTTTTATTTACAATTATTATTTTGATAGAGTTTTATTTTACTTTTAATTTTATTCATCTTATATTTTAATTTTGGAAATATAATGCAGGTTTAATTTATATAGAATGTTTAATTGAAATTTAGTTTTTCATTTAAATTATATTTATAAATAATATTAATTTTTAAAATAAAATCTAAACTATCTCATTTTAATCTTTTTATTTACAATTTTGGATATGTATAAATTTTATTTTGATAAATTTATAGTTAATATTTTTGTATTGATTTTTGATGAAATTTAAATCTTAATTTAATGTTGAAAGTATTTTTCTATTAAGTTATATGCATTTTTGCAAAAAAGACTTTAAAATCTTATAAAAAATTTAAGGACAATTAGAGGAGATTGCAAAATTTGATATTGATATTCATTAGTTTCCAAAGAGAGTTGGGTAGTGGTATTATAAAAAATACTTAACTACAAAATTTGAAACCAAAGGAATGCCATGAAATATCATAACGTAGAGAATCAATGAGGGTTGATGTGACTCTATATAATCTCAAGGTTGGGTATGCAACATGGATTTATTCATCCAAGTAGTCTTAACATATTTAACTTTAGATAGAGGAGCATTTAACAATTCAAGTATACGATGAATGACTTTTATCTAATACCAGGACATGACCCACCACCAACCCATTATCTCCTCTCTTAGTCCAAAAAACAATGGTTGACCATGGTTAACCATGATTGCCTAGAGGTGTCAAGGTCGAATGTAACCATATTATGTTCATGGGCAACACTGCTAACCTAATCTAGTAATAATGCTTGACTATGGTTGACCTTAGGAAGCCATAATTTCTTGCACTTTTCTTGGCTATAGGTTTCCACCATTGGATGTAGCCCTATTATTTCAATGGTTGATGTTACTAACCTCCTAACCTCCCAACTCACTAAACCCATAACCAATTAATGATGCCCGATAATGTTTAATCTTGGATAACCATGGTTTTAGATGGTTGTACATGGTTGATGTTAGCCCATTAAATAACCACTAACCCCTCACATAATGTCCACTAAAAAATATGGTAGACTATGATTGGCCATCGTGACTATATGTGTACACAATTAAATGTATCATATCGTGTAAATTATTGATTCTGCTAACCCACTGATGTCCTAACACCTAACCTAGAAATGCCATTTGAGTATTGTTGAACATGGTTGTATATGGTTTCTCAAAATTGATGCTTCTTTATTAACCTCCTAATGAACTCATTTTATGTCCAATTTCTATAAAATATTGTTAAGAATCACTGACCATGGTTGTTATTAAGTTTCCATGACTAAATGTAACCATATTGTGTCCATGGTTGAAACTACTAATCCCATAACCTTCAATGTAAAGAGAACGATTAACTATGGTTGGCCATAGTTTCTTTTTGTCGATACTGGTTGCATATCATTTCAATGATTGATGCTACCTCACTAATTAACCACTAATGCCTATCATAATGTCCATTAACAAATATAACGAATTATGATTTACCATGGTTGACCCTAGTTGACTATATGTCTAAAATGAATGTAACTAAATAGCATCAAAGGTTGATGCTACTTGCTAAATCCTTAAACCCATAACTTGGTAATTATGGTTGACTATGGTTGTATATGATTATCTATGGGTGAGTCTACCTCACCATTTAGCAATTAATCCCTAACATAATGACCACTAACAAATACAATTGAATTTGTTTAACCACGGTTACTTAAGTGCATTAATAGGTGAAAGTAACCTATTATGCCAATGGTTAGTGTCACTAACCCAATAATACCCTAAACCCTAACTTAATAATCATGGTTAACAATTATTAACCATTGTTGACTTTGGTGGACCATGATTGTCTATAGTCATCCATGGTTGATGCTACTTCACTAATTGTCATTGACTCCTATAATCACTAACAAATATTATTAAGCATATGTATTCATGCTTGAATGCAGTCCTATATGTGAATCATTAACATCATTAATCCACTATGCCTTTCCGCCTAACCCTTAAACCTCATGCACCCATATGGATTTGATAATTTTTAGACATTCCTTATCTTTGCTACAACTCTCCACCAATAGATCATCAAGATACAGGAAGAATGTTATTGTTCTAGATAATTCTTAAAACTAGATCTTTATGGTTGTGAATGATATGAATAATGTGCTTTCACACTTTATGAATGGAACTTTTATTTTGCATGCCTCATACATTGAGTGCCACTAATTGAGGAAGAAGATCAAGCTTGTGTGCTCTAAAATATGTTTTTCTTCCAAGCTAGTTTCACAAATTTCTCATACCCTTGCTATGATTAAAAGTGATCTTGCATCCCTAGAATATGACTCATGTGTTGATTACATTGTATGATATAGATGTTAAGAAAGACATCCCCATTTTCATCCAATCGAACTCCAATAGGTAATTAAGTTTGATAATTTAATTTATGTATCCTCATCCCATGGCAAATCATGTCACCAATAATAAATTATTTCCACAACCTTATGGAAGGAAATAAAATACGCCCCTTTATGTGGTTAAAGTGTTTTCTAATCATGATTGATGATAAGAAAAATATGGTTGATGAATCCTTGAAGTATATTATAGTTAATGTTAGTGAATTTATTGAAAGACATGATTTTCTAGTTATGGATATTGAAGGGAATAGGTACAAGGTACTACTTGGAAAACCTTGAATGCAAGATACATGTGGTACTATTAACATGGGGAAGAAAATTTCCAAGCTTAAATAAAGTACATTAAAACTAAATACTTCCATTCCCACCATAACCATATATATATGGAAGAGTTTACATGTACAAACAATGATTTTGAGAATAATCATGTTAAAGTACTCTTGAGGTTGAATGCATAACTCACATAAGGCTGTATACTTTATTTAATGCAACAATCACCTCCAACTATAAAGGATGGTGTGAATTTTCCCCACCTAAGGGCTATGATTTAGTGACATTCTAGGAATGATAAGAGAAAGACAATGTTTGCTATTATGTCACCTTGTAAGACCTTGAAATTTGAGAGCTCTCATTTTCTATATCCTTCAACGAAGAGGAAAATATTGACACATTAGATATTTGAGTTGTTGATAAACTACAAAAGGGTAAATATTCAATCCTTTATATTGATTTGAGTTTGTCAAAATTTTGAGATTTTCACAATGATTTAAATGCGACATTGGGGGTGAGGAATGTGATTTTTCACAATTTCATAAATATTGTTATTTTTCTTGTAAAAGTATGGTACCATGGGATGTGCATACACATTGGCTATATTAATGAAGGAATATCAAGCCTCCAATATCAGCTAGTTTGATTTGACACATTTTAAAGGGATCATAATTGCTCAACTATGATGAAACTTTAATAGAGATAAATTTATGAGCTCATCCTACTATAGAGAGCTAGTAGAGAGTAGAAGAGTTTACAATAAGAAATAGCTCATAATTGCTCAACTATGATGAAACTTTTATAGAGACAAATCTATGAGCTCATCCTACTATAGGGAACTAGTAGAGAGTAGAAGAGTTTACCATAAGAAATAGAGACACAAAAAGGAACTAAATATGGTATGCTTACTATCATAATTGTAATTTATGGGATCTGCATGATTAGTTCATATATCTTATGAAACGTAAAGAAGAGATTATGGTTATTCCAAGGATGCATGTCTCCTTCATCGTTGTAGAACTGTCTAGGTTCCTACAATCCCTCATAGATACCTCGGGTGAGACTTCACTTACTCACAATTTTTGCCGAAAGGGCTAGTGTCTAAGGGGTTTTATTGGCTAATTCATTCTAATTTTGGGTTTTCCCTCTGTGTGCCAACAAATGGTTTCATTACCAGGACTAGGATATGAAACTGGAGGGGATATGGGAACCTCCTAAAGAAGAAATACAACAACAAGTACAGATGAAAGAACATAAATTTGTGGTGGAATAAACCGGAAATCAACAAATTAGTCTTGAGTAATGGTTGCAAAGGTATGTATTTACAAAATTTCATGAAATTTTCTTTGTTTATTTCTCGATGTTTTGGCCGAGTAATTGCAAAAACAACTAGAGGAGATCGAAAATTTGTGCCTTGTTGTATTGCAAAATTGGACTCTCAAATTAATCCAAAGTGTAAACTTTATAAACAATAAGGTCTCTCATGTTGTATACTTCTATCTAAATAATGTATTGGAAGGCTATGTTGTCGAGTTTTCTATAGAGGGTACTCAGTCATATAACACCACCAAAAGGGAAATTTTCAAAGGATCGTGAGAAAAATACTTGAGATCACTCTTTACCTAGATAAAGATGTTGTTTTGAGACAAATGAGTCATGTCATTGGAATTTAACACCATGAAAGGCTGGATTTCTTTGCACATGATAAGGATATTGGGGGTTGTCCAGCGAATGGCTTGAAGGAATAAAGTCAACGGATGCAATAAAGCGAGTGAAGACCAGATGAGCTAAGGATGCTGAGAAATTAGATAGATACAAGAATATAAGACATAAGAAGGGTAAGAGCATGAACAACAACACATGAGGAGAGAGTGACAAAAAAAGCTAGTGGAGTGTTGCGCAGTGGAGTAAGATTTTAGCGTAGAAGTGAGGTAAGGGAGAGATTTGCACTGGAGCCTGCATAGATAGAAGGAGAGTAAGAAAAAACATAGAAGGAAAATAAGAAGGCAACACAATAGTGAATATTGGGAGGTTAGAGCTCGAGAAGAAGGAATTAGTGCAAATCACTTACTTGATGGAGTATTGCGTATAAAATACAATGAAGAATTATGCAATGAAAGAGAAAAGAAAAAGGAAACTTTTCTTATCTCATGACATGAAGAACCAATGTATCCTAGTGACCCTGCTCAAGAAATACCCTATGTCGAACCCACGACCCCACATGCGTCTCCAAGCTAGGAGGTACAATCACTTAAAAACTGGTTGCAAATAATTTTAATTAGTGAAGGTAGTAGATATAGTAGTAAAGATAGTCAAGGAACTGTAACTAATTAGAAAAAAGGAGTACATATACCACAAATTAAGTTAGGAGGATCACAAGGCAATATCGCACAAAACAAAATGCAGACGTTGATCCTATTTTGTGAGTTCTTATCTTTCATGGCACTGGGACAAAAGATCCTGAACATCTTTCTTTTTTGAAGTAGTATGGACTGTCAAATAGGTCCAGGATGAATCGACAAAGGGTGTGTAGCTAGAGACCACCTTCAGAGACTGCGTGCTTACGTGGTATATGAAATATAAGGCTACTGCACAAAGAGGACAAGGTAGATCATTGGGAGAAATTAGGTAGACGTTGCTAAAAGAATTCCAAAAACCAAAATCAAAATCCCATTGTATCAAATAGATTAATGAAGTTAAACAAAACCTTAATTAATCAATATGGGATTTCAATCGAAGGTTTAATATTTTAATGGATCGACTGACATTTCAAATTTTGGATGCACATCATAAGGAATGGTTTATTGCAGGATTGTTTCCTCATATACATATCCTGTTAAGTTAACATAAGTTCACTTCGTAGTGTAAGGCCTTAGAGTCTTCCATGAAGTTGGAAGCATCTCCTGAAGGAAGCGAAAATAACGTAAGGATGGCACAAGTTCAGTTGCAACTAGTAGCCTTGAAAATACAAATACAAGATCTAACAAAAAGTAAGGAGAAGCACGAAGGATTTTAGTGTAAAATATTATGGAAAGAGGGACATGATAGGAATGAATGCCTAATTGTGACAAAGAATATGGCTACTAGAGTTGCAAATACTTTGGTTCAAGGGAAAGGGCTATGGTGTGAAGTGTGTAGAATATGAGGACATATCACAACAACCCATCCTATGATGTGGAAGTACTAAAGGCCAGTTAAAACTCTATTTTGCGACTTTTGCAAGTGAGTAGGGCTCAACATCTATACATGTCATGCACTAGATTTGATGAGGGAGTGGACCATTGATGCATATAAGGTACTGGAAGGCGAAGGAAGTGAAGCTAAAATGTTAATTATAGCATGCCCAAAGCTTATAATCATAACACCGTCTCCTAAACTCCTAATCCAACTTGAGTTAGAAGGAGATAGTCACTACGCAGATCCAACTCCCAAGGTATAATTATGGGAATGAGACCTAAAATTTTGACTTTTTCCAAATTTCTTAAAACTTCAATTAGAAACAATTGTTGCATTCATCACGTTGAGACAATTCCAATTTTATAAACTTTGTCGCAATCCAGTTTACAGATTGAGAGTTATGCCTTCTTGAAGGTAAACCTTTCCTCACCTTAGCCTCCACATGGAAACCACTCAGTGGCTTACGTGGCAAGTGACTGGTGGGCGTTGACATCATGGATAGGTCACATGGTAGGCAGGCTACATGACCAGTCAGAAATCAACCATATAAACAGGCGCACATATTTTATTTTTATTTATGGGCCTCATCCCTAAGCTTCAACATAAGTTGGGGTCAACCCTCCTCCTTAGACGTGATAACATGCTGGGTCGGGGCCCACTCAACCCCCAACCTACCCGACCTCCTAACTCCATCCAACTCCTGACTTTGCCTGGGCTTCTGAACCCCACAAACTGTGTAGTTGATCCATTGTAGGTTGGGGTAGAGACCCATCGAGGTCCATCTCGCCTGGCTGACCTCTCGAACTACCTGACCTCCGATCGGTGGTGTCATAATTTTTAAATTTACTTGACTTTACTAAATTTTAATAATGTTCTAGGGACTCAGATTTTCCATAATTTTTCTAGTTTTTATTGGGCTGTTCAAGTGTTGTTTCTAACATTCACTTGATAGTAACATTTTGGAGATTCAAATGCATATCTTCACCAAAAATACTCATTAGCATAAATCCAAAACAATAACACTTACAGGTGAATTTCTTTCCTAAGGAAATATATAGAAGGAATAACTCTTAACAAATAGGAAACTTGCTTTCCTTGATTTTTTCATCCTTACTGACTGATTAAGACACTTACATATACCTAGATTAAAGTAGGAAGAGTGAAACCCTATGGGTTGGATACATTAGGCTTACAACAATCAATGAGGAGACTTACATAGCCTTTCATCATTCAATCACCACAAAATGACAAGCATTCCACAATGACCATTGAATTTATTGTACATTAATTTCTCTAGTGCAACCCCAACACTATCATAGGTAAATAAAAATCTACAACAAGATGTTAGTATAAGGCCATTCATCCCACATAATCATTCATGCTCATCAACACATCCTCATATGGATTGCAACATGTAATTCAACATGTATACACAAGTGAACCAAGTCTTGTTATGCAAATAATCATAATATCAGTGAATAATAATAATAATAATAATAATAATGGTAATAAGGCAATTAATGATTTTACTTTTAATTCTAATAATAATAATAATAGGAAAAGTTTTCGAACTTCAGGTTTGAATAAAATTGTTTGTTCTAATTTTTCCTCCCTCTTTTAATAAGGTGGTCAATCTCTCTAGTTTTTCTTTTGACCCCCTAGTCTTTAGTCTCTTGGAGAAAGGTTTGAATTTTTCTCTTGCTCCTAGAAAGAGCCCGGTTGACGATATCATCTGTGACATTGAATATGGTATTATAGAATTTCTGGAAGTCACTAAAGATATCATCAATCAAGACTGTGCAGTTGTCCTCGGAAAGGAAAAGCCCCCCAAGAACAACATTAGTAAGATTTAAATTGACGCCCTCAAGTCCTTAAACAATAACAAAGATATTGTTGTTCTCAAAGCTGATAAGGGTGGTGCTATGGTTATTCTTGATAAAGAGGATTACATGAGGAAGATGTTAGATCATCTCCTAAATAACGAGAGCAACAAGAAACTTAGTAAGGACCCTTTGAAGAATATTTCCAAAAGTGTGGATCTTGCTATAAAGACCAGTATCTCGGTCAACTCATTCAATCATAAGCTCATTGAGAGTAGACCTCTTACCCCCAGAATATATGGACTTCCTAAGATCCATAAGGAACGGGATCCTCTGATACCTATTGCCAACACGATAGGAGGGATGACCTATCTTCTTGCTAAATATTTAGAAATTAAACTGAAGCCCCTTATTGGTAATACATATTCCTTTGTCAAGGACTCTTCTTCATTTGTCAATGGGTTGAAGGATTTCAGGCTCGATCCTGATTACAAGCTTGTAAGTTTCGATGTGGTCTCCGTCTATACTAATATCCCTATCAATGAGGCCATCGAGGTCGTCAAGTGCATTACTGATCCTGATACTGCTAAGCTAGTTGGTATTTGTCTAACCTCTATGTTCTTTTCCTTCGATGGGGAATTCTACGAGAAAAGTTGTGGTGTCTCCATGGGTTCCCCCACCCCCCCCCCCCTGTGGTGGCTAATATATTCATGGAGTATTTTGAATCAAAGGCCTTGGACTCTTCTCATCTTCTTCCTAAGATGTGGAAGAGTTTTGGGGATGACACTTGTGCCATTTGGTCCCATGGAAAGGATGAGTTGGACCCTTTTTTCTTCATCTTAATAATCAATCTAATTTCATATTTCACCATGGAATTTGAATGTAATAATATTCTGCCCTTCCTTGACGTCCTCCTCTCAAGGAATAAAGATGGATCCTTTTCTCATTGAGTCTTTCGGAAGAAAACTCATACGAAGAAATATCTTCATGCTAATTCTCATCATTTCCCCGCTCAAAATCTTGGTGTTCTCAATACTTTAGTGACTAGAGCTTTAAGGGTTTTTGATGAAAACCATCTCAATAAAGAGAAAGAACACCTCTTGAGTGTCTTCTTTAATAATGGGTACAGTAGACACCAATGTACCAAGGCTTTCCTCAAAGCCGAAAAAGGTCCTAAGGCTAAGAAAAAATCCAAGGAACCATGGACAAGATTGCAAGGATCCTAAAGAAGCATAAGGTTCCTTCAACCTTTAGGCCTCTGAATACCATTCGAAGCTCCCTAATATCCATTAAATACCTTGTGGACCCAAAAAATATGAAAGGTGTTTACGTTATCCCTTGCTCATGTGGGACTCCCTACATTGGTGAGACTAGTCGCTCGATATCAAAAGGATTCGTGAGCATGCAGCTGATATGAAACATGGAAGGATCCACTCCTTTGCTTTGGAAGAACATGCATAAAATCTAGGCATCACATCTGCATTGAGGAGGCCTGTTTTATTGCAAAGGTTAGTCATTTCTATCATCGTAAATTCAGGAAGGCCCTGGAAATTGAAAAAAGTCCCAATAATTTAATTAGAGACTATGGTTGGAATATTAGTAGAAGATGGGTCCCTGTCCTATCCTCTTAGTTGGTTTCTGTTTACGAATTATTTTGTTTTTTAGGGTTTGATGTTTCGTTTTATGAATTGTTTTGTTTTTTGATCGATTTTCTCATACATACATACATACATACATACATACATACATACATACATACATACATACATACATACATACATACATACATACATACATACATACATATATATATATATATATATATATATATATATATTATCCTAATCTTCCTTCGCTTTTTAGTATTATTTCATCTCAACCGCTTTGAATATTTGTTAGACTTTATTGATTTTCTTGGCTCCTTATATTGATTGTAGGGCCCTAGACCCTTATTTTTTGGTTGACCCTAATTTATTTAACCCTCCCTCTTTGATTGCTTTGGTTTGATTTTAGTCTCCTTAATTATTACTTTTGTTATAGGATCTTGACTCATTAATCAGGTCCTGACTCCTCTTTATATTTTTTTGACTCTGTTCCTTGTCTTTGTTTGACTTTGATTGTTTGTTTCTTGTTAGTGTTTTTCGAATTTTCTTAATGAATTTATTTTTAATTATAAATTTTAATATTATTATTCATAAACTAGCCGTTATATTAGCCATTATAGGATTATTATTATTAAAATAATAATTTTCATAAACTAGCCATTATACGATATTTTGGTCTCTAGATTGCCCTATATTTAAGCCTGTGCCATGATCTGCATCTTAATCTGGTCCTGATGATGAACCACAATCGATGGTTCAAAACACGTCAGCAAAAATTTTCTCCTATGTGATTTCTACTGAAAATACTCTTCTTAATGTAATATGGATCATAAAAGCCTGAACCCAGAAAAATCCATTTATTGCTGAGAGGGAGTGTTGAAAAATGCAACAAGAAATTTTCAATTTGATTTTTCCTTGATTAAATTGAGAATATTTGAATTTCCACATCAACAGACAACTTGGATGATAGTAACCTATGTGACATGGTTTGTGTAAGCCAATTTACTCAGTAAATTTGAGTTGGAAGAGTTAGAGTTCAGTTAAGCATTTGCGATTGCTAATTTGTAGCAATCAAGGTCAGTTATCTAAAGTTGTTTTCAGTTAAAATAGTTCCAATCGTTGGAGGAACTAGTGGAGGGTCAGTTGTGCAATGGGACTTCAGTCAAATTCAGTGATCATCTTGTTCATTGATCAATCAACCCAAAATATCTAGTGCATGTAGAGAATTCGAGTTCCCGAGGCTTGGTGGAGATTCCAAGGCAATGTAACATCAGTTGTAGACTTGTTTTGAGTGTACAAGTGTTTCATGTAGTCAGATGATCAACCCGAGGAATTGCACAATCCATTTTGGAGAAATTCCTAAATAATAGTGGTCTAATTTCTCAAGGAACAATGCAAGGAAATAGGAGCTCAAACAAAGGCAAAAATTGACTAAATATGGGTCATAGCTTCTTAGTGAGCAGAGAGATGGGTTATGCACTTGCAAGTTGTGCTCAGTTGAGCAAAGCAATGTAATACATCTTTATTCTTCTGATTTAATGCAAGAAATACTTGTTGCATGTGTGTGATTTCTTATTGCATGTCTAATATTTTTGCTCTAAATTATGTATTAATGTCTGTAGAGCAGTAGAGTAGGTTTATGTCTTGTGATTTTGAATAAAACTTCATGAGAAGTTGAAAACCTACATTGTAATTTCTATAGTTATACTTCCATTTTGAACAAGAAATGGGTTCACATGAGTTGTTTTGGGTCCATAACATAACCTAACCATTCTATGTAACTGATGCATATGGAAGTGATCAATGCTAGTGGGTATGTGCTCAATTTTTCTAGAGGGATAAAATAATAGCTATGCGCAAACTAGGGACAATATACCCATCCTATATAATTTTTTATAATCATGTTATTGATTTATGGAATATCTTTATACATTGTTTTATCAATAAAGAGATGATTGAAAAATTTGGTATTCATAAATGCTATTTTGGCAAAATTACCTTTATATTTATAGTGAAAAGATGTTCATGATTCTTCCCACATGTGTTTAGGGTGATTAATAGATATCTTCAATTTCCTATCACCTTGTTTTACCTTCAATATTTTCCTTTAGATGCTTTCAATAACACACATGATGTCTATATAGGGAATATATAAAAAATATTTTGGATCCTTCACCTTCAATATCCATCATTAAAAATCACATGTGCTAATAATTCACGTAGATGAATAATAAAGTTTTTTAACACACATTGCATAATTTTTGGTTGATCATTATCCATGACGATAGAATAGTCTAGTTTGGTGAGTGTTGTATGACCAAGGCCACTCTAGAATGAAGTGAAAATACCATCCAATTGGTGTCCTAATCCACCATGTTAAGTATAATCAATTCACACCAATTAAATGCATAGGCATGTGACCTTTTTCCTTGGAATTGACTAAAGAATTGATTTATTTGTTTTAGGAAGATTAATTTTATCCATATAATTTGTAGATTGAATTTAACACATATACCATATTCTTAATGCAAGGGAAATCCATGAGTATTAAAGTGTGCACAAGATACCATATGGGATGAAACACTTTATAGGACTCAAGGTGTACGTATATGAGTTTCTTTCATAATGGGAACTTATTAAGGTTGAGGTGGTAAATTAGTAGGAATGAGTGACTTAGTGATATGAAATGTTAGATAGGAAGTGAGATACTTCACTTTATTTATTCACAATAGCATATATCATTTCTAACTCATCATTAATGAGAACGTTAGGTCTATGATTCTCAAGAATGGGATACATTAAATTTATGGATGTTATAGGAGTGTCCTCAAGAGGAAGGGAAACATGAATCTTTATGTACCCTTGTGAATTTTTTTCTAGTTAACATTCAAACATTAGCTATTGGGAGACTATATTATCCAAAATGGAAGGTTGAATATTTGTGTCCCTGGGTGAATTTATGTGAGTTAACATTCAAGAATTAAATATTGGGAGACTATACTATCTAGACTATAGTTGTATATACAATCTCTTACTCTAGAGCATGTGGAGATATATGAATGTGGGTCACTTACCATTCCATAATCATTCCATAATGTGAGTATGATCTAGGTGGATATCGGTGTCCACCCACCTCTTTGACTCAATAATTTTCTATCTTCTTGGAAAATTTTCTATCCTTTATTGGGTCCCAAACCTTTAGGGTAGCTTTTAGGCCCTAAATTATGCTTTTGGGAAATTTGAAGGGCCAGGGGATACCACGACCCTGGCCCCAGTCAAAAATTGTAATCCTCAGATAGTTATTTCCAACAAGTTACTATGTACCTTAAACATATATTGTATGCAAAAAGTTTCACGGAATTTGATGTACCAACTAACCACCTCGGGGCTTACAAACATTTGGTCCTTCATTTTATAAGGTTAGGGTTTTGGACCTATAGAGTTATTTATTCATGTTAAAATGTAATTATTTTAGTGTCTTGTGATATATTTAATTTCCATCTCTCTCTCTTCAGAGATACTTACCACCATTCAAACTAGTTTGTGTTTTACAATATTCTAATAATAAATTTATTAATAGAAATTGGGTATTCACCATATTAATATGCTCCATCTTATATTTATTTGTGTGCATGTTTCATTTCCTTTCCTTCCTTGTAAAACTTGGATCAAAAGTACCAAAGAAATTTCCCCTTGTTGTTTCTTGGTGCATGTCCCCAATAAGGCAAGGTATATAGAGTTGGCTCTAAATGTAATTTCACTTGGGAATGATTCCTCTCATCAACCCAAGTGACCTACCATGGAAAAAAAAAGGAAAAAGAAGGAGATCCTATGAAGTTTTTGGTCGAGGAAACACTCACATGAAATAGGAATGATATGATGGAAATATTTTCCCAAATCCTTTGGAGACTTCCAAAAGTGGCCAAGGTACCTTCAATCAGTGAAAATTTTGGAAGTGTGACACCATTCATAATACAAGTTAAATTTTATATCCCATTATTTGAAGGCTAAATAGATGCAGATGCACTGGAAAAATGGTTAAATATGTTAGAGGGATATTACTTTATCCAAAAAAAATTAGTAATGAAAAAATCCCTTTGCATTCCTAAAAGATCTACCCCATGTCAAATATTGGTGGGAATGTTGTTTGGAGAGATAGAAAGAAGAAGGGATTGTGATATTGAAGGGGGGACCCACTTAGGAATATTTTTTTCATTTCATTAAGTAGGAATTCTACCCTGTAGGGACCTATGATTTATAATATACGACATGTATAACCCTGCTACAAGAGAGAGACCAGATCATGTTGGAGTACACCAATATTTCCATACATTGTGCTAAAATTTTGATATCAAAGACTTTGAGCAGAACCTAGTTCTGAAGTGCCATAATGGTCTACACAAATACATCCAAATGAATGTGAATTTCTTATATTTATTCTCACTAGGAGTCACTTATGGACATGATGTCGAAATTGAGTAGAAATGGAAGAAGAGGAATAAGTAGGAGTTTGGGTCTACAAATCTACTTTAAAAGAAGCCCAAAGAAGGTATCCCAAACTCACAGAACAAGGATAAATAAAGGAGATCCAACCTCATGAAAACTATCCAAAGTCATAAACAAATAAGGGTAATGGGAAGTCAAAAAAGGACACTAGAAAGAGATGCGAGTTCCACAAAATCCCCTAACATAACACTAATGAATGTTGCTGGAAACAATCATTGCCGATGGATATTAAAGAAAAGGAAATAGACTCTAGATCTAATTATTATTCAAAACATGATAAAGGAAAGATGATCATTGATGAAAAACCTAGTGCTACCATTATGACCACAAGGATCCAAACAAAAGAGCCATAGGATATTGAAGAGGGAGAACACATGTTTCATTCACATATGTGGGTGAAGGGGGCCCCAATATATTTCATCATTGATAGGAAGAGCTAGAAGAACTTGATATCAGTTAAGGTAACCAAGAGATTGAAGTTGTTGATAGTGCCACACCCTCAACCATACACCATTCATTAGTTGAGAAATTGACAAGACATTTGTGTTAGCCATCAATGTCACCTATCCTACAACTTCAAGCCTTTCAAAGATGAGGCACTGTGTGTTGTTTCCCCATTTGAATTTTGTGATTTTATTTTAGGACAACCTTATATGTGGAAATTTCATGTTATTTATGAGTCTCATCCCTCTAGTATCATTGTTACTGTTGGCACAAAAACAGAAACATGGTTAAGACCCTGGGTTCAGACGCAGGGGCCAACAAGGCTCCGTTAGTCTAGCACAATACCAACATTTTCACCTTACGAAGGGTAAGGAGTCTCACTCGAAGCATGCTGCAACCTTAGTTAAATGAGGGTTGGAATTCAGTATCAGGGAGAACCATGTCAAAGAATAAAGAAGAGGGAACATTAACTTATTCTTCAAAGTAATCAGATTGCAATAGTCTATGCATGTTGTAACAAAAAGACTACCTAAACATATGCATACATAATTTTTTTGAATAATCAGAATGACACATAGTGGCTATACTAATATAAAGGTAAATACATTACATTAGGCTCACAACCTATTCCTCAACATTAGAGTGCTAACAGGCGGAAAAAAAGCTTATATAAAGATAGTTATAGAGCTATTCTCATAGCTCTGCAACACAAGAAGAATAGTATCACAAAGAAAGACTGTGACAAAACCTAACAATAAACTCTTCTCGGTTATCCTTTCTACCTTTTATATTCTTCTTCCCTTTCCCTGCACTCCAACCTGAACTGCTATTTCCTTCTCTCCTGCTTGACTGTCTTCATTCCTTGACTGCTCCTGCTCTTTCCCCACTTGGTTGTATTTGCTTCTTCCTGCCACCCCTCCGCAACTGCCAGTATTCCACCAATACCTTATCTCTCTTAAACTGTTAGTTCCACAACTCCTAATGACCATTTATTCCACTTTTCACTAACTTCTTCCTCCGCAAAACATCCTAATTTCTCAAAAATGAAGGCCCCAACAGGCCCCGACCACAGTTCATTGACTCGTCCTTGAATCAGTATTTCGTTGGTGTCATCAGTGTTTTTGATGCTTCTACTGGTGGTGGTGCTGCTGATGCTTCTTCTTGGTCAGTTTCTTTAAATGAAGGCCCCAATTTAGGGATAACCGCAATGGTCCTAGCGGAGTTGATTGTAGTTATTTAACGTTGCTTTCTAGGTCTATGTGATTGCATCTTCTTGCACGAGGAATTCAATCATTGTGTTGGATGTTGGTTGGGATGGTCATGCCATAAGTAAAGAATTCCATTGTGTTTCCATCTCCTAACTTAGCTTCTGAAATGCCTCGAGGTGTATTTGAACTAGGGGTTGGATATCTCAGAGTATCTATTTTGTCTTGGTTGACTCATCTTTGATATGTTGGATGTGAACTTCCAAAGTGCTGATTTCTTACAGAAACTTATTCCTTTGCTCTTTGTCCTTCATGTTTTTGATATCGGTGAGGAGATGATTTATTTGGTCTCAGAGTGGGTAGACTGACTGATTCTTCTTTTCCAAGCTTCCTGACTAGTCGGGAACTTGCTAAAGGAGGGTGTAGGCATCATTCTTGGCATTGATAATGGAGTCCTTAAGAGAAGCTACAATGGTTATCTTTTGTTCAATATGTTGTGGTAGGGTACGAAGATGCACTCCTTGTGGCAGTGAGGATTTTATTGAGCTCCCGATTGGTATAGATTAAATCATTGCACGCGGTCTGGATATGGTTGCAACATTAGACCAATGTGCAAGTTGAGAAATGTTCCAGAGCATTTGTTACAACATCAAAAATGGATGGCCACAATACATGGAATTTTTAGGTGTTCTTCTCTAGCTTCTCCTAGAGTTGTTGCTTATCTTAACAGAGTTGATCACGTTCAGCTGTGAGCGCAACAATTTGTTGTTGATGTTGCTCATGGTCAGTAGTGAGGTCATTGTGTAGCGTTGGAACCTTCTGTGCAACTGGGTTGAGGACCAACCCTAAAGATCATCTTGGAGCATAGTTGATGGATCTAGGAATTGACTCTTTAAGGGCTGCCCATTGGCGACATACTTGTCTAAGTGTCTGTGAGGTGAGGTAGCTTGTTGTGACGACTCAACCAATGGAGGAGTAGTTTGGATGAAGATAGGGAGTGGTGTAACAAGAGGAAATAAATGAAGTGGTTGTGGGACTGGGTTGATGGTGGTGGTGAGTGACTGTGTGATGATGGGTCCCGTGCTCAACAGTGGACCCGAATCTAGCAATAAAGACATCATAGAAGTAGTGATGACTTCTCCACTGGAGACTATAATGAGGGACTGGATAACAGAATCGACCTCCATGTCTATCTCTGTGCCCAATGGTGTCCCAGAGGGTATGGTGTCTAAGAGGGTGGTGGATGTGGATGCAGTATGTGGGGAAGGGTTGTGCGATCTAGGAAATGCAACTGAAGTGGAAGGTGGAATCTCTTCTATGATGGACGAGGCATTATTGGATTGGAGCTCTTCAAGAGTGAGGTCGACAATGTGGCTAGAAGGGGTTGAATTCTGCTTCTTGGCCCCGAGTGGAGGTTTGGTAAGCTTTTGATTTATGGGGTTTTAGGATGGTTGGTTTGGACTATGAGTGAGATGCTATAACCAGCATTGCAACAACGAGAGGAGCAGTAACCAAAGGATTATGCTGTATTAAACTTTGAGAATTGTTGAACCTCAGAATTACCCTCTCCTTGACATTTTTTCTCACTTTCTCCCTCAATTTCTCATAAGATTATAGACCCAATCAATGCTAAATGTTAGGTTTTGTCTTAAGGAAAGCATTAAAATGATTCCCATATTATATTTTCATGTTCTTGTTATTTGAATAGATTTTTGCAAATTAACTACAGAACGCATCCTATTCTGCAGCTAATTGTGGATTCCGTAGCTACTCTCATGGTTTGGTAAGTTCCAGGTGTCAAATGAAGAATTGGGCCACATGGGCATTTCTAGAATCATCTCCACATGGATTCTATCCTATTCACTCAGTCCAGATCGATGGAAAAGAAAGCCTAAGGTCATGGTCAAAGATGGAGTCAAAGTACGTTATTCGAAAGTAGTAGGACTCTTGATTTGCTCTTTCGTAGCTAATCAAGAGTCTAACAATTATGTTGCAAATCTAATTCGAATTAGCCACTTGTAGCTAATCAAAAGTTTAAATAGTGATATTGCAATTTGAATTAGCCACTTGTAGTAAGTTTATCTCATAAACAGTCATGTTAAATTTAATTCGAATTAGCCACTTGTAGCAAGTTTATCTCATAAACAGTTATGTTATTTTCCTTTAATTCGAATTAGGAATTACGTGTTAAGTTCAGGATTTTTTCTGATACTCTGTATTCAGACTTCATTTTTTTCATAATACAAATTTCATGTTGTTAATCATCATTTAAAGTGCATCCTTAACTAGCTAGCATTCTAGCCACGTCAGATGCAGAGGGCCCCTGCACTGAAGGAGGTTTTTCATTTGTTGTTTTTAGTTCAATTTCCATTAATCTGTTTACAACAAATTTGTTTTCTAAATTAGGATGATATTTCATTTCAGTTCTTAATCAATAGCATAATGATAAATCACAATTGTACAACCTTGTTCTTCTAAGATGTTTCGTGGAGAAAAACGACTCTGTTTCCAAATTGAATTAAGATTGAAGTAATAAGAATACATATTTGCTTAGTTTTCTTACTGTTTTGTCATTCATTTTCTTAGAACAGAATTGTCATTAACTATGTTGATGGATATTTTCAAAAGCCATTTCAAGATGATGATGATCCTAAACTAAATGGTTAAATGTCTAATTCATATAGTGATTGAATTTACTCAGTACATTGTTATTTTCCTAGGAACTTAGAAACTAAGGTATAATTGATTTCTTGCACAACACTTCAAGAGGGTAATGCTTCACATTTGAATTTTGGAGAAAGTAAAAAACACATTAGTTGTTTACAGCTAGTTTTACATGCTTTTACCTTTTTGCTTTCAGATCCTCACTTAGTTGCATCACTCATATTCCCAGTAATCATTTCAAGGAGATTGATTTAATCATATTCCAAAATTGAATGGTTGAATGTTTAATGAATGCAATTACTGAGTTACCTTCTGCATTAATTTCATTCTTGGTTTTAAGAATTAGATCCATGGATTAGGACTAATGATAAGACAAGATAGATGCTTTGTTTTTTTTATTAGGTTCTAACTAGCCAACAGTTCTTGGTCCATTTTTAGGAAATTGGATTAACGTAGGAACATTTCCTTTCATTTAAAATTCATTAGATTCATTTAAATTTTCTCATAGTTTTAGGTTGTACATTCCTAGAGATCAAAGAACATAAACCCCCCAAAAACAACATAAAATACAAAACAATGAAGTAAGAAAAAGGTTAACTAAGCACATATAGTGCACCACACTTTATCAGCATACAAACCTCGGTTGATAATTTATGCAAGCAATTTAGGACACTAAATTGACTAAACATTTTGGCACGTTTCCAGGGAAGTGTAATTAGGTAACCTCATCTCTTACATCTAAAAAATGATATGCGTAGAGAAAGAGACTCTAGGGGTAGATTCATAGCTAGAGGCAGGAGTTTAATTCCTACAACACCACTTACTCCACCAAGACTAAGAAGAGATACACCTCCATCTCAAACTCATATTCCACATTTTACTAGCCATAGACTTTTTGAAGTTTTAAGGTCAGAAATCCAATTAAGAGGATCTCCTACTTCATCCACTGAGGTAGTCCTAGAGGAAGAAAATATTGGATCTCCAATAGAAAGAGTAACCTTTTTCACCTCTACACGGGAACACATTTTAGCTGAAGAATTAGAAATTACTAGTGGAGATGAAGGAAGAGAACCCTTCTTCAATACATCATTGATAGAGGAACCAGAGGAAAAGCAATTAACCTTGCAAGTTGAATCTTATATTAGCTCTGAAGAATCTATAATGGCAGGAAGAGAAGGAGAAGAAGTTATAAATGGAGAAAAGTTACTATTTGGAGGAGGAAGAGGTGGAGGAAATAGTGAAGTTGATAATTCTTTTGGATTCCCTATAGTTGATGAAGATACAAATGCCATAATGAAAAATATGTCACCTTCCGTCCTCCCAAATTTCCATGGGTTAAAAAGTGAAGATCTTGAAACCTTTTTATTTGAATTTGAAGTCTTGTGTAGAACTTATGATTATTTACAAGACTCTCAAAAACTTAAGTTGTTTCCTTCAACATTGAAAGGATCTGCTTTAAAATGGTTCATGGGGTTGCTCACTCAGTCTATTAGGACATGGAATGACATGAAGAAAGCATTTTTGGAAAGGTATTTGGATTATTGCAGGCCTATCAATCACAAGGATGAAGTGTTTAAAATGATGCAAAAAGAGGATGAAAATTTGGAGGATTTAATTGAAAGATTCAACTATAACATAAAAAGAGAAAAAATGGAGAACTTAGATCAGGATACTTTAAAAGCTCTTTTATTAAAAGCCATTAGAGATGAGTGGATAGACATCCTTAATATGATGGGGAAGGGAGATATCTCTCAACTTCCATTAAATGACATTGGAGAATTATGTATTCATCTCTCAAGAGGAAAAGCCAAAACTGGGAAAGGTCTAAGAGATCCTTCTCTTACTAGAGTGAATAAATCTGCAACTGGATCAGTGAGTAGGGCAGAAATTGGAAACATGCTTGATGAATTTAAAACATATATTCTAGGGAGCCTTAGTGAACAAATAGACACCCTTAAGATACAAAACAAGGAGAAAGCCGAGACTGATGCTTTAGCTATTTTATGTCCCAAATGCAAAAAGAAGCATGCTTTAAGAGAATGCCCTTTGGTTGCAAAAATCATAGAGACTTGTGTTATTTGTTCAGAAAACCATGAAACCAAGAGTTGTCCTTCAATTCCTGGTCTTAAGGCTATTTTTCAAGAAGAAACAACTTCAAATCCAACAGAATCTCTTTGCTTTGTCTCTATAAGACCTTGGCAGGGGCCACAAACCCAGGGTTTTAACAACCAAATGTATAATCAGCCCCCACCAAATTGGAATTCTTGGCAGCAACCTTGGCCTCAACCGCAATCTCAATCTCAATTTCAACCTTGGGCTCAAGGAATGCAAAACCCCTATGGAAGATTCTCTCAATACTATCAATATCCTCCATCATATCCAAACTGTCCTCCCAAAGAAATTCCTCAACAAAATCAACAACCCCAACTTCAAAACCAAAATTCTCAACTTTCACTACCATTCCCACAGAGACCAAATTAGCTACCTGCCCAACCATTACCAAACCCCAACAATAAAAATCCTCAGAATACCTATATGGTGGAAGGACAATAATTTCCAACCTATATGATCACTCCTCTAGATCTCAATGATGTCCAACTAAGATTTGGGAGGATATTAGAAAAGAAAAAGCCTTCTGTAGTTATTCAAGAACAAGACAATTCCGAGGAAGATTCTCTACAACCAAACAAAAGTTTTGGAGAAGAAACATCTCTTCAAAACCAAAACATTGAAAATGAAAAACAAAAAGAACCAATAAACTCATCTCCTATCATAGAGCAACCATCAATATCTACTTCTACACCTCCTTTTCCTAAAAGATTACAAGTTGATAGAGGGATAGAAAAGCATATTATGTTGCCTAATTATGATTTTCTAGATGAATTGAAAAATCTATGTATCAAAATCCCTTTGTTACAAGCCATTAAGGAAATTCCAATTTTAGCTAAAACAATAAAGGAGTTGAGCATGAAGAAACCAAGAAGAAAGATAAAAGAAGTAAAAATAATTCAACTTGTAGGAAAAATAGCAGACATAATGATGGGAAAAATTGCCATACAAAAATATGTAGATCCAGGAAGTCCAGTTGTAAAAACACATATCAATGGAGTTGAAATTTCAAATACATTGATTGATTTTGGAGCAACAATAAACATCATGAGCAAACAAACCATGGAACAACTCAAGCTTCCTAATCTTCTTTATACACCTACATTACTGCAATTGGAAAATAGATCTGTAATCAAACTAAATGGTGTGTTAGAAGATATTTCGGTGTCCTTAGACTCTTGGGATTACGCTATTGATTTTATGATCTTAACCCCTAACAACAATCTAGGAGGACATCCACTTATATTAGGAAGACCTTGGTTGGCTACAACTGATGCTTTCATTAGCTGTAGATCTGGTGATATGTATATCTCTGATGGTAACTCAACTAAGAAATTCACTCTATATCCTCCAGTAGGAACAATCATAGAGATACATGACAAAGAATGGATTGATGATGAAAATGATATTCAGCCTCTCTTTACTATTTGAACCATTAGTGAAGATAGTCAAATCTTTAATATAATGGAAAATTTTGAATCATCTCCAGAATATGAACATGATCAATTTCAAGAAAAATCCAATATTGAATATTTGTCATCTAGGCAGATGTCTCTTTATTCTATGGAAGAATTTGGTAGCTCTACAATTGAAATCTTTCCAAGGAAAACATTGAACATAAACAATAACTTGGAAAAATTACAACAGGGAAAGCTAATCAAAACATTACAACAACATTCTTCTGCATATGCATGGTGTTATCTCAAAATCAGACCCTGATAGGTTGCTGGTCAGGTTGACTCTAAGTAACTATTTCAGACCTACTTTAGGCTGAGGCTTAGCCTCCTCAACCTGAGAGGGCTCTCTCTTAAAGGATTAATGATTTTGATTAAAGAGAAGATGGCTAACTCTTATAGAACAACTGTGAAAAATATGAATGCTGGAAATACATTAAACAACTATCCATTGGGATTATGGAGTCAACGACACCCCAATATAACAGTGAACTCAACCTTACATAGAAGTCAGGGCACTCAGCATTTAGACATTCAGAACATAACTCATATGGGACCACAGTTTATAAATGCATACAGGAAATCAGAGCACATTCAGTGAATTCTGAGTGATTATACATCTATACCACTGTAAAAATTATGGAAAGGACAAGATCACACATTCTGAACATAAGAAATCCCTCATGAATCCTGAGAAGTAAAGTCAAAATTATATTACTGGAAATCAGTCTTTACATAAGCCAAATACAAGCTGTATCATAAAATTTTCCAACCTTGATTACATTGCTGTTTCAGCTATATATAGAGCTCTTATTCTAACTGATCGAGATTCCTCCTCCAGCATGAGGGGAATTCGAAAACTACTTCTAATGACACCTATTAAGCTTTTAACTAACTAATAAATACAACTGACTACTAATTGACAACTCTAGAATCCTAAAAAGGATTCTAATTCTAACTACTTAATAAATACAACAAAGTGTTGACTGGAGTTTTTAGAGATCTAAATTAACTATGACTCTAACTCCATATCAGCCTTGGTCTACAATCATTTTCGTTCTCTGACATCTGGTTCCCTTCTGGCGGTGGCTGTGATGGACCTTTAATGCTTAATGTTGCTCTTCAATATCACATGTTTTCCAATACCCTGAAACATAGGAAACTGCCCCTGTGTACCAGTCTTTAGTTTGCCTTAACATGTTCGGATCCAACGAAGTATATCCTTTATCTTTTAATTACCCAAAATGGAGCAGACTGCCACGTCCTTGATGTGCTGTCCACCGTTTTCATGCGTGAAAGCCAAAATTCTTGCAAACTATTTCACATATCCTGAAGTGTGGTAAATATGCTCACTTTATGACAAAAATCTAAAGTTAGATTCGAATGCATATTATCTCCACCTGTCTTGACCTGGTTGAATCTTAATAGCTTCAGCTGATGCCTTGCATACCTTGTAGACATTCCCCTTTCAAAATTCCCGCTTATAGTTCAAAACTGCTTGATTTATGTTGAAATCATCACCTTCAACAGTTTCGTAGCGCGCTATGAAACTGCTGTGTAATTTCAAAAACACAGTCTTCCTTTCATAGCTAAATGATCGACACTGTTCATGGCTTAAACACCTTACTCCCTTGATCATTTTACGTGCAAATTGTATAGGTATCTTCTCTTCAGGTTCAAGGGGATGTGCTAATATAGTTCCCTCTGGGAGCTCCACAAAGAAATAGCGCATTCCTCCATGTAATACTTTCTTCAATGACATTCTGACATCAATATCATTCTCTCCAGGTCTAATCACATCAAACTTCAAATCCTAACTTCTTCCCTGCCTTTAAAAATTCACTTCACACAGCTGGTGCTTTGGACAAAGGTATGGGAACAACCATCATCTGAACTATGGCGAAACTTGCACTCTGCACCTCTTTCACATTTACCCTTATCGTAGCTACTGTGAAAATCCACACAATAGAACATGGACCCATGCCAATCCAGCCCCAATTCGGCGTATTTCAGATGGCCAAGTCATAATAGATATTTATCTTTCTGCGAAATCTGCATTGACTTTAATACAGTTTTATCCTGGTTGTGATATCACTGCGACATATAGGGCATGTAACAATGTTCTGTCCGCAGTCATAACAGGTCTGATGACCGCATCCAAAAGCAAGATCTTTAGCATTCATCAGGCAGATTGGACACAGTTGAGCATCCTGTGTATCCTTGGCTTCTGGAGGAGCAGATCCTGCAAAGGAATCAACACAACGATTTCGGGAGCTATTTGTTTGGAAACTGTCTGTGCGCTGATATTGTTGCCTTGCAGCATAATTATCATTGCCAAGTGCTGGCGGAAGAGGAGACCTATCAGGCATCTTGCCTCTGCGGCGACCCAGTATTTGAAGATCTAGTGTGGCCTTGTACTGAGATGGTATTTCCATAAGTGATGCAAGGGAAAACTCAGTCTCCTTCCTAGATTGAGCAACATTCTTTGACATAATCTCTGTAAAGTTCACAAACTGGAAGTTGTCAAATGCTCGAGCTGGAATATTATCATCAAACTGCCGCATCATGTCCCAAGGCCCATCTCCCACTCCAACTAAGACAATTGATAGTGGATATTCACTGGCTTCCACTATTGCATTGACTGTATTCTGTTCTTGTGTACTCAGTTGTCCATTGTCAGTGTCAACACTTCTTGTTACCTGTCCATCTGCAATTATCAAGAGAACATGGTACTGCCCACCACTCTGTTCCACAATACGGATTGCTGCTTCAATAATTGGGGCAAAAGATGTTGGCCCAGCCAGTCGAAGATGTGGGACTATCTCCCTTTGCAACTTCTGTTTAGTCGCTGGTTGTGCTGGTTGTGCATAAGTTTCCGATGGAACTGCTGGTGAAGGACCATAGGATGAAGAATCCCACAGGCGGTCCAATCCAGGTATTATTAACATTAATAATATTATGGCCTCTGCTGCTGCAGTGTACCCATGTTAATACCCATAATGGCCACATTTAGACTGCAATTCTCTTGAACCATCATCACGGAGCTCCCATTTGTATAACTGAATCCTTTGATTGATGCCAGCAAGCAACTTTCCATTAAATGCATTCAGATAGTAAACAGAACCCTTTGTCCCCTTCTCAGCAACAACTGTAACATGTGCCAGTACCACGACACCTAACGATCTAAAACACAGCAGATTCTGATAAGTATGACAGCTGGGTGAGATTTGCTATGGATCAGCACAAAATCACTTAGACCGTGTTTCGCTACGAAATCACCAGAAACATGTTGCGCTGCGAAAACACTTAAAACTGACTTATGCGCTACGAAATCACCTAAAGAGCTTTGTAGCACATAATAACCTTTGAACAAAGTTGACACATGGAAATTGTGTAAATTATGAGACCAGTGAAGAATGAGGATGCATAGTGGACTCCTTAGACTCAGACTCTAAGGCAAACAAAAACTCAAAGCTAGACTAGCACTAAATTTTTTACCATCAAACTAATGTGAGCGGTTTTGAAATTAGAATTCTTGAGTGATAACACATGGGAATACACTGAAATGAAAGGAATTAGTCCTAATACTTGTATACATAAATTCTACATTGAGGAAAATTGTAAACCTATCAGACAACCTCAAAGAAGGATGAATCCAAATCTTAGGGAAATTGTGAAAGAGGAGTTGCAAAAATTGCTAAATGTAAACTTCATTTACCAAATTTCAGACAGCTAGTGGGTTTCTCCTCTAGTGATTGTACCTAAAAATAATGGTAAATGGAGGGTATGTATTGATTATCGAGAATTGAATAAAGCTACCCTAAAATATCATTTTCCTTTTCCCTTTATAGATCAAGTGTTAGATACGTTATTAGGTAAGAAGTATTTATCATTTTTGGATGGTTTTAGTGGTTACAATCAAATTCACATAGCACCCGAAGATCAAGATAAAACCACATTCACCTATCCATGAGGAACTTATGCCTACCAAGGACTTCCTTTTGGATTGTGTAATGCACCTGCAACATTCCAAAGGGCAGTACTAGGAATGTTTTTTTGATCTAATACATGATTGTGTAGAGGTGTATATGGATGAATTCATAGTTTATAGGAATACATTTGAAGAGAAAATTTGGAAAAGGTTCTTAAAAGATGTAAGGAAGAAAACCTTTCACTAAGCCATGAAAAATGTTTTATGATGTTTACAAAAGGGATTGTTTTAGGACATCGCATTTCAGGAGATGGAATTAAAGTTGATAAATCTAAAGTTGAAGTCATCTCTAAACTACCAATTCCAAATTATCAAAAGGATGTTAGAAGTTTTATAGGATTCACATGATACTATAGAAGATTTATAGAAAATTTCACTAAACTAGCATCCCCACTCTTCAAATTACTCACCAAAGATTTTGAATTCAATTGGAATCTTGATTGCTAGTTGGCATTTGAGACTGTAAAAGAAAAAAATTCTGAAGCACGCATCCTAAGAGGTCCAAATTGGAAACTACCCTTTCACATTTCAACATATGCTTTAGATACAGCTCTGGGAGCTGTGTTAGGACAAAAAAATGTGATCCCCTATGCCATCTATTACACAAGCAAAAAATTGACTCCCATTGAGTTAAATTACATTGTAACTGAAAATGAATCCTTAGCTGTTGTTCATGATATCAACAAATTCAGACATTACATAATAGGCTATGAAACCTTGGTTCATGCAGACCACTTTGCAATTGGGTACTTAATGAATAAATCTATTACTAATGGCATATTTACAAGATGGCTATTACTCTTGCAAGAATCCAACATCACTGTTCTAGATAGACCTGGAAAACAAAACACAGTTGCTGATTTCTCATCTAGAATTCAAAATATCAAAGATGACACTCTAGTTGAAGATAAATTTCCTGATGAATATCTTTTTGCAGTAACTACTCAAACTCCTTGGTTTGCAGATATTGCCAATTACTCAGTCACAGGAAAATTACCTTCACATTTGTTTCCTAAGTAGAAAAGAAAAATCATTCAAACAAGTGCAAGTTACTCATGGATTACTAAGGAATTGTATTAAATAGGTCCAGATCTCATGATCAGAAGATGTGTTCGAGAATATGAAATGCCTGAAATTCTTAAGGCATGTCATGATGAACCTTGTGGTGGACACTTTGATCACAAGAGGACAACCTATAAAATCCTTCATTTAGGATATTATTGGCCCTGGCATCTAGAATATGTCAAAAGGTGTGATAACTGCAAAAGGGTAGGAAAACTTGCTCCTTAAAATGAAATGCCACTACAAACTAAGGTACTCATTGAAACTTTTGAAAAATAGGCCTTGGGTTTTGTTGGATCAATTAATCCTCCATCTAAACAAAAGAAGTATATTTTGGTATGCACTGATTATGTCACTAAATGGGTAGAGGCTAAAGTATTAACTTTTTCTAATGAAAAATATTTAGTTAATTTTATTTTTGAGGACATTTTCACTCGTTTTAGTGTTCTAAGAGAAATTGTGACACATCAGGGATCTCAATTTACATCTAAAATGGTGAAAATGCTTGTGGAAGATTACAAGATTAAACACAGAAAATATACTCCTTATCACCCACAAGCAAATGGTCAAGTTGAATCTACCAATAAGGTGATTGAAGGAATTCTCACTAAGACTATACATCTACACAGGAGAGATTGGGCAGAAAGGCTTCCTGAAGCCTTATGGGGCTACAAAACTACTTGGAGGAACACAACAGGACATACCCCCTATGAACTTGTTTATGGGAAGCAAGTCATGTTCCCTATAGAGTTTCAAATTAGAACCTTCAAGATGGCAGTCCAATTGGGACTTGATTTATCAGAAGCACAGAAACATAGATTGGAGCAACTCAATGAGCTTGATGAAATCAGACAAGATGCAGTTCAAAGAACCAGTATAGTCCAGCAACAAAGGGCTAAATGGCATGATAAGTATATCAAGGAAAATAAGTTTCAAGCAGGGGATTGGACACTTTTGTTTGATTCAAAATTCAAAGATTTTCAAGGAAAGTTTCAGACTCATTGGCTTGGGCCATATGAGATTGAAAAAGTCTTTGATAATGGAGTAGTGAAGATAAGGACAATAGATGAAAGAAAGGTACCTCTTCTTGTGAATGGTCATCGGTTGAAGATATATCATAAGCCAATTTCAAGAGAGGATTTTATCAATATTTTCCAGGATAACACTGAAATGAAGTTGGTGAAGAAGAATTCTTCTTCTTCACTAACTTAGATTTTATTTTTCCTATATATATATGAAAACCAATCATTGGGTTGGCATACTTATACAGAAAATACACGGTGAAAATCAAATATTTCTGACATCCTGTATTTTCCATTTCTTTTTGTAATAAGTAGTGACATAAAGCTACATTCATTCGCAGTTCATAATCTGCAAATCCGTTTCATTTTACAATTTCATTCCATTTCACTTGATATTTTTTTTTTTTTTGCAGTTTCATTCCATTTCGCCATCTTATTCCATTTCCATTCCATTTCACATTCATGTTCCATAGCCATACTTCATTTTTGTTCAAATCACGTTCTACAGCTGATTCCATTCTGCAACCATATCTCATTCAATAGCTCTGACACAATTGTACAACTTACAAACAAATGATGATTGCAAGGAGTTGAAGAATTATGTTTTGAAGACCAACAAGCTAAAAGAGTACCTAATGATCAACACCAAAGAAAACAACAACGAAAAGGTTAAGTTCTAAAAGGTAAAGTGCAAAAATTTATTTTAATAGCAAGGTTAAAACATAAAGCATGTAGAATATGGATAGTCATATGTTTCCTTGATGAATCATCATTTGATTTGATTGAAATATCCATCATACTACATATCTGCCACATCCTCCATATTTTGTCACATAACGGTCCATAATTAACTCTCTTGTTGATTATTAATGGTCATGACTATGACATGACATACTTGTCTACGTTTCTCCAGAACCCCTACCATCTATTTATTTCATACAAACTCATAGTTCCTTTCACCATATTCGTAGCCAATTCATTTCATAAAACCGAGAAGGGTAATTCTGAAGGTTGAGAACTCTGCATAGTAGAAGGCATGGGGCTAATTGTCAGATCAGAACTGGTAGGAGCAAAGTACATGGAAGGATACCCACAACTCAAAGAAATGTTGCAGAAAGATAGATGGCTTAAATTCATTGAGAAATTTGATGGTTTTCATAAGGAGATTACAAAATCTTTTTCTCGATCTTTTGATGACACAGAGGTAGAAATTGGAGATATCAAGTTTGTAGTGACTGAGTCATTCATGACCGAGGCTACAAAACTTCCAAGGCATGGTGAAAGATGGTTCAAGAACAAGGAGTTCCACAATGAATCATGGAAAGTAATACTCAAAAACCCAGGTATGGATGTCTCTATTTTTAGAAAAGGTATTCCCATTTCAGCTCTTAAAAGTAAGTGGAGGAACATGCTCTTGGTTTTACAGAAATTTATCACTTGTGAGGGGAGGTTTGGTTGCATGTATGTCTACCATATCCGTTTACTGATGAATTTTTTAGAAAATGGAGAAATCAATCTTCCTTTCTTCCCGCTAAATAGTTTAAGAAGGATGGCCTCAAATGGGCAAAAGAGAATATAGTTCATAGATACACTCATGTAGATTCATGGGATGATAAAGATATTGATTGAGTTTCATTTAAAAAGCATAGGAGATACCTGGGAGAATTTCCTTATTAGAAACCATTTCCAAGAAGCACCAGAGTCACCTAAAGAACATAATGTCAGAAGAACTAGAAGAAAGAAAATTGGTATGACTATTGAAAACAGAGTTGAGTCTTCATTGTAGAAAGACGATGAAAAGTTAATCTTTGAAGAATTGATAGAAATCAGGAAGCAAATCAAGGCAAGTGGGAAGATAAGAAAGGAGAAAAAGGTCACAAATGAGGAGAATGTAAGTCCTCCACAACTTAGAAGGAGCTCTAGACTCCGAGGTTTGGTAAAGAAAACATCATCAAAAGGGACAAAGTTTATAAATTTAGATGAGGAAACACCAAAACTATTTCTTGTTCATCATTTTGAAGGTAGCCCAAGAAGAAGATCTCTAGGCATAGACCCAGTTCAACAACAAATATATGACCATATAAAATCACTGGAGAAGAGAAGTGCCTCAATGAACCCATAACCTTCTGTCAATCCACAAGAACTTCTAATTGATGCTCTCAAACAGGAAATCTATGAATTAGAGATATTGAAAAAACATATCAAATAGGAGAATGAGACCTTGAAGGAAAAAAATAAATTGGACAAGGCAATTAACGATAATACCATTCTGCATCTAGGACTATGGTATAAGAAAAACATGAAATTGAAAAGAAAGAATAAGATTTTGAATAGAGCAGTCATTAACCTTAAGTACAAGCTTCTTATGAGAAATCCCAGAATGACAATCACTTCAAAGAAGAACAAAAGAAGGAAATTAGATGTACTAGCAGAGGTGTCTGAGCAAATGCCATAGGGAGGAATAACTCACATTTTTGGGAAATTGCATGAGGACATGCAATGATTTTGTAGTGGGGGTATCTTGAACCTCAGAATTACCCTCTCCTTGACAATTTCTCTCACCATTTTCCCTCACTTTCTCATAAGATTACAGACCCAATCAATAATAAATGCTAGGTTTTGTCTTAAGGAAAGCATTAAAATGATCACCATATTATATTTTCATGTTCTTGATATTTGAATATATTTTTTCAAATTAGCTACAGAATGTAGCCTATTCCATAGCTAACTGTGGATTCGTTAGCTACTCTCATGGTTTGGCAGGTTTCAGGTGTCAAATGAAGAATTGGGCCACATGGGAATTTCTAGAATTATCTCCACATGGATTCTATCCTATTCAACCGGTCCAGATCGAAAAAAAATCAAGCCTAAGGTCATGGTCAAAGATGGAGTCAAAGTACATTATTCGAAAGCAGTAGGACTCTTGATTTTCTCTTTTGTACCTAATAAAATGTCTAACAGTTCTATTGCAAATCTAATTCAAATTAGTCACCTGTAGCTAATCAAAAGTTTAAACAATCCTATTGCAATTCGAATTAGCCACCTGTAGCAAGTTTATCTCATAAACAATCATGTTAAATTTAATTCAAATTGGCCACCTGTAGCAAGTTTATCTCATAAACAATTATGTTATTTTCCTTTAAATATTGGTTGCATGGAATCGAGAAAAAGTTAGAAGTTAGAAGGAATTACGTGTTAAGTTCAGGATTTTTGCTGATACTCTATATTCAGACTTCGTTTTTTTCATAATACAATTTTCGTGTTGCCAATGATAATTTAAAGTGCATCCTTAACTAGCTAGCATTCCAACCACGTCAGTTGTAGAGGGTCCCTGCATTGAAGGAGGTTTTTCATTTGTTGTTTTTAGTTCAATTTCCATGTTTTCAACAAATCTATTTTCTAAATTAGGATGATATTTCGTTTCAGTTTGTAATCAATAGCATAATGATAAATCAAAATTGTGCAACCTTTTCTTCTAAGATATTTCGTGGAGGAAAACAAATCTGTTTACAAACTGAATTAAGATTGAAGTAATAAGAATACAAAGTTGCTTAGTTTTCTGACTGTTTTGTCATTCATTTTCTTAGAATAGAATTGTCAATTAACTGTGTTAATGGATGTTTTCAAAAGCCATTTCAAGATGATGATGATCCTAAACTAAATGGTTAAATTTATAATTCATACAGTGATTGAATTTACTCATCACATTGTTATTTTCCTAGGAACTTAGGAGCTAAGGTATAATTGATTTCTTGCACAACACTTCAAGAGGGTAATGCCTCACATTTGAATGTTGGAGAAAGTCAAAAATACATTAGTTGTTTACAGTTAGTTTTACATGCTTTTACCTTTTTTCTTTCAGATGCTCACTTATTTGCATCACTGATATTCCCAATAATCATTTCAAGGTGATTAATTTAATCATATTCCAAAATTGAATGGTTGAATGTTTAATGAATGAAATTACTGAGTTACCTTCTGCATCAAATTCATTCTTGGTTTTAAGAATTAGTTCCATGGATTAGGACTAATGATAAGATAAGATAGATGCTCTATTTTTTTATTAGGTTCTAACTAGACAACAATTCTTGGTCCATTTTAAAGAAAATTAGATTAACTTAGGAACATTTCCTTTCCTTTAAAATTCATTAGATTCACTTAAAGTTTTCTCATAGTTTCAGGTTGTACATTCTTAGACATCAAAGAACATAAACCCCCCAAAAACAACATAAAATACAAAACAACAAAGTAAGAAAAAGGTTAACTAAGCACATATAGTGCACCACACTTCATCAGTGTACAAAAATCGGTTGATAATTTATGCAAGAAATTTAGGAGACTAAATTGACTAAACAAGAATCAGGGAAGTTTCAAACCTAACTTGCTGATATATCGATATTGTTGATGGTTTTCTTTAAGGAGGTCATCTACTTCTTCAACTATTTGATGACATACTGTAGCTCTTGCTCGGCCATCCGCTTTCTGGAATCTATAACCGTTTCCCCTGGTATTAGTGGAGGCACCATCCCGTTAAAGAAACAAATGTATCTACCTTCCCAAATTTCCCCGGTGACTCTCGACCACGACCCGACCTCTGTGTGGAAAGCTTCGATTGATAGCATAAAATTCTGGGTCTTCATCTGGAAAGTATGAGGGTGAACATAGTGCAGCCTCACCCAGGTGCTCCCATGAGAAACACCGAACCAAATCTTCACCGAATATTCATCAAGCAGGGACTTGGGAATCTGTTCCGCAATCCTACTTACCGCGAACATATTTATCTACTAGTGGCTAAACGAAGCCTCATTTATCTCTTTGCTACTTGGGTCCCTTGAAGTTCTCCAAGGTGCATATATGAGGGCCAAAGGTTGGTATTCTGTGATTGGAGCTAGATTCTGACCCTCTGGTGGGCACCATTTCCACATTGCCATGGAAACAACAAGATAACCATAAATAAAATTGGTAGACCACTTGTAGACATATTCACATGCTTCAAACAATTGGTGGAGGAGGAAAGCACACCAGTTTAACTGGGTGCCTGCTATAGAATGCTCCATGACTAAAATTGTATCCAGCATGCACTCTTTCTTTGAAAAGTGACACATCAGCTTCCCTGCAACAATGTGGCAGGAGAACTTAATTTTTGGGGAGTTGATCAAGTCGATTCACTCTTTCTTTCCTCTTCTCTTTATATCATACTTAATGTAGTAGCCTTCATCCCTTGATTTATTCACTCTCCTGGAATTCATATGGAATGCGATGGAAACTGCGTATCCTGCCACTAATAAACCCATAAGACTTTGGATGTCTACTGCATGAATTGGGTATTCTTTGTCGAGCTAGAGCGATCCTCAGTGCATTCTACTAATCAATAAATTTGTGCATTGCATCACTTATAGAGTTGTGCTAAACATAATAAAACTCCTCAAATTCAGCAGGGTGGGCCACTGGATTCCTCTGAATTAAACCTTGACTTTGATTATTGTAGTGCCATCTTCCTTTGTGACTGAATCTATGTAGACCTTGTGCTTCATGGCTAAAAATTAAAAGGAGTCCGAAAGATCATTGTCGACTAGTGTTGTCTTGTCATAATTGCTGTAAAGTGGCTCCTTGAATTTAATTATTTCATCCACCCCAAACTCGGGAACATATACAATTTCATCATATTGGATAAGTGTTGATAAAAAAAAATCACAGGGGGCTAGTAGCTAATCTTAGAACGATATAACTTAGAACAAGAAAAAAAATGGAGCGACTCTACTACCTTGGCTTTAAAATATGAAAAATTCGACATGGCCATGCAAATTAAGTAGACCAACTCGACACGACGTTTCTAACGATACCTCGTAACTAATTACTATGAAAACTTTCTCTATGCATACTCAATCATGTTAATCCCGTTGTTGGCTGAGCTGGACCTGTCTTAGATGACACAATTTTGAAAAAGGAAAGGTGGAGTTGATGGGTAATTATGTTATTATAGTGGAAGACGTTTAAGAATTAATTATTTCTATAATGGGAAATATCTTATGGGAATTTGGGTTGACACCAGAATTATTGTCTAATTATTACAGAAAGGATGCTTAACATGCGTGACTCCCCCCGACCAAAAACAATTGCGGTGTGGTGGAAGAACATCCGCAACTAGGACTGACTTAGCGGAAATTTTATTTGGAAACGTAAAGCACTGACTGATGAGATGAAAAAATGACTGACGCAACTAGTCAGGATGCAACTAAATTACTCCTACTGACTCTTACCTACTCCTACCTATGGTAACCTCTTGGAGATCCAATCAATTCTAGTAACACTATTTGATTTATGGAAGGGTTTCAGGCATGCACCGTTCACCCAACCTGGTAGTAATACCCTGTCCCTTTGTGTGAGCTTGACTGCTCCAGAATCCCTTACCTCTGAAACAACAAACGATACTAACCAATGAATTTTTAGCTTCCCCGGAAACTTCAATAACTTGCTATCATATAACAGAACATGCCCACTCACTTTGAATGACTTCCTCTTTATATGCCAGTCATGCCACTCCTTATGCCTTTGATTCTCGACTGTTTGGTGGAAATATTCCATAAATATTGCCTCATTGAGCTCCAAGAGTTCATGTAGCTTCTTATGAATTGATTCCTCCTCTGTCATATGAGAGGCTTGGCCAATGAGAAGGCTTGGAATAGTGAATTCATCTGACACCACAACTTCTCATCCATACAAAAGCTGGAAAGGTATATGCTTATGTAGTTTCTTTACAGTTGTGCGATATGCCCATAGGGTCGCTGGCACCCTCTTGTTCCAATCATCCTAGTTGGCTGAGCATATCTTTGTCAAACCCTTTTCCAATATCTTTTTTAAGGCCTTTACAGTACCATTTCCCCATAGGTGGTATGGGCTACTTTTGTGGTGTTGAATCATGAACTTTTGAAGAAAGGAAGAAAATATCTCATTTATGAAGTGGGTCCCCTAATCACTGATGAGACTCCTAGGGCATCTGAAACTGGATATGATAATATGAAATAAGAACATGGTGACATTATCCGTAGTACAGTCATTTACAGCTACTGCTTCGACCCATCTAGTGAGGTACTCAATTGCGGTGATTATATACCTGGCATGAGAGTGATGCGCCGACATATTCATAGGCCCTATGAAGTCGACTGCCAATTGATCAAATATGTGCATTGTACGTACCAATTGCAATGGGAGTTCATCTCAGTGTGATGGACTTCCAACCCTTTGGAAAACATTACATTCTCTGGCATATTCTTTTGCTACTTTGAAAACCATTGGCCACCATAGTCATGCCTACAACACTTTCCTTATGGTAGCCTTTCCTCCAACGTGTCCACTCGAAACTCGTAAATGACATTCCCATAGCACATCATGTCTCTCATGGTGAAGGAAACATTTGCACAACACGTGATCAAGGCCCAATTTATGTAGTTTCCCCACAATTAGTTGATAATCGGCCACCCAGATGACCATATGTATCCTTTGTGTAGCTGTGTACTCGTATGGAAATTTTCCTATAGCTAAGAAGGATGCAATATATTCTAGGTAATTTGGTATTGCTTCGATATGGAACATATCTACGTCTGGTAGCTGATTATCCAGAGATACTTCAGTTTCTCTTGATTCCAATTGTGAGAGGTGATCAAGTACCACATTCAGTCGACCAAGCTTAATGATTACCTCAAAAGTGAATTCATGGAATAACAACAACCACCTTCAAATTATTCCTTTAATCATAGGCTTTTTTACCAAGTATTTCAAAGCGGAATGGTTAGTGAAAACTTAAACGGGCCCCCCAAAAAATAGTGTCTAGATTTTTGGAATGAATATACCATCGCCAATGCCTCCCAATCCATTGTGGTATAGTTATTTTTTTTTTGTGGATAACTTTCTGCTGGAAAAGTAAATTGGGTGGTCAAGGCTCCCTTCCCCCGATTGAGCTAGAACAACCCCTAGAGCAAAGCTTGATTCATCAATGTGGACATGGAACTGTTTTTTCCAGTCAGGATAGACTAGAATCAATGCACTTACCAACTTTTCTTTCAGTATGTTGAGTGCAGCTTGACACTCCTATGACCACATAAATCGTTCATCCTTCCTCAATAGTTTCTCCATCGGTATGGTAATCTAGGCATAGTTGCGGATAAATATCCTATAGTATCCGGTATGTCCCAAAGTAGATATGAGCCATTTTACACTTGCAGGTGGTTCCATATTCACTATCGCCGTGACCTTGGAAGGATCTACACATACTCCTTCTTTACACACTATGTGGACCAAAAGTGTGCCAAAAGAGACTGCAAACATGCATTTCTTCAACTTCAACAATATCTGTAGCTGTTTAGATTGATCAAACATAATACTGAACAGATTGGAATGTTTTTTCAACAGACTATAGACCGTCCAGTCATCCATGTAGACCTCTAGGAACATGCGGATATAGTCTATAAAGGTTGCAATTACAATTCTTGAGAACACTGTAGGTGCATTCTTAAGACCAAATGGAATAACATGATAGGCATAGGATCCCCATTCTGTAGCGAAGGTATTTTTCTTCTTATCTTCCTCGACAATCCTGACTTGGTGATAGCCCAAAAATACATTTGTAAAGGAGTAGGCCTCATTCCATGCTACATTATCTAGAACCTCATCACTTAATGGTGTAGGAAACGGGTCATGCACACAAGCATTGTTCAAGTTGTGGTAGTCCACACAGACCCATACCTATGTAGCATCTTTCTTGTTTTGTATTACAATCAGACTCACCCATTCTCCCTCGTCCACTGGAAATATAAGCCATTCTTCTTGCATCTTATCTATCTCTTTCTTGAATTTCTCCTTGAATCTCAGGTTCAATCTATACGATCTGTGCTTTACTAAATTTTCATATGGTTTTAGCATGATTTTCATCTCACCTAGGTCTCCCTTGATCCCTTTCAGTTTCACAATTGACGAAGGAAACAAATCTTCATAATGTCTTAGGAGGTCGAAAATCTCTTTTGTAGTTTGTTCATCCCAAGAATCTCCAATTAAGGCTAACTTTGTCTTGTCATCCGTCCTGATGTTATGCTTCTGCAACTTTAGTGGGAGTAAGTGTGGCGCATCGGTTATAGGTCCATCCTTAATGTCCCTTTCCCCTTCAATTTCGTGGAATGAAAACTGCCGTAACTCCTCTAGATCATCCTCATTTGACTCTTTGTCCACCTTTCCACAGGCCATTGCTTCAGGATACTCTGAATCATGGATATTCTCTAAGGTCCTCTGGTCTATGCACCCATCTATTAGATGACCTGTTGTGAGTAGAATTTGCTTGAAATCCTACAATGCCTCAGTCAGCCTCCTGTCGTTGTCTGAGAAAGAAAAGCTGCAGAAAAACCGATCAAACAAGCTATGCCAATTCACCATTTGCCTCCTCATTTCCTCTTGTACATAATAGGATTTTGGAAAGGTTCCCAAGGTGTGTATGAACCCATGCACCCACAACTCCTTTAGGACTCCTTCCCGGTTCCATATGTCCTTACAATTTTCCAAGTATTGTTGAGGGTTAGATTGCCCCTTGTGCTTAGCAAAATATTGAGGGTACTCCCTCACTTATCTGAATCTTACTTCCATTTCTATTTTGATCTTCTCCCAATCCCAGAGGTAGTTGCAGTGAAATCCACCATCTTATTAGTGTCTCTTGAAATGCGACATTTAGTAACAGTATTTTATGTTGTTGAATTGAGGCTTCTGTGATCCATAATAAGTTTATGAGAGATTTTTTAGCGTAAATCACATGATATTTCATTTGTCTATGCGTTTCGAACCAACCAGTGTGGTTCATCGTCAGGACAAGTATTTTATGTTCTTCAATAACATTTGCATCAATCCTATTGAGAAATGAATTTAATGAGTATATACCATTAAAGATAGGGAAGTTCATTACCTTAGTGCCAATCTAGTTGACCCAACAAATTGCAGTGCAATGTCTAGTGTTGATCTCATATGCACTCTATTGCCAATTGTCCCAAGTGACTTCTGAGCCAACCTCTGAGCTATGAATGCTTCACCAAATAACAAACCCTTCATCTATTGGGTTAATGTAGTCCTCTTTTTTACCTGTCGTGATTATATAGAGTTGATATAACATCCCTGGATCTTCTCTGTCATATGTTCGTTCTATGAATCTCGGTCCCTGATACGAGCCTAGAGGTTGAATCACCCTAACCCCTTCTACCTTAAAAGTCATTAGTTCCTTTTTCAAGTCAGTTATAACTTAATTTTCAAATGTCCATTCTATCTTGAGCAGTGCTGGGTAGGGATCCTTATCTCCCATGATATCTATTACTTCGAAATTTGCATGGGTATTTACCCCCGCTATGTCCACTTCTACATCCTTTAGTCTCCCAATTGGAAGGATACAATATTGGTTTTCCATCTGCAACTGGATTGGAGAAAATGTCAATTGAGGTTTCCCCAATGCTTCCCACATTTTTCTTGGTAGAATGTTAACATCAGAGCCTAGATCTAGCACAGTGTCCTTGATCTGGAATACTGCAATCCAAGCATCAATTCTGAACTCTCTCCTTGTTCTCTTCTTGTTCCTTCGTACTCTCCTAGTGTTCCTTTCAGGTAACTTAGCGGAAATAACTCCTCCCTCACCATCCTCTTCTAGTATGGCCGCTTTGAGACTCTTCCTCAATTGCCCCAACATCTGATCATCATTCACGATACACAAAGATAATATAAACCATTCCTTGATAGGTCAGACTGTGGTGGACTATGAAATTTCTAGACTCTTAGATCTATGGGATTTTGGCTACCCCTTATGTGATCTTGCAACTTAAGTCAAGTTGTCGAAAAATTTTGTGGCCTCCTTATAACACTGCTTCTATTGCTCGGGGTCATATAAGCACTTTTGGGAGGCCAGTCTGATAATCATGGGCTAGTCTGTGGATCCTCAATCAACTTATACCATTGGCTCTGTGTTATCAAGTTCACTCTCCTCTGCCAGTTCCACTCCTTCCATCTTGCAATTAGTTCCAGACAGTCCTCTGTTGCATGTGCATTGACCCTACACTGAGATCACCATGGCCTTCTTGGTAGTGGTAAATCACGTGCAACATGTCTTTCTTGGTCATAGTTGTAACAACGAACTGTGGCTCTGACTCCTACCTTTCCACCCCTTGTTCCTCTTGTTGCTCACCCTCGCCGAGCAGTCTCATTGACTCGAAAGGTTGAGCGGTCTAACCTATATCCTAGAGCATCCAACACTCTACATTGGTCAATGTGGTGAGTTGTGGAAGCAAAAAAATCATAATAATTGTTATTTGGAACATTGTAGTATTTTTATAATATTGGGGTTAGACAAAGGGAGTGTCCATACCCCCTGCATACTTCACAATAGTCTGGTTGGTTGCACACATGTTACAAACCTTGCGATCCTACCTGTGTGACTCCCACTGCAGGTGTAGGCCCAGATGGTAAACCTGATGTAGATGTGGTATTTGCGCCTTGCAACCGTTCAAACATTTCATAGCAACATGACCTTCCACCAAGTAATTTGTACACCACACGTTCGACCTCACTAGGTGGGCTGGTTGTAGATCCTTTAACTTCTCTGTTAGAGTTACAATTTAATGTTGAAATCTCAATATAGATGGATCATGTGATGTTTCCCCCCCCCAGTATTCGTGCAGGTATCCTACCATGGCTTCTATTTGAGTGGCTTTCTCGAGAGCATCCTGCAGTGTATCAAGCTTATGCTGTGTCAATGGTGTATGGGTGAGAGGTAAAAATGCTTTGATAAACCAATTCCTTTGGTGATTCATATCTATTGGGTAACTAAATTGATATATTGTATCCTTAAATATTTGCATCATCTCCCATGTAGTCTATCCCTCCCATTGCTTTATCTCCCACAACTCTGAAAACCCTTGCTGATCAGTTTGGGGAAGTTTGAATTCTTGTACAAATTCTCTTTTAACATCGTCCACAGTTGGGTTTTGGTGTAACTATGACCATTTTATGAACCACCTCAAGGCCCTTTCCTTGAGAGTGGTTTGAAATTTGATTAGCTTCACATTATCCGACGTCTAGCGGGCTCTCCAGCTGGCCTCACATAGATACCAGTGTTGTTCTACATCTTCGTTCCCCCTGCCGGAGAACTAGAGATACCTTGTGAATGATCCTGCCATTTTTTATTGAGTCCATGATAAAAGCACAAATCCTTGTGATACCGGTTGGAGAGATACTTGCAAACTCGTATCACTGCTACTAGTACTAGCTTTGTAATTAACATGCACACTATGAAATCTTATAGTTTTGATTAACTTAGAAAGGAACTTTTCAGGATTGTTATAGAGTACTAGGGGAAGGTTGGGGGAGACACTACTTGAGCTTCGGGGAGGAAAATCGTTGATTCCTTTGGATGTGTCATCTTCAGAAAATAGTCTTCGTATAACAAAATGCATGTCATCTTCTAGGCTTTCCTCCAACCCTACGTGGACCTTTCCATATAACACCTCCATCTCTACTGGTGAGGGTGATCCCGATCACCTTCTGAACCCATGATGGTTGCGGTGATCTCTACCCCTCCCACTGAGCTTCCTTCCATCCCTTTTCTTTCTTCTAGATCTCTCAACATCACTCCTGCTTGGTGCAATCCCTCCTGTTGCCTTTTAATCATCAGTATGGCCCTCTTCTTCCATTTCTCCACTATCCACGCTCTCCTTTGCGCTCTTAGATCCCTGGATTTTTGGGAGTCATATGCATCCATCCTCTTAGTAGTATCACATTTGCTCGCTTGGTAGCATCCCTCCCTTTAGGTCCTTCTCCCAGTACTAGGTGTTTACATTTCCATGCTTAGGTTTTGAAACACTAGCAAGCCCTCTTCCACCATTAAGACCTTGATACAAAGCGCTACCTCTTTTAGCAGCTTCCCTTGCAACCCTGATCGAAATACAGCTTCAGCCTTTGAAAAGGACTAATGGATTTTTGCTAAAAATTCAATAATATACCCTTCTAGTGTGGTTTGTACCCAAAGATATACTTCTCTTGTTAGATCCGTGTCAAGACGATGTTGGCATTATGATGTATGTGCTGTACTTGATGGAAACCCTCTTGTAGCAAAACAACTCTTGTGTATATGGGAACTAGATGAATCTATAGAAGAGATATTAGATGTGACAGAATGCATGACAATAGTGTTTACAGATGTGATGAAATGTAGGGCAGCTTCAAGGAATCAGTTCAGAAGGCAACTCACTCGGATGAAAAATCACAGTCTAGCAGGTAAACAACAAAGAATTACAGATTAGTCTTCACAGAATGAAGAAAGAGAGGTATACACAAGTTCACCATTGACCAAGTTGCATATACACGCAGGTTCACTGTATAAAAGTCGCGTATACGTACACACACACTTTCACAAAAGGAAAAGTGTGTATACCTTGGAAAAATAAATTTTTGGTCCAAAGTATTTGGTCCATGGTATTTTGATCCATGGTATTGGTCCAAGGTATCGGGTCCGAGGTATTGACCCTAGGTATTTGGTCCAAGGTATCGGGTCTGAGGTATTGACCCTAGGTATTTGGTCCAAGGTATTGGTCCTTAGTAGTTTTGGTCCATGATATTGAGAAAGGCCTTCAAAATATAAAAGGAGGATAAGATCATTAGGCCAAGGTGTGCAAGTATTGAATGATGAAGTGTGAGATCTAGTATGCAGGTTATTGGGTTATGATGCATCGTTGGATCTGAACCAAGGATGAACCTTAGCTAATGATGAAGGATAAGATCTAATGATATATCAGGATCTTAAGGCTTGAAGTGAATTATCTTTATGTGGTTTGATCATGTATCTGAATAACTGGCACATGTTGTAGTCTGTAAATATGATGATCTGGGTATGATTGAAGTCTAGAATAGTTGTAATGTTTAAATCATCATTTACAAATCTATATGTAGGTTCACTTTAGAAAAGGAGCGTATACACGCTGATTCTACATATCAAAGCAGCGTATACATCATAAATTTGATTTGCAGATCTGTACGCTGGTTCGCTTTGAGGGAAGCGCGTATGCACATAGGTTCGACACATGGAAGTAGTGTATACCTTATAAAATATGTTTTAGTTGCTTCTGTTTCCCGTTGGAGTGTTCTGGGTTCTGGCTTGTGTTCTGGTTACTGTATTCTAATGACAACATTCTGAATGATCAAATTGATGGGTTGTCAAAGTGATTGATTGATTCGGTTGTGGTTGGTTCAAAAAGAGATTGGTTGATGTATATATATTTGATGATTGAATGATATTGTTGATGGATCTAGTCTGAAAATTTATGAAACGTGGTCCCTGAAAGAAAAGAGAAGGTTGTAGCCTTCTGTAGGCTGGCACCTACGTACTAGTAAACATATTAGCTATTACAAGAGCTAGGCGGTTGTAGCTCCCTTTCAGTAGAAGCTGGAGAACGAGAGAAGGTTGTAGCCTTCTGCAGGTAGAAGCCTGCGTACTGGTATAAGACTACACCAGTACAAAAATTGTAAACATAATTTTATTATTATTAAAAGAAGACAGAGACGACAACAGCAGGTGGTTTTCACCCACATTGGGTTTCAACCTTATATCTTGGTGTTCATGTGTGTTGCTTATGTGTGATGCTTTATTCTATTTTTACTGCACTGTCTAATGAATTCCTGATATACTGGTTAAAGTTCAATACATGATAAATCAAAATATCTCTGCATATACGTTGGTTGCATTAAGTACAGTTGCGTATACACGCTAGTTCACTAAGTTGAAGTAGCGTATACAAATCGGTTTTGAAAATTAAATTATTGATCTAATAATACTGATTCACCCCCCTTCTTAGTATTATTTTCAATAATTGGTATTAGAGCAGGTCCTTCAGAAGAAGCTTGATCGCTTGAAGGAAGATCCATCATCATGAGTAATCAAGAAAGTGGGGGATCCATCAGACTGCTAATCTTTGATGGGAGCAACTTTGTTTATTGGAAGGTAAGAACCACAACCTATCTTCAATCTCTTGGAACAGATGTCTGGGAAATCGTGGAAGGAGGATATACATTTCCATCAGCAATTCCTACAGATACAACAGGTAAAAAGCAATATGAAACCAATGTCAAGGCTGTCAATACATTATTGGGAAGTCTATCAGAATCAAAGTTTGTCAAAGTTATGCAGCTCAAATCAGCCAAAGAAATATGGGACAAAATCGTTCTAAGCTACGAAGGAGACTCTCAGGTAAAATGTGCTAAACTGCAAACTCTCAGAATTCAATATGAAACTCTCAAGATGCACAATGATGAAAGTAGCTAGTTACTTCTTAGGTATAGATGAGATTGTTAATTGCATGAAGAATCTGGGTGAAGAGATAAAGGAAGTTACCTTAGTTGAAAATTTTTTAAGATCCTTATCTGCTAAATTTGAATCAAAAATATTTGCCATAGAAGAAAAGCAGGATCTACAAACTATTACTATGACACAGCTTCACGGAATCTTAACTACCTTTGAGATGAGAAAAGGAGGTCTATCAGATATGAGAGAAGCCGCATTTAAAACTTCAGCAAAAGGAAAAGAAGAACTCAATGAATTAGGACATATTTAAGAAGAAGAAGAGGAAGCAAACTTTCTCAAGAAGCTTCAACGGGGTTCCAGAAGATTCAGAGGTAAACTACGTTTCAAATGTTTTGCCTGTGGTAGAGTCGGTCATTATGCTGCCAAATGTCCTCATAAAGATAAATATGATAAAGGGAAGGAATCTGCAAAATGGAATAGAAAACAAAGTGTAAGTAAAAAGAGCTACTATACTCATGAAGATAGCGATGGTTGATCAAATAGTGATGAAGATGAAAATAGTAATGACTATAGACTTCTGATGGCTTATGAAGATGATGGTTTTTTGGATGATTTAAATGAAGATGACCTTTATGAAGAAATCTCTAAACTCAAAATCTATTTAAAAAAAAAGAATATGATTATAGATATCTTGACATACCAACTTGCTGAAAGAGAAAAACACAATGAAAAGCTAGAATGTGAAATTGTGGGTCTAAGAAAGCATCTTGAGAAAACAAAAGCTCTCAATCTTAGATTTGCTAAAGGACCAGAAACCTTAAATGAAATTATCAAAGTGCAACGCTCTCCTCTGATAAAGACAGGTCTTGGATATACTGAAGAAACATCTCAATCATAGAAGTTGTCAACCTCCACTAAAAGCTATATTGATGCAACAAAGAGCAGTGAACAGTTTGACAATCATTAGCAGAGGCATAAAGCAGATCACCAGGTGAATCAGACTCAATTTTCTTCAAGAATGAACAGAAGCCACAATCAACCTCAGGGAAATCGTACTCAATTTGCTTCAAAGATAAACATCAATAGAAACTACAATCACCAGGTCAGTAGATTCGATAATCGCAGGAACTTCTTTAATGGTCAATGTTTCTCATATCATAATTTTGGACACAAAGCTGCTCAATGTGTTGCTTACAAAACTATCATGACTAGAGAAGCACGAAATCAAAGGAATGTGACAAGGATCAAGAAAAATTCCTATAATAACTTTTCTCTTCTTGAAAATGAAATAGAATTCTCAATCTGTAACAACTTTGTCCATGAAGAATCCGAATGCAGGAGTAAATTTTGGCAAATAGCTCAAAAGGAGCAAACTCCATTAAATCCAAAAATATGGAAAAAGAAAGAACCACAAACAGAAAGATGTGGTATAGCCTTGTATGTAGAAGGACAAGAAAACCAGTGGTACATCGACAGTGGATGCTCAAAACACATGACAGGTGTCAAAGAAAAACTACACTCATATAATGCCTTAGAAAAGGAAAAGAGTGTCTCATTTGGAAACGACACTCCTGCTGCCATAAAAGGTAAAGGCTCTGTTTTTTTGAAAGAAAAGTTAAAGCTAGGAATGTTATGTATGTTGATGGATTAAAGCATAAAATGTTGAGTGTGAGTCAAATGTGTGATCAAGGAAATGAAGTAGTGTTTCGATCAAATGGATGTGTTGTTCGTGAGCTTGATACAGGAGAAACCGTGATCAAAGGGACATGAACTCCAAACAACCTATACATACTCAAGGGAGGAAAACAACAGTGCTATCTAAGCAAAAATGATGAAAATTGGCTATGGCACATAAGATTGGGACATCTAAGCTTTTCTCAAATAATAAAAGCATTTAGATTCCAGGCAGTTCGTGATCTTCCAGATATCAATATTCCTAAAAATACTATATGCAAATCATGTCAATTCGATAAGCAAACCAGATCTCACTTCATCGAAAAGGAAGGGTTAGCTAGTAAGCCTCTTGAACTTGTTCATACTGATTTATGTGGACCATCAAGGAAAAAGTCACCTCATGGAGAATAATACTTTATATTGTTCATTGATGATTTTTCCAGAATGTGTTTAGTAGGTCTTCTAAAGCATAAATATGAAGCATTTGAAAAATTCAAAGCCTTCAAAGCCTTGGTTGAAAATGAATCAGATCGCAAAATCAAATGCCTCAGATCTGATTGAGGAGGGGAAATTACCTCGGATGAATTCTTTTACTTTTGTGAACAACATGGAATAAAAAGGCAGTTCTCCACCGCAAGGACTCCTCAACAAAATGGAGTGGTAGAAAGGATGAACATGACTATTCAACAAATGGCTCATGCTATGCTAGATGAATCTGGAACTCCTGTAACCTTCTGGGGTGAAGCTGCATTCACCGCCGTTACTATTCTCAACCAATCAAATGTTCGGGTAAACAGCACTCAAACTCCACATGAACTTTGGTATGGAAAGAATCCTACTGTAAAGTACTTCAAAGTGTTTGGAAGCAAATGTTACATCAAAAGGACTGATGAAAAACTTGGTAAGTTTGAATCCAGAGTAGATGAAGGTATTCTTCTTGGCTACTCTTCCTGAAGTAAAGGATATAAATGTTATAATAAAAGACTTGGGAAAATTATTGAAAGTATTGATGTTATGGTTGATGAAGCATGCAAAAATCCAAAATAGATAAAAATCGAAGATTATGACAATGAAGAAGATGAGGATCATTTTCCCACATAAAATCACACTGATTCTGAAGAAGAAACCAATGAAGCACCAGAAGAAGAGTTAACGATAGAAGGAAAGACTCCGTCTAGGTATGTTCATAAAAATCATCTAGAAAATCACATTTTAGGGGAAAAAGGGGCAAGTGTGCAGACTAGAAGAACCATTGCCGAAGCTTCAAGCTATCTAGCATTACTATCTTCCACTGAACCTCAAAATGTAAATGAATCATGTAGAGATGAATGTTTGGTCAAGGCCATGAATGAAGAACTTGAACAAATTGAAAATAATAATACTTGGGAATTAGTTCCTAGACCTCCCGATAAGAATATCATAGGAACTAAATTGATATTCAAAAACAAACTGAAAGAAAATGGAGAAGTTATTAGAAACAAGGCTAGAATTGTTTGTAAAGGATATGCTCAACAAGAAGGTATAGATTTTGAAGAAACTTTTGCACATGTTGCTAGACTTGAAGCCATAAGAATGTTTCTTGCTCTTTCTAGTTTTCAGAAATTCAAAGTATACCAAATGGATGTAAAATCTGCCTTTCTTAATGGAGACTTAGAAGAAGAAGTCTATATTGAACATCCAGAAGGATTCATTCTTGGAAATGATGCAAAACTTGTATGCAAACTCAAAAAAGCTCTCTATGGTCTAAAACAGGCTCCAAGGGCATGGTATTACTGTCTTGACAAATATCTCCACCAACAGGGTTTTTCAAAGAGGTCAATAGATAGCAATCTATATACAAAGATGGACACTGGTAAATTGCTAATAATTGTTGTGTATGTTGATGATATCATTTTTGGTAGCAATAAAGAATACATGAGTTAGAATTTTTCTTCAGTAATGCAGCAAGAATTTGAAATGTCCTTGCTTGGTGAGCTTACCTATTTTCTTGGTCTACGAGTTCAACAAAATAAAGATGGTATTTTTCTCTCACAAACCAAATATCTCAAATAGATCCTGAAAAAGTACGGCATGGAAGATTTTAAACCAGTATGTACCCCAATGGTAACATGATGCACTCTTAGCTCAAATGATGAATCATCAGCAGTACATCAACCAACTTACAGATCCATGATTGGCAGTCTGCTTTATCTAACAGGTACTCGACCAGACATCATGCATGCAGTGGGAATAGTTGGAAGATTCCAAGCAAATCCAAGGGAATCACACCTTTAGGCAGTGAAAAGGATCTTCAAATATCTTCAAGGAACACAAAACTTTGGTTTATGGTATCCTAGAGATACAGATCTTACACTTCATGCATATACAGATGCATATTGGGCAAGAAGTGTTGATGACAAAAAAATCACAAGTGGTGGTGCATTCTATATGGGTTCTAAGTTGGTGTCTTGGTTCAACAAGAAACAAAGTTCAATTGCATTATCTACGGCTGAAGTAGAATACGTGGCTGCTGCATCTTGCTGCACACAACTACTTTGGATGATGCAAACCTTGCAAGACATTTATATCACATGTACTCCACCCATCTCCATTCTATGTGATAATACAAGTACCATCAGTATTTCAAAGAATCCAGTCATGAACTCCAAGACCAAGCACATACCCATCAAATGTCATTTCCTACGTGAACAAGTGCTTGAACAAAAGGTCAAATTGCAGTATGTTCCCTCCAAAGAACAGGTTGCTAATATATTCACTAAACCATTGCCTAAAGAGACATTTGAATATCTCAGACAAAAGCTGGGAGTAGTTTCTGCATCATCCTGCTGTTAAATCCTATTTTTCAGAGAAAGGTGGTTATACATGAGTTTCATGAAGCATAGTCATGTACATACGCTAGTTTCTGTGGGCACATTCGCGTATATGTTGGTTTGAAGAAAAGAAATGGCCAGACTTAGGAAAAAGGGGTCTGCTATGGTTCTGTCAATTATCTGCTCTGTTTGATGATGGTTTCAATCTGCTGATATATTGGTTCTCATAGTGTTGTTGATCACTTGATGTATATTTGATGATGATGATGCTTGATATCTCTTACTGACATATGCAATGATTAGATCTGACAGTGAACAGGTGAAATAGGTTCAGGGGGAGAACATGGTTGATGATATTTTGGGAACTAATGATGGAAATATACAGGTTGTTGGTCTGGATGCTGTTGGCAGATACTATTGATGATAGTTACTGATGACTATCATGGTCTTGTTTAAGATATTTGGTCTCTGTTATATATGTCATGTATATCTTTTAATATAACGATCATGAAAAGACCTAATTTGTAACCCCAGTATGCATGGGATGGATGATGTAATGTTTCTTGTTTTTGACATGTATAAACAGTTGATATATCCCCACTTGGTTGGGAGATGGATGTATGTATGAGTCATTGGTGATAGGAAGGTCATTTGTGATGTATGTATAGAGTCATGTTCTTCTTTTAGAACATCTTTTTGCAGACTTTGCTTATGCTCAGGGGGAGCATGGACTTGATCATGGGAGCTCAATCAACACACTTCAACATATCAGAGAATTCAACATGCACTCAGGGGGAGCATGACCCTTTGCCCTTGATGACAAAGGGGGAGAGTGATTGGTTGTTGTTGCCATCAAGTCCAAAGGGGGAGATTGTTGGCATTATGATGTATGTGTTGTACTTGATGGCAACCCTCTTGTAGCACAAAAGTTCTCGTGTATATGGGAACTAGATGAATCTACATAAGAGATATCAGATGTGACAGAATGCATGACAATAGTGTTTACAGATGTGATGAAATGCAGGGCAGCTTCAAGGAATCAGTTCAGAAGGCAACTCACTCAGATGAAAGATCACAGTATAGCAGGTAAACATCAAAGAATTATAGATTAGTCTTCACAAAATGAAGAAAGATAGGTATATGCAGGTTCACCACTGACCAAGCTGCGTATACACGTAGGTTCACTGCATAAAAGTCGCGTATACGTACACACACACTTTCACAGAAGGAAAAGCATGTATACCTTGGAAAAATAAATTTTTGGTCCAAAGTATTTGGTCCATGGTATTTTGATCCATAGTATTGGTCCAAGGTGTCGGGTCCAAGGTATTGACCCTAGGTATTTGGTCCAAGGTATTGGTCCTAAGTAGTTTTGGTCTGTGGTATTGAGAAAGGCCTTCAAACTATAAAAGGAGGAGAAGATCATTAGGCCAAGGTGTGCAAGTATCGAATATTTGATGAAGTGTGAGATCTAGTATGCAGGTTATTGGGTTATGATGCATTGCTGGATCTGAACCAAGGATGAACCTTAGCTGATGATGAAGGATAAGATATAATGATGTATAAAGATCTTAAGGCTTGAAGCGAATTATCTTTATGTGGTTTGATCATGTATCTAAAAAACTAGCGCATGTTGTAGTCTGTAAATATGATGATCTGGGTATGACTGAAGTCTGGAATAGTTGTAATGTTTAAATCATCATTTACAGATCTATACGTAGGTTCACTTTAGGAAAGGAGCGTATACACGCTGATTCTGCATATTAAAGCAGCGTATACATCATAAATTTGATTTGTAGATCTGTACGCTGGTTCGCTTTGAGGAAAGCGTGTATGCACGTAGGTTCGACACATGGAAGTAGCGTATACCTTATAAAATATGTTTTAGTTGCTTCTATTTGCTGTTGCAGTGTTCTGGGTTCTGGCTTGGGTTTTGGTTACTATATTCTGATGACAACATTTTGAATGATCAGATTGATGGGTTGTCAAAGTGATGATTGGTTCGGTTGTGGTTTGTTCAAAAGGAGATTGGTTGATGTAGATATATTTGATGATTGGATGATGTTGTTGATGGATCCAGTCTGAAAATTTATGAAATGTGGTCCCTGGAAGAAAAGAGAAGGTTGTAGCCTTCTGTAGGCTGGCACATATGTACTAGTAAACATATTAGCTAGTACAAGAGCTAGGGGGTTGTAGCTCCCTTCCAGTAGAAGCTGGGGAATGAGAGAAGGTTGTAGCCTTCTGCAGACAGAAGCATGTGTACTGGTATAAGACTGAACAAATACAAAAATTGTAAACTTAATTTTCTTATTATTAAAAGAAGACAGAGATGACAACAACCGGTGGTTTTCACCCACATTGGGTTTCCACCTTATAACTTGGTGTTCATGTGTGTTGCTTATGTGTGATGCTTTATTATATTTTTGCTGCATTGTCTAATGAATTCTTGATATATTGGTTAAAGTTCAATACATGATAAATCAAATGATCTCTGCATATACGCTAGTTGCATTAAGTACAATTGCGTATACACGCTAGTTCACTAAGTTGAAGTAGAGTATACAAATCGGTTTCGAAAATTAAATTATTGATCTAATAATACTGATTCACCCCCCCTCTCAGTATTATTCTCAATAGACGATGTAGTGCAGTGAGTTCTGCTTGAGTCCAATTACGACGAGATGGGTTTTGTCCACTGGACCTCCCTTTCACCTGCAATCTTCGCAACCAGTTGTAAATTTCTTATAGAAATTTGCACTAGAAGATATCATACTAATCACTCACTGGTTCTGAATATAGGATCTTGTCCTTCAGTTTCGCAACAATTCATTGGTGAAGTTGAGCTTGTTGAGAAACAAACTGGTCCACTTGCTCAATCCACCAGTTTCGCAATTCTTTCTTAAAGATCCTTGATACCATATTCCAAACCCTCTTTTTGAATTTCAGGTCCTCACAATGGAACCATTTGTTGGCGTAGAAAAAGAAACAGGGTTAATAACCCAGGTTCGGGTGTAGGGGCCAAAAAGGCTCCATTGTATTCTAGGACAAAACCGACATTTCACCTTACCCAGGAAGGGTAAGGAGTCTCACCCAAAGCGTGCCAAAACATTAGTTAAATGAGGGTTGGAATTCAGTATTAGGGAGTACCATGTCGAAGAATAGAAAACAAGGAACATTAACTTATTCTTCAAAGCAATCAGATTGTAATAGTCTATGCATGCTATAACAGAAAGACTACGTAAACATGTGCCTATGTACAAATTTTGAATAACTGGAATAACACATAGTCGATATGATATGATACCATTACATTCTTCTTCATTAATATATATGTAAATACATTACATCAGGCTCACATCTTATTCCTCAACATCATAGTGCTAACAGGTGGAACACAAGCTTATATAAAGAGAGTTACAAAGCTATTATCATAGCTCTTCAACAAGAATAATAGTATTAGTAAGAACAACCGCGACACAACCTAACACCAACCTCTTCTCAATTCTCCTTTCTACCTTTTATCTTCTTCTTCTATTTCCCTGCATGCCAACCTGAACTTCCAGTTCCTTCTCCCCTGCTTCAATGTCTTCATTCCTCGTCTGCTCTTTCTCTTTCCCCGTTTGATTGTATCTACTTCTTCCTACCACCCATCCGGAACTACCAGTCTTCCGCCAATCCCTTATCTCTCATTGGATGTTAGTTCCACAGCTTCCCAATGACCATTTTTTCCACTTGTCACCAACTTCTTCCTTTGCAAAACATCCTAATTTCTCAAAAATGAAGGCCCCAACAATTACTCTAGAAAATAAGCTCTACAGGGTACTAGAGGTAGTTCCAACTACTATAATTTATTTGATCTCAACGAAATAATTCCTAAAGGTTATCTCTCATACCACAAAGTTTTTCATCTTAAATTTCAATTAAAAGGTGAAATGAATGTCATTACAACCACTAAAACCTTATCACAGGCTTTTCTACACAACAAAAGTAAGTGGACGAGATTATAGATACACACAAATATATCTTTGTTCCACTTGTGGGGGTGCCTTTTCACTACTAGGTCAAACATTTAATTGACTTGATATTTTGTGCTCCTTTAATTAATGGCCTAATATATAGATTCTCTCTCTTGGAGAATGAGGAAATAAAATGTTAGATTCATGATATCATCCAAAAGGGCCACATTCAACTAAGCTTCTCACCTTGTGGGGGTTATGTTATATTGGTGCAGAAGAAGGATTGGATATGGATAGCCTTCATTGATTACAAAGCCTTGAAAAAGGTCACTATTAAGAATAGATACCCAATACCCTGGATTGGTGATATTCTTGATAAACTTAAGGGTACTAAGTTCTTTAGTAATATTTGATCTAAACTTAGATTACCACTAGGTTCCAATTAAACATACTAATGTATAGAAGACAACCTTTGAATGTAAAGGATTTTTTGAGTGGTTGGTCATGCCCCTTGGCTTGATTAATTTTCCAACAATGTTCATGAGGATGATCGATGGTATCCTACGGTTGTTCAAAAAATATTTTTTGGTTGTATATTTGGATGGCATCCTCTTCTTCAACAGATTCTTAACAAAACATTTGCAACACATTTGGTAAGCCATAAGAACCCCATGACAACACAAGTTGTGCATTGAGATAGAAAATTGCTCATTTGAAATGAAGAGTATTCAATATTTGGGATACATTATGAATGAAAATGGGGTGCATGTGGACCCAACTAAGATCTAAGTCATCCGGGATCTTCTAGATTCAATGACTCTAGCGAAGCTCCAAAGCTTCTTTGGCGTTGCTAAACTCTACTAAAGGTTTGTGTTCGAGTTCTTTCATATTTCTTAGCTCTTAAATCAAGTGTCCAAGGGTGGAGAAAAAGAATTTTTTTCCTATTTTTCGTCACAACAGAAAGAATTCAAGGATATAAAAAACTGCATTTGCTTTGCACCAATCCTCACCTTGCCAAAATGGTGATAACGATTTTATATTGGAACTGTGTTATTAATGAAACCTTCACTTAGCAAGGACTTCTAGTGGCCGATCATAGTGAAACACTCTGTGATACTATTTAGAGATATGCTATATATGACAAGGATATGTACTCAATCCTATAGCCATGCTAGAAATGGAAGAATTATATTCTAGGGAAGGAGATGATCGCCCACGCTGATCACAACCCTCTGTAATTCATGCAAACACAAGAAAATTTATCTAATGACTACCATAATAAATGGTCCACATACTTGCAACAATTCCACTTGAACATCAAATACAACAAGAGTAGCACCAATCATGTTGTAGAATCCCTCAATTAATCCATAATTATGGTGCTAACCATAACTATTAACTCTCATTCGCATAAGACTTATGGGTGGCCACAATTATACAAAAATCACTCTAATTTCATTGGCACATACCAGATGTCGATCATAGGAAAAAAGTTTCAGAGTTCACCTATACGATGCGCTCATGTGCTACTTGGGCCACCTTTGTGTTCCTTCAAGCAAGTGTGCCAATTTGATATGGGAGGCACATTACAAGTGTGTGGAAAGGAACCTTGGTGTGGATAAGATAATAGTAGTAATCCAAAAATATTTCTATTGATCAAAGCTTCAACAAGATATCCACTAGTATATCATATCATGCATTTCCTATGCCATTGCTAAACCAACCATTAAGAAACTTAGGTTATACACTCTACCTATTGATTAAACCACTGATTAGTCTAACTCTTCATTGGAGTGGGACTGTTGTAGATGAAGTTCTATGAAATCATAGGAATTTGTAGTATCAACCACAATAACTCTATATCCATTAGAAATAACGAAATCTAGAGACCAAAGTTCTACATCTCCTGGCTAAGATTATAGTAATGTTGATATTTTTCCACAAGGAGCCATATCAAAGGAAATTGTAGTTTAAGGCCATGCTAATTAGACCCACATATCCTAATACATTTAATATACCTTGGCACTCTTGAGAGGGATTCGATAAAAATATGATAACAATATAAATTTCTTTTTGTCAACCAACTATTGTAGGTATGCCATATGTGTCTACTTCCCTCTAAACATATTATTTTTATAGGTAGATAGTTCAATAATAGAGATCCTGGGATTTCTATCAAACAATGTCCACAATAGCAGCTTGCTCCATGGATCCATGAAAACCTTCACAAGTCCTAGTTAGTGACCATTTAAATAATAAATTTTATTCAATAGTGTTACCATGATAAAAACTATCAAAAAATATCATAATGGTAGTAAGCTCATAGTGTATTTTCTCTTTTATCATTGTCATCCAAAAAAGAACATATTTCTCATGAAGAAACAAGGGATAAGATGAGGAAGGACCTCTCTAGCTCAATAAATTATGTGCAAGGTCATATAATTTCTCCTTTTCCTGCTGTAATGCCTGGATTTCATCCTTAAGCTCCTTCAACTGTTGTTTTTCCTTCCTTCTCTCTTCTTTGAGATCTTCCCACCCGAGCCTTTGAAATGTAAGTTCTTCCACCCAAGCCTCCCTAATATCACGAATGATCCTTCTATGGCCACACAAGGGAATCATGTCAGATTGCAATGATAAGGATAACTGCTTCTTTTCTTGTTTCTCAGTGACCAAAGCATCAATAGCAATGTTGATTACCTTATTTGTTGTTACTTGAATAACAAAAACATAACTGTCAAAATTTTGTAAACTACTAGGGTATCTTCGTCAGGATGCATGACCTTAACTACTGGTTCTTGTGTGCCAGGTCGAGTTTCTCCTCCTCCTTCTACAAGTTGAATTACCTCAACTACTGGTTCTTGTGTATCAACAACATCACCAACTGGATCTTGTGTGTCAGCTACAACTTGTTCATCCTCAAGATGGATTTCTTTAGTTGTTGTTTCTTTTGTGTCAACAAAATCGTCATCGTGTTCAACCATGATTTTATCTTCCTCAAGTTATGCTTCCTTGGCTGTTGTTACTCATGTAGTAGTAGCACCATCAACATGTTCTTATTTTTCAGCTTACGTTTCTTCTTCATTTCTTTGCCCCTCAATATCAACAAGCTCTCTTCCAATTGGATTTTCTTCCTCAGGTGCCACTAGTTACTGTGGAGTAGTGGAATCCCATTCTTATATTAGTATCTTGACTGAGACAAGTTCTATTTTTGTTGTGCCATATTGTACATATCTTTCCTCACCAATGATCTCTCCAAAAACTACATATAACTTATTTCCAAGCTCCCAAGTTTCTCACTTCTTGGTTTTTGAAGAGGAGGATGGTGTATCCATCATTTTTATGTCCTCAACGAGGGCTTCAAATCCCAAGGGTTTCTCATCTCAATATTTATTTTTCAAGGTTGCAAGTTGTTTCTGAAGTCTAGAAATTTCTTCTTTTAAATGATCATTTTGTTTAGATAGAGGGTTAGTGTTAGGCTTACCATACATAGAGTTGTCAAAATTTTTCTTCTTAAGTTTCTTCTTCTCAGCAACATCTTGCTCCACTAGTTCCTTGGTAGTAGTTAGGGTTTCAGATGGATAAGGTGTTGTTATTGTACATAAGATCTAGTCCTTCTACTTAGGAAATGACCAATCATAGTCTCTTTTAAAATCCACTTTTTTCTCTTCCTTTGTTGTGGCATATTTTCCTCCTGAATAGGGCAGGCCTCAACTTTCGTGCTCTTATATTGTTCATTGGTCACCTCTATTGGTGTGTCATTGTGTAAACCCTCAATCGGTGTGTTAGCACAAAGATACCCTATTTGTGCATCATCCTTCACACTCAGTCCAATGATCTCTAGCCCAATTTATTTTGTTCCTCTTTCTCCTTTATTCTATAACTCATTCCCACCACTCTCATATGCCAAACCAACAACATTAATCACAAATTCGAACCAAATTCTCCCTTATTGTTCTAGTGCATCGACAACCAAGAGATTTATCATCCTGTGGTTTGTCACACAAATATTAAGATGATTCGACTATTGAACCACATTAGCCATATGTTATAGGTACTCAAGTAAGAAATGTGGAAGGTTGAACAATTGTACATGGAAAAGGTGTGACAACAACATAAAATGATAATTGAAAACCACTCCAAATATTATTTTGCAGGTAGTTTATTTATGTACAAAATAAACTACATCTAACCAAGGGGTGGAAAGGAAGTCTTTTGTACCCTCTGCCCTTACTCCTTACCTGTTAATCCCCTTCCATGAAATTATATTTCTTTATAGGGATTGACATTTTTTTACTAAACCATTTCATCCTTGTTTGTGGCAGACTGACCACCCTAGAAACTACCTCCCCTATAACAAAAATCCTCATGCCTTTTACTGTCAAGCTCTATTCAATCAAATTATAAGAAAATTTGAGGGCGATAGTATCATTAAACCCTTGTAGTTTCTTAAAGTATTACAACCAGCCTACATCTTGGAAAATCTGATAAACTTTTGGATGACTATACAATCAATTGAGTCTGGTTCATGTCAAATAATGCCCTTCCCCCCATGGATAAATGTTCAAATGTAGTTATTATGGTCGTAATAACAAATAGCCATCGATTGGGGGAATATCATTGAGTTCAGAGAAATTTGGCAAGTTGGTGGTTTGAGACATATGCCATAAATTGAACTAATGACATGTGGATAGATGATTTATGAAATATTTGTTTTAAGAATTCATTGGTGTGACATGTTAGAAAAATGAAAAAAGGTAGTAAATGAAGAAATTATGCAAAAATAAACGATAAATCATTCATTTAGAGTTGCATGCCAAGACATGATAGTAATGTGATGCTAAGTAATGATGTTGTTATACAACTTCCCAACTGAAGTGGAAAGCGTGTTTGGACAACATGGAAAGGGGGTAAAATAGACTTGTATGCATCATGCGAACCCTTGTTATGTGATTTAATTGAAAAGGAACATATCTATTAGGTGCTTACTGAGTGACGTGACTAGATGACATGTATTAAGCGATGGATATGACCCCCAAAATGATAATGTGAACAGGAAAAATGTAGTGCTGAAAAAGTTTGTGACATTGATGGGTCCTTTTGGTGAAAAATAACATAATTTGATGTGTGCTTACCATAGTAATAGGAGAAGAAACAATGGTAGGCACAGTAACAATAGGTTGGAGTAACTGCATTTTCAGTAAGAGGAAACTAGTGTGGCAACAATAGGTGTATTGAAAATTGTAGTAACAACAATTAGGTGTAGTTGTAACCACAATAAAATTGACCGCAGTAACAACAATCGGTATAAATGAAACCATAATAACATCAATAGGTGTAATTGAAACTTGTGTAACAACAAGTACAATAATAGTAATAGGTGTAACCAAAACTGTGTAATATTTAAAGGTTTTTTACTATAATTTTTTTTTCAGGAAAAATGATGTATAATGAAAAAATAAAATGATGTCAATAACCAAAAAGTTACTTTTCAATTGACACTTTATCTAACTAGACCCCATAGGGGTTTTCATCATATTTATACATACATACATACATACATACATGCACCCCTACCAATGTGGGAAGATGCACCCCTGCCAAAAGAATATTGAGACTTGAACATGATACAATGTGAAAAAATAAACCCTTAGAGATTGGTTTATGATATAACCGAAGATGGTTTCCATTGGAAAATAAAGTAAATGACAATCCATTTATTGTTGTGAACTTTATAGTCCCATTATCCAAAACTATGTTCATATCATAAGGTTCTAGTCACCTAGTGCGAAGCTTCCCCTTGAAATCCTTGGATCTAGATTCATACAGTAGTGGCTAATATTATTTCTAAAACACCTTCATTTTTGTAAATCTATCATGCCACTTGGCATGTTGTTGCTAAATAATGTCAGTGCGCCAGATGGCGACCAAGTCCATCTCATTCAACTCATTAAGTTATTCAAGGAGGTGTTTCCCTGCTATATGTTGAAATATGGAAACAAGAATATTCCAATTTAATTTGTCCTTGAATTAAATTGTGAATTAAAATTGAATTTAGTCGTAACAACTACTTGGAATTAATTAATTAATTAATTTTAAATTAATTAGTTGGAGAAACTCAAGTTAGAAGTCTTTCTAAAGTCATGCAAGAGTTATCCCTTGAATTAAGGAGATAAGATTGAGTTATATTTGAGCTGTAATTAGTTAACTCAGTTTACTGAGTTAAGTCCAATTAAATTAGTTCCAAACTGTTTGAAGAACTAATAGTGAGTTAATAGTCAGTTGATGCATTAATGCACTCAACTAGTGCTACTCCAATTAACTGAATATTCCCTCATCAGAAACTCATGCATGTTTATTTTGAGAAAGACCTAGTTGAGATTAATGTTCAAGGACAATGTACTATTAGTTGCATGTGTTTTCTCATGGAGAAAAATCATGCATGCATTCAAGGATTTATCCTTGAGGATTACATAGTTTTGGAGAAAGATCATCCACTTGGTTGAAGGAGAATCATCCACAAGGGACAACGCAAGGAAATAGGAGCTTGGAGGGTAGAGAGGAAGGCTAGAGAGAAGCCAAGATTGCCTTTGAGCATCTGTGAGGATTGTACTGAGAGTTGGCTAGTTGTGAGAGCTAAGGCTTTGTATAATTCCTATGTATTTCCACCATGTATGATAATACAATAGTATGGGGTTTTTATCTGAGGATTTCCCCAAAGTATTTTCATGTGTATTGTGCCATTTATTCTTCTTCTTCTGGTTATATTGTTCAGCTCGATCTTTAAGCTTCCGCAAATTTATAGTAGAAGTAGGTTATAGTATTCTGCTTTGATTTATATTGCATTATCGGGTTAACATACACAGATTTTATACATGGTATCAGAACGAGATTTGTAGAAATTTTCTACATGGTATTAGAGCTATGAACAATATATTGAGAAGAGAATTCGAAGTTTGAAGTTCGGGGTTGTAGGTGCAAATTGAATTCATATCATACTTCAAGGTTGGCCAATGGCGTTTTATGGATTGAGACTCGAGTATGCCTTGGAAGGTAGCTCGAATTACATAGCATAGAAAGATAGAATGGAGGCTTTATTTGAAGAGAATGGCTTGAAGGAATTCATTGATCAAGAAATCCCAAAGCCAGCTTCAAGTAATGCACACGAGTTGTCTAAGTGGAAGAAGTGTGTGGCGAAGGCGAGACGGATCATCCTTGAGGGAGTTCGAGACCATATTGTCTCGAGTCTCCATGGGAAGGATACTCCATTTTCAATGTGGAAGACATTGAAGGACCTCTATCAAAATAGTAGCGACCAGAGGAAATCAGCGCTCAAGGATAAGCTTCAAAGAATCAAGATGGAGAAGGGAAATACTATTTCCACATATCTTAACAAGCTCACCACCTGCAGAGATGAGCTTGGCAATGTGGGAATAACTACTGATGATGATGATGATATGGTGAGCCTCGCTCTCCTTGGCCTTCCAAAGAGTTGGAATAACTACCAGGACTCTGTGAATGGAAGGGAGAAACTGCTGGATTGGGAGTGACTGTGATCAGATATTATGCAGGAGGAGATCAGGAGGAGCACACAAGATGGTTCTTCATCCAAGAATGATGATGAAGAAAATATGGCCTTAGCAAGTAAGGCAAGGAAAGGGAAGGGGAAGGCTTCCCATTTCAAATCGAATTCTTCTCATGGAGGGAAGAAGGGTGACATGTATAACGTAAGATGCTTTAATTGTCACAAGATGGGATAATATGCGACTAATTTCCCATCGAAGAAGTCCAAGAAGGGATCCTCGGAAGGATCGGAAGGTGAGGCATTAGCCTCTCAGTTCGAAGTGGACTTTACCCTCATCGCATGCATGGTGTCATCGATGATGGGTTGTGTTTGGTATCTTGACAGTGGAGCCTCATTCCACATGACTGGTGATAAAAATGTATTCAGTGCCTTGGAGGAGAAAGACCTCAAGATGCGCATAGAGATGGGTGACGACGGAAGGTATAGTGTTTCAGGAGTGGGCATAGTTGTTTTTCAGAGGGAGCATGGAGCTCCTCTCACCTTGACAGATGTGATGTATGTGCTTGGACTGAAGAAGAACTTGGTATTGGTCGTGATGTTGGAGGACAAAAGCTACGATGTTGTCTTCAATAAAGGAAAGGCATTCCTAAGACACATAGACATGGGTTAGACCAAGAGGATAGGGATTTGGGTGAAGAATCTCTATAAACTATAGGTAGATGATTGTGCAGCATTGAGTAAGAAAGAAGAATTGGTGCAAAGCCAAGACATTAGCGAGTTGTGGCACAGGAAGTCGGGCCATTTGCATCATGGGGCTTTGAAGATAATGCAGCAGATATCTACAGTGCTTCCTAAAGGTAAACTTGAGCAAGTTGACACATGCAAAGGTTGTACCTTGGGAAAGTACACCAAGTCTTCCTTTCATGATTGCGACAGTCGAGCAGAGGATATCTTAGAGCGAGTTCATACTGATTTGTGTGGACCATTCTCGATGACATCCATAGTGAAGCACATGTATTATGTGATTTTCATTGATGACTACTCTCGTAAATGCTAGATTTATTTCATGAAGAATAAGGACCAAACCTTCTCAAAGTTTTGTGAGTTCAAAGCTTTGGTCGAGAAAGATTCAGTAAGAAGATCAAGGCCTTGAGAGGCGACAATGGTGGAGAATATGTCTCTCAAGAGTTTAAGGACTTCTGTGCAGTGGAAGGAATTAAACGAGAGTTGATGGCACCTCATAACCCACAACAGAATGGGGTGACCGAGAGGAAGAATAGAACTATTGTGGGGGCAACACTGACAATGCTGCATGACCAAGGCCTACCACTTCACTTGTGGGCTGAGGCATGCAACACAACGGTCTATTTGTAGAATTGAAGCCCGCATCGCATACTTGGGATGAAGACACCAGAGGAAGCTTTCTCTGGTAATAGACCAGATGTGGGTCACTTCAGGATCTTTGGCTCATCAGTATATTTCCATGTGACAAAGGATGCACAGAAGAAGCTTGAGCCAACAGCAGAGTTGGGGATATTTGTGGGGTACACTGATACACCTCACAACTATCGGGTATACCTACCTACCAGTCGGAGGATGGCATAGAGATCTCAAGTTTGATGAGCAGAAGGCCATGCAAGTTTCCCTTGAGAGGGAGCTCCAACTACAGGTTGTGGAGGAAATGTTGGTTCCTAAGGAGGAGGAGCCTCATACTAATGCAGAGCAGTCACATGCAGAGGTTCTAAGAGTGGAGACATCCACTCAATAAGAGTCTTCTAGAGATGGACGGAAGTGCACAAGAGAAGTTGACAGATTTTTGGAGGATGCGAGAGAGAATGTGGGAGCACCATCTTCTTAGCGCAGACAAAGGAGGCCACCTGAGAGGTACACTAGATACATGGCCCTTGCTAGGGAATGTGTTGAGATCAAGCTATATTCCTTTGAGGAAGCAGTGCAGCAGTCGATTTGGGTTGATGCTATGGTGGAGGAGTATGACTCCATAGTTCGTAATAGTGTTTGGGACGTGGTTCCGAGACCGGAGAACAAGTCAGTTGTGAGTTCCCGTTGGCTTTACAAGGTAAAGCAAGCTGCTGATGGTAGTGTGGAGAAGCATAAGGCAAGATTTTTTTCCCGTGGCTTTTCACAGGTCGAGAGGATCATGTTTCTGCAGTATATTTCAACAGAGGAGCAAGATATTGACGTTTTGACAAAGGCATTGTCAAAGTGTAAATTCGAGTTCCATAGAGATACGATCGGGGTAGCTGATAATCCATTTTTTGTTGAGAGGGAGTGTTGAAATATGACAACAAGAATATTCCAATTTAATTTGTCCTTGAATTAAATTGTGAATTAAAATCAAATTTAGTCTTAATAGCTACTTGGAAATAATTAATTAATTAATTTTAAATTAATTAGTTGGTGAAATTCAAGTTAGAAGTCTTTTTGAAGTCATGCAAGTGTTATCCCTTAAATTAAGGAGATAAGATTGAGTTATATTTGAGTTATAATTAGTTAGCTCAGTTTACTGAGTTAAGTCTAGTTAAATTAGTTCCAAACTGTTTGAGGAACTAATAATGAGTTAACAATCAGTTGATGCATTAATGCACTCAACTAGTGCTACTCCAGTTAACTGAAGATTCCCTCATCAGAAACTCATGCATGTCTATTCTGAGAAAGACCCAGTTGAGATAAATGTTCAAGGACAGTGTACTATCAGTTGCATGTGTTTTATCATGGAGAAAACTCATGCATGCAGTCAAGGATTTATCCTTGAGGTTTGCGCAGTTTTGGAGAAAGATCATCCACTTGGTTGAAGGAGAATCATCCACAAGGAACAACACAAGGAAATAGGAGCTTGGAGGGCAAAAAGGAAAGTTGGAGAGAAGCCAAGATTTCTTGTGAGCATCTGTGAGGATTGATTGAGAGCTAAGGATTTGTATAATTCCTATGTATTTCCACCATGTATGATAATACAATAGTATGGGGTTTTTATCTGAGGATTTCCCCAAAGTATTTTCATGTGTATTGTGCCATTGATTCTTCTTCTTCTGGTTATATTTTTCAGCTCGATCTTTAAGCTTCCACAAATTGATAGTAGAAGTAGGTTATAGTATTTTGCTTTGATTTATATTGCATTATCGAGTTAACCTACACAGATCTTTTACATGGTATCAGAGCGAGATTTGTAGAAATTTTCTACATGGTATCAGAGCTATGAACAATATACTGAGAAGAGAATTTGAAGTTTGAAGTTCGTGGTTGCAGGTGCAAATCGAATTCATATCATACTTCAAGGTTGGCCAATGACTTTCTATGGCATGAGACTTGAGTATGACTTGGAAGGTAGCTCAAATTACATAGCATGGAAAGATAGAATGGAGGCTGTATTAGAAGACAATGGCTTGAAGGAATTCATTGATTAAGAAATCCCAAAGCCAGCTTCAACTAATGCACAAGAGTTGGCTGAGTGGAAGAAGTGTGTGGCGAAGGCGAGACAGATCATCGTTGAGGGAGTTTGAGACCATATTGTCTCGAGCCTCCATGGGAAGGATACTCCATTTTCAATGTGGAAGACATTGAAGGACGTCTACCAGAACAATAAAGACCAGAGGAAACTGGTGCTCAAGGATAATATTTGAAGAATCAAGATGGAGAAGGGCAATACTATTTCCACATATTTGAACAAGCTCACCACTTGCAGAGATGAGCTTGGTAGTGTGGGAATAACTACTGCCGATGATGATATGGTGAGCCTCACTCTCCTTAGCATTCCAAAGAGTTGGAATAGCTACCATGACTCTGTGAATGGAAGGGAGAAACTGTTGGATTGGGAATGACTGTGATCAGATATTATGCAGGAGGATATCAGGAGGAGCACACAAGATGGTTCTTCATCCAAGAATGATGATGAAGAAAATCTGGCCTTAGCAAGTAAGGCAAGGAAAGGGAAGGGGAAGGCTTCCCATTTCAAATTGAATTCTTCTCATGGAGGGAAGAAGTGTGACATGTCTAAAATAAGATGGTTTAATTGTCACAAGATGGGACATTATGCGACTAATTTCCCATCAAAGAAGTCCAAGAAGGGATCCTCGGAAGGATCGAAAGGTGAGGCAGTAGCCTCTCAGTTTGAAATGGAATTTACCCTCATCACATGCATGGTGTCATCGATGATGGGTTGTGTCTGGTATCTTGACAGTGGAGCTTCATTCCACATGACCGGTGATAAAAAATTATTCAGTGCCTTGGAGGAGAAATACCTCAAGATGCACACATAGATGGGTGATGACGAAAGATATAGTGTTTTAGGAATGGGCATGGTTGCTTTTCAAAGGGAGCATGAAGCTCCTCTCACCTTAACAGATGTGATGTATGTGTCTGGACTGAAGAAGAACTTGGTATCAGTCGCGATGTTGGAGGTCAAAGGCTACGATGTTGTCTTCAATAAAGGAAAGGCATTCCTAAGACACATAGACATAGGTTAGACCAAGGGGATAGGGATTCAGGTGAAGAATCTCTATAAACTATAGGTAGATGATTGTGCAGCATTGAGTATGAAAGCGGAATTGGTGCAAAGCCAAGACATCAGTGAGTTGTGGAACAGGTGGGTGGGCCATTTGCATCATAGATATCAACTTTTGGTGTAAGACCATCCATATAAACCTCAACATAGTCATTAAGAAGATCTAAGAATATCGCTAATATGGCTCGTTGGAAAGTGGCAGGTTTATTGCAAAGTCCAAAAGGAAGGACTCAAAATGAAAATGTACCCCATGGGAAAGTAAAAGTGGTCTTTTCCTAGTCCTTAGGAGTGATTTGAATTTGATTGTACCCTCTAAATCCATCAAGGAATGGGAGAAATTTATTTCTTGATAGATTTTCGAGGAATTGATTGATAAAAGGTGATGGAAAGTGGTATTTTTGGATTGTTATATTATTTATTTATATTCAATGCACATTCTACATATATTATTATTTTTGGGAAGAATGACTAGTGGGGACACCCATTCACTATTAAATATTAGATAGATAAAATTAACATTTAATACCTTTTGGAGTTCTTCTTTAATGACATCTTTCAAGGCTAGATTCATTTGGAATTGTAGTTGGAAAACATGGAAACAATTATCTTTTATGTATATATGATGGGTACACAAATTAGGGGGAATACCTTTAATATCTGTATAGTCCCATGCAAATTATTCTTTCTACTCTTGCAACAGTTGAATCAATTATTCTTTCTCTCTAGGGGATACATTTGGATTGATATGTAAGGCTTTTTCTGAGCTCAATTTCAATTGGTATTCTCTTGTGGTTTGGGACAATGGATATTAATTTGTCAATGGGGTTATGCTAATCAGATTTTTTCATTATAGAGATCAAGCGCTGAAATGTTGGAGGTATCACTGTTGAAGGATAACTAGTGAGACTACTAATAGTATCATCCTTTTTCTCATTATTAAAGTAGAGATCCTTACCAATAGTGATGATTGCTTGAGAACTATCCTATTTTGGTACAAATTCAACCCATAAAGGGTTTTCATACTGTAGGAATTTACAGGGTAAGTTCCTTAGATAGAACACCAAAGGACATCACTGACAAACAGATCACAGATCAATACACCAATATTATTGACATGGTTAAAATCCTCAAAGAGGGAAACCGTCCATGGCCTGAGCTAACATGACCACTTCAGGAAATTTATTAATGTAAAAGAAAGAAAATTTACATAAGCTTTTCTCATGAATGGTCGCCTTACAAATGGCCTTCCATGCTATTTAAATAGAGATCATGGACCAATCGGGTGTTAAGCCACGGATCAACTATCGGTAATACCGAGGAGAGAATGAATCGTCGGATCACTTAATGTCTAGAACATATCGTGACTGTCGGATTGTAAGTTACAAAGTACATATTAAAGAAACACACTTTACCTAACTCTACACTAGACCAAGTTATACTTAACTATTTCCTATTTGTTGGAATATCCTAAAATCCCCCCTTAAGAACAACTTGGGATAGGATTGAAGGATGTACAAATATGATACAATAGGAGAAGGAAGGAGGAATTAGAGCCTATGCCCCCTTAGTGACAACTTCCTGAACTCCAACCATAAATCAAAGTTTAGTAAACTTTGCCTCTGTGAGAGCCATTGTAAAGATATCCACAACTTGATCATCGTTTGAACAATATTGCACTTCAAAAACATGGTCATGAATGAATTTATGATGAAGTGCATGTGTAGTTCAATGTGTTTGCTACGCTGATGTTGGAATGGATCTTTGCATAGTTGAATGGCACTTTGATTATCACACCAAAGTGTAGTCGGATGCTGCTACTGAAAGCCAAACTCTGACAGGATCTAATGAAGCCACAAGGCTTCCTTACTAGATTCTACGACGCCATGATACTCTGCTTCTGCTGAAGAAATAGAAATGGCACTTTGTTTCTTGCAAGCCCATGTAATAGGTCCAGAACAAAGAGAGAAGACATAACCTGTAGTAGAATTTCGATCATCAGGGTCACCAACCCAATCAGAATCAGTGAAACCAACCAATAGAGGAGATTCTTATGCAGTGAATCCCAAACTGAACTATACCTCGAACATAATGAAGTATTCTTTTAGCTGCTTTCCAATGACTTTCATGTGGGTTTTTCATAAACTGAGCAATAAGGCCAATAACAAAGGAAAGGTCAGGAGGGATATGGGTAAGATACAAAAGTTTTCCTACAAGCTAACAGTAAAAGGTAGCATCAAATTTGGGGGAAGTATAAGTGACTGAAATTTTGGCTTTAGACTGAAAGGGAGAAGGGGCTGGCTTACATTCTTCCATGTGAAAGTGGCATAGAAGATCATAGGATACTTGGATTGGGAGAGGGAAATATCTTCCTTGGATTGCAAGACTTGAAGATTAAGAAAATAATGCAAGTGTCCTAAGTCTGTCATTTCAAATTGCTTTTTAAGGTTGGACTTCACATGGTTTATAAGGTTAGGATCACTACTAGTAAGGATAAGATCATCAACATAAAGAACAAGAATGATAAGAGACTTACCCACTTTCTTAGTGTAGACAGTATTGTTAGAATGACACCTAGAAAAGCCAGTATCTAAAATAAAGCTATCCATTTTGGCATACCAAGCTCGAGGGGCTTGCTTGAGACCATAAATGGATTTCTTAAGCCAACATACAAGGCTGGAGTCTATTTGTATAAAGCCAGGAGGTTGTTCCATATATATTTCTTCATGCAAGTCCCCATGCGAGAAGGAAGATTTAACATCCATCTGATGGACTTCCCATTTGAAAGAGGCAGCAAGGGAAAGAACAAGGTGGATAGAGTTCATTTTGGCAACAGGGGAGAAGGTTTTAGTATAGTCAATTCCTTCAACTTGTGAAAAACCCTTAGCAACAAGACAATCTTTAAATCTATCAACTTTTCCATATGGTCCAAACTTGGTTCTGTAAACTCATTTGCATCTAACAAGTTTTCGTCCCTTTGGAAGAGGAACAAGATCCCATGTATCATTTTCCAATAATGAACGATATTCTTCATTCATAGCTGCGTCCCAATCTAGATGGCTTGAAGCTTCTGCAAAGGTGTCAGGATCATAATTCGCTGAAGCTTGAGCCAGTAAAGAAGAGGCCCTATCGAACTGAGAAAGTGTACGTCACTGATCTCTAGGATCACCTGCAAGAGCACCTGCTGCATCTTGAGTAGCCCAAACCCATTTTTGAAGCTGAGGAGTTGAAGGAGGAACCCGAGAAGGTGGGGGAGGATTTTCATCCTCGCTGTCATCATCTGAAGAAGAAATATTTTCAGAAGTAGAAGGGATAGAAAGAGGTGGCACATCCACTAAACTAGGCTCGCATGCCGATATATTTTCAGCAAACTTTACATCTCTTCTAATGATAACATTTTTGGACTTATGTGGAAGAAGTCTATTGCCTTTGACATCTTCAGAATATCCAACATATATATATTTTTCACTCTTAGGTTCTATGGTTTTATGTTTCTCATCGGGAATATGGGCCCATGCTTCAGTTCCAAAAACACAAAAGTGACTTACATCTGGTTTAATTGGCCTCCATGATTCTTCTGGAGCGATATTCTTTAAAACCTTAGTAGGAGTGAAATTTACTATGTAATTTGCACAGTTAATTGCTTCTACCCAAAAATTAAGATTAAGTCCTTTATATTGAAGCATACAATTAGCCATTTCCATTAAGGTGCAATTATTCCTTTCAGCTACACCATTTTGTTGTGGAGTATATGGAACAATATGTTGCATTTGAATTCCATGCTTAGTGCAAAAGTTGATGAATTTTTTGTTAACATATTCTCCTCCATTATCAGATCTTAGCTTAAGAATTTGATGTCCAGATTATTTCTCAACAAAGGCCTTAAAGGCCAAGAACATGTTAAATACTACACTCTTGAGTTTTAAGAAGTATACCCAAGTGCGTCTGGATAAATCATCAATGAAAGTTAAGAAATACTTGTAGCCAGAGAATGAAACAACTTGGAAGTGGACCACATAAATCACTATGCACAAGCTGTAAAGGGGTTGAGGCGTTCCAAGAGGCACGTTTTTCAAAACTATTTCGATGTTTTTTTCCGAGTACACATCCAAAACAAACACCATCTCTGCAAGATACCATAGGAAGACCTGTCACCATATTTTCTTTACATAAATTTTCAAGGGAGCGATAACTTAAGTGACCAAACTTCTCATGCCAAAGTTTGCTCACTTCGTCATTATGAGCAACAAATACCGAGGGAAGAGTTGATGACCCAAAGTTATTAAAAGTATATAACCTTGTAGAATCATCAGAAATTATAGTAGCTAAAATCTGTCTAGGATCTCCTAGGTCCTTAATTACAACATCATGAGGTGAAAATTCAACAATTTTACCTTCACTTGAATGAGTTATCTAATATATAGATAGAAGGTTGCAGGATAAGGTTGGAACACATAATACATCATTAAATTGACCATTGTATAGGTGAATAGTTCCAGTCCCTACAACACTAAAAGATCTATCATCAACAATATATATATTTTGGTGTTACAATCATTTAAAGAAGAAAACATGGCTTTGTTTTTGGCCATGTGATAAGAATCTCCAGAATCAATGAGACACTCATGAGAATGAGAATAGGAAGATACATCTAGTGCATAAATAGACTGAGATGCTTGACAACCACATGTAGAAAGTGCTATTCCTGAAGATGAAGAGTGCTCCAAATGGATGCTATGCTTCTTCATTGTTGCTTCCAAGGCTTCCATCTTCTTAAAGCATTTGGATTCTATGTAGCCATCTCGATTACAAAAGTTGCAATGCATATCAATCTTCTTTCCTTTGTTTTTATTTTCCTTATCATTTTGTTGAATTGATTTTCCATTTTGAGACTGAAAGTGCTTAGGACCCTTGGTTGGTTTAGGACCATTCTTTTTAGGATGCTGCTTCTTAGGATTCTTTGAACTTGGTTGCTGTTGGGCAACTAAGGCTTTCTTAGAAGAGTTTCCAAGATTAAGAAGACCAAGATGTAAGATTTTTTCTTGTTCTCTTATTAAAGAATCACAAAAGGCATCAAAAGAGGGGGACTTGTAGGCTTTTCCTTGGGAGATAAAGGCTTCTCTAGTAGAATGGAAGGTGGAAACAAACACAGAGTAGGCTGGTCCTAACTTAGTAAGAATGGAATAGATAAGACTACCATCTTCTTTCTTAACCTTAACACCTTCCAAGAGAAGTCTGAGGGTTTTGAACTTAGACAAAAAATCTTCAATGGAAGAAAAATTATCAGGGTCCAACATAAACAACTCATTTTCGAGTTGATGGGCTCTAATTTCATTTTTAATTCCAAAAACTTTATTGAGATGTTTCATTTCTTCATCAAGGGTATCAAGTTCTGCGATATGGAATCTAAGGTCTGGAGACATAGACATTCCTATCAACCAAGGATAATTTTAGGGGCGAATGTTCGCCCTTTGGCGAAATTAAGGGGTTTTAAATTTTTAGTGGGCGAATATTTTGTATCATAGTACATTTTTACAAATCACCTCAAATAGCCCACCTTATTTGAAGGGAGAGGGTAAAAAAGGTAAAGTTAGCCCTTGAAATCAGGACTTACAACCTTCCATTCGCCCATTTTCAAGAATAGGTTTTATTTAAGTGAATCCATTCGCCCATTTTCAAGAATAGGTTTTATTTAAGTGAATCCTATGGGCCAAATACCATATTTATAAAAGACGTATGGTAAATTAATAAAAATATAAATAAATGAGAGGTATGGTAAATAAATAAAACATTTTTTATATTTACTCCATAAGTCACCTTATATACATGTAAGGGTGTAAACAAATAAAAATATAAGTAAAGTGGATGTATGGTAAATAAATAAAACATTGTTTATATTTACTCCATAAGTCACCTTATATACATGTAAGGGTGTAAACAAATAAAAATATAAGTAAAGTGAAGGTATGGTAAATAAATAAAATGTCTTTTTATACTTACTCAAAACGTATGGTAAATAAATAAAAATATAAATAAACTAGACGTATCGTAAATAAATAAAACCTCTTTTTATATTTAGTCCATAACCCTCGTTCTATTTATGAAGGCTCAAGAAAGAGGTTTTATTTAAGTGAATCCTATGGGCCAAATACCATATTTGTAAAAAAGGTATGGTTAATTAATAAAAATATAAATAAAGGAGAGGTATGGTAAACAAATAAAACATTTTTTTATATTTACTCCATAAGTCACCTTATATTTACGAACACTCAAAAAATGCGTTATATTTAGGTGAAACCTATGGCCAAAATACTATGGGACAAATACCATGGACTAGATTGTTATTAATACCATGCAAAAAACCATTATTAACCCTAATATTAGAATTAATAAAAATAAAAATGGCACATGGTATTGACCCATGGTATCACCAAAATGGCACATGGTATTGACCCATGGTATTCACCTGGAATGTAGCCTATTTAAATGGGGGAATTAAACCAGCATGTAGCCTATGCTAAGACTCACTAGGAATTTACAAAGTTTTATTATTTAGTGAAAGACTCGCCAAGATCTTACAAGATTTTATAATTGAGTAAAATATTCGCCATGCCTGGTGAGAGATTCGCCAAAAAATTATATATACATATTATATTATTGATAAAATCGCCTTCCATTTTTCCTATATACCATGGAGATTCGCCCATTTATTATATTTATAAATTTAGGGGGGGTTCTTAAAATTTTCCCTGCTATCAACCCACGCGCTTGATCTTGCTTATTTTTCCATTTGACCGCCTTATCTTCATATTTAGGTTTAGACTCTTGGCCTGAGGCTATTCTATAAAGAACTTTACTTCTAAATAAATCCTTCATGTAAGACAACCATTGGAAGTAGTTGGTCCCGTCAAGAATAACTTGGCATGGAATTTCCATTTTAACAAAAACTAAAGCTTTATATGCTAAAGCTAAGTGTTCCAATAGAAAAATCTCGAAGAATTAGGCTGATTAAAAAAAAAAGGCTTTGAAAATGACTTTTAGATGAAGAAGTTATGGCTTTTTGAAAAAAAGTTGTTGAAGTTGCCGAAGAAGTGCGTGAATGTGCGGAAGAGAATGATAATGTTATATTTAAAAAAAATTCCCCCTCTTTCCAAACTTAATCTAATTAGCCCACTTAAAAAAAGGATTTTATATGACCCACTTTTATAAATAAGTGAAAGTCATTTTTGCAATGGTACTTTATGAGCTACCCACTAAATTGTAACTTAAATAAAAGATAAAGCGACTTTAGAATTATAAGTGACTCACTTTTTATAATGGGTGAGAACACTTTACATAAAGTAAATTTAAAACATAAGTTACATGTGCTTTTTGAAAAAGTAACTCAAAAAAAAAAGGCTTGAACTCAAGACCTCTATTCTCATAAAGTAACTTTGGACCAAGTGAGTTAGTTTAAAAGGTTAGTAATTTTTGGAAAAGAGGAAGGGTTTTTTTTTTTTTTGGTCACTGAAGCTTTATAGTGCATGCTTACTTGGAAAATCCATTTTTGCCTACAAAAAAAAAACACACACACAACCCAACATGAACATGCAAAAAAACCAAACCTTGCAGCTTGAAGTTAGCTTTTGCCAGAAACTAAATATTTTCCTCAATGTTTCTGATTTTCCGAGAATACATTAATGCACAATGGAAAAGAGCATACACATGAGAAAACTCATTCCTTTTTGTTTTTGGTCTACCCATATCACACAAAGTCACGAGGAAAAGAGCATACACAGAAATAAAAGGTATAAATCCGGTAATAAAAACATAGAGATAAATAGACTGAAATAAATAGAGAGATAAATAACTAAAACTGCAAATAAAGGTTGTATACCTCCAAATCTTAAAAATGATGTAGGTAGGGCTACCGGAAACCTTTTCGTGTGAAACGAAAGGGGTTCCTCATTGAAACAAATGCCCCTAACACAACAGAGCAATCCTTTCGGCCCGAAAGCGGCCAGAAATAATAGATTTAGGAAACAAAAGTCAGATGTAGCTGTACCGAATTTAGATTTGGATCACCAATGGATGTGGCCCTCAAATAACTCTAATACCATGTAGGAATTTACAGGGAAGTTCCTCAGATAGAACACCAAAGGACACCGCTCACAAACAGATCACAGATCAATACACCAGTATTATTGACGTGGTTAAAACCCTCAAAGAGGGAAACAATCCATGGCCTGAGCCAACACGGTCACTTCAGGAAATTTATTAATGTAAAAGAAAGAAAATTTACATAAGCTTCTCTCATGAACAGTCGCATTACAAATGACCCTCCATGCTATTTAAATTGAGATCATGGACCAATCGGGTGTTAAGCCACGGATCAAGTGTCAGTAATACCGAGGAGAGAATGAACCGTCAAATCACTTCATGTCTAGAACATATCATGACTGTCGGATTGTAAGTTACAAAAGTACACAGTAAAGAAACACACTTTACCTAACTCTACACTTGACCAAGTTATACTTAACTATTTCCTATGTGTCGAAATATCCTAACACATACTCCATGTTTGGTTTGGCATGAGGATAGAGGACAAGGTTATTTGTGATGTTTCCATTATAATATTTTACAAATATTGACCTATAAATGTTGAATGCATTAGCCATAGCTAACCATGGTCTTCTTAGAATTAAAGGTGTCTTCCTATGTGGGTTTTAGGTTGCAACACCAAGTAGTTATCTAATACTCCCAGGAGTCTACAGAAATAACAACATTCTATAGGATTACTTATGTTCATATTTTGGATTGATCAAATAGTTCAAGCACAGTAGGTGTTGACCTTAAATTGGTAAATCAAATGAACTTAAGGGTTACTATAGTCATTACATTTATTGCAACGCTCAAAGAGACAAATGTATTCGGCATAATTATTTTTCCAATTTGGAAAGTTGTTATTGGGTTCCCAAGGCCATCATATTTGGTAGGTGGGATTTTAACTTGTATTTATTCTAATAATTTTCCTACCACATGAATGGTTTGGTAGGTGGGATTTTAACTTGTATTTATTCTAATAATTTTCCTACCACATGAATGGTGGGAAGGTCTTAGGATTTTTTGTTAGGCATTTCAACACAAACCTCCCTCATTGGTTTTGCATAAATTGGAACATCCCTAATGGCTTGCAATAACGAGATTATGATGTACAAATTTCTTAGCTCCTTCAAGCAATCAAACTAAGGTTTTGGAGTAGTCTTAGCCATAGACAATAACTATGGATATGGTGGATTCAAAACATTTTTAAGAGTAACAACATTTGTTGTTACAACAATTTCAACACATATTTTATTAGTGATAACAATGTCAGCTATATAGTAGTTTCATGGAATTTTTTATATCAATAACCGTATTTTCAGATATTACAATAGATTGAATGTGTTATGCCTTCAATTTTTTCTTAATTATAACCTCTTATTGAGGTGAACTTACTTCTTCATGTTCTATAATGATAGGGGAATTTCCTAAATCCATTACTTTACTTGATCTCAATTGTATATTGTTATAGAAAAAAGAGGAGACGCAATAAGTGGGGGAGGAAAGAGCTACAACTTGTTGCACCACCTTATTGTTTGGTTTTGGGTTAGGTTTCATAGGTCGTTGGGGTTTTAGGGTAGGACTACTTGGTGGAATATTAGATGAGAGTATAGGAAGTTTAATTGGAATAGGGAACTATCTTAGAAAAGAGGCTCCTCACCATCCTTAGGACCATAGGAATGTTTGGCTATGAGAAGAAGGCCATTGTGGCCATGGTGTAGGGTATTGGATTTAAGGAGGGCTCATAAACTAATATGGAATTACGGGATATTGTATTTGCTGCAGAGCCTACTGAGAGTTATACATGTTAGTCTAAGTATTAAAAGATTAGTATTAAAAGATGATGATTTGTCCCAATTCATAATTGTTGGTCAAGTTTTCCACGAATTTTTAAAGACAATAAAATACGCTGGATCCAGCTCCTCACCCAATTATTTAAATATAATTTTTATCCATGGTATAAATGGGAATCCATTTTTGAATGGCCCTACTCACAAATACCATAGACTTCCATATTAATAAGTAGACACCCCTAGGATGTTTCTTCCTGTAGTTCGAGCAAAACATTGCTAATGCCTTTTAAGCTTCAAATTGCTTCTGTTTAGCCTACAAAACATCCAATTGATGGGGAAAAGATTTGATAATATAGATATATATATATATATATATATATATATATATATATATATATATATATATATATATATATATATTTATTTATTTATTTTTATTTTTATTTTTTATTTATTTATTTTTAATAAACTACCAATTTACACCATCCTTACTCTGTTATTGTCTAACTTTTGTACTCTAGCAGAAGAATCTTCCACTAAAGTTCTTCTCCTTGATGATCTTCTTAGCTCCTCAAGTAGAGTGCAACTATATCATCATAGATATCCTTCAATCTGTCTCCCTTTCCCATGAGGTTCATATCCACGTCGTCATCCCTCACCCCTTGGATCATAATTGTTTTTAACATGTATTTATCCAATTTTTTATTCCTAGACCCATGTAATTTATATTGAAGGAATTCGATATAATCTTCTAGGCTCTCATCTTCCTTTCTGGGGGATTCTAAAAAGTTTCTCCCTTTGAAATCTGGTTCTATGATAGTCTTGATAATTTTCCATAAATTTTTTCTTCATGCTATCCCAAGAAGTAATAGACTTACCACCAAGTCCCATAAACCATCTCAATGCAATACCCTTCAAGGTAGCAGGGAACAATTTTAGGTTTTGGGCATCTGAGGTGTATTCATAACTTTGGCACAATATATTGAATTCAAAGAGAAAATTATCTATATCTTGACTATTCATGCCATTAACCTTTGGGAGGGATAACAAAGGAATGTTCTTCATTGGAGCTTGTCTCAGAAGGTTCTTGATGGGGAGTTTGAAAGTAGTAATTATATAATCTATCATCTGGTTTTCCCTCAAATTTTGTGGGTTTTGCAAAGCTTCTTTAGGTGCTCATTGTCCACCAAAACATTTTCCTAGATGTGAAGGGTCTCCTGATGGCTGTTTAGGCCGCCTTACAACGATCCCTTAGTATGGAATAACATTATCAAGGGGCTTCTTGTTTTCTGAACTTAGGTCATTGTGTTCCAAATTTTGTTTGTTTATATCCCCATACCCTTTTGACAAGTCCTAGTGTTCACCTTCTATTGATGCAAATGATTAAGAGATCCTCAAGGTGGTTCCTAAAATATAATGTTCATGGAATTCTATTTCCCAAATGTTGTTTTTAAGATAGATGAACCTTGAGATTTCATCCTCTGAGAGATTTCTCCAAAAGTGGATGCATTATGAGATCTTATTTTCCGTGAGATTACTCTTGGGGTAGATGACTCTGCTTCTGCTATCAAAATTATTTGTTGGATAAATATCCCTTGTCCTAAGTCACAATTAGAATTTTTAAGTATACCATGTTTCTCTTCTTCTTCATTAATGCATCCCACATATCTTAATTTGCATAATAAAACATGCTAGTTGTGTTTTTGTGCCTTTAATAACCTCCCCAATAATGGTGCCAAAATGTTGGGGAATTTTATTGTCTTGGTAAAATCAATACACCCACTTAACATAAATTATCGACTAGGATAAGTCTTTTATTTTGAGGCTATGACACATAGTATGTGCTGGAAATAGTCATTAATTGACATTAACTACATAATATACTATCTCCTATAATGATTTCCTCAACAATAATGTAACCTCAATCGAAGCCTAGGGCTTACTATAAATTGTTCCACACTTGTAGGAATTAAATGTAGACTTCACTCAATTTTGGAATTAAAACCTCACTCTTGGAAAATTCGCTTGCATGAAAAGGAAAACACTCTACACTCAATTCTGGAAATGTAAATCAGTCTTTGCAAGAAAGAAACAATATTCAACCACTCTTTGCAAAAAGAAAATGAAACTTAATCACTCTTTGCATTAAAGAAATAACACTCAATCACCTAACAAAACTAGATTCTCACTTGATTAAATGAAATCTTTGAGCACCTTAGTTAATTAGAAATAATTTACTAATCCTAGGTAACATAGCCAATTAGAAGAGTATGATATTACTACTATAGCTGCATCAATAATATTGGTCTGGAAACAAAAAAGGACAACATAACTCAACTACATCATCTACATGTAACAAAACTACTTAATAGCGACCTATAACAATAATTAGTATTAGAAATAAACATCAAACGATAATAATTAATTTGCAGCAACAACTTAGTCAACACTATGTAACAACAATAGACCACAGTAATATATAACAACAAGAAGTAACAATAGTAACAATACAACTTGATAAATACCTATAATGCCTATAATTAAGAAACATGGATCTATATTTAAATCATCCTTACAAAAACCATGAGTAATATTCGCATGCTAACCATACAAGAAATCATTAATAACAATCGATTTCAATCCCAAAATTCTAACTCACAACCCACAAGCTAATGAAAAAAACAACTATGATACTTTTGTACAATCACAACGATCCCTACTAAAATGAAGGTCCCTTCCTCCTTAGCAAGGAGTTGGAGGAAAAATCACAGCCTAAAAATTATGCACTAATTCATGAAATGAGCCGTGAACTTGCTTAACCTTGCATTAATGCTAAAAAAGTACAAATGCATAGTTTGAGAGAAAAAATAATGCTATCCCCTTTTTGGGGTAGAGAGATCCATTTTTATAGGTTTTTATTTACATCCAATTTTGCAACTAAATCAAAACAAGAATATCCTTGGGAATCTTTCAATTCTCAAGCTATCCAAATGAAGTTAATTGATAGTTCTTCAATGATAAATTGAAACAAATTAATTAAAATAAATATATTTCCAGAATGATTGTTTTATCATCAAATATATAGGAAGTTGGGGAATCATGACCACCATGGCCAAATAGGCCACATCATAAGGAGAATCGAATTCTTGCTGACATAACAACTTTCATTGATCGTGTGTTGTAGTTTCGACAAACCCTCTCCAAAATTTTTCCTACACCTTGAATTTTGGAGCCCCCTTGTGATCTTATGATCTATCATATCAATTTGTTCATGTTTGCTTCGTGATTGGTTGATGATTTTCTAAGTCCTTAAGTCTTCTTGAGAGATCCTAATAGTCAAAGTCACTTTCTTACACATGCTTAGCTTTTGATGCATTCACAAGCATATCTCTTGTTGGCAAGCTTAGCAATCAATGTCTACCCCTGGAAGACAAGAATTTTGCATTCTTTAGTGATAGTGACTTCGCAGTTCATGAAAACAATGCCTTTGTAGCATTTACTAGCGGTCACTCTGCAATTCTAGTTGATTGTGAGAATGCAATTCTCCAAGTCAGTACTATCACACTTCTTAGTGGCATCCACCTCAATCCTATCCGCTCTCCTTGTATGAAGAGTCTAATTTAGAACTATTTTCATTATTTCCTTTTTCTTCCAATCTCTATGAACTCTGAAGCATAAGGAGCATTCTCTCACTCTCATTTGGATATGTAGCATCATTTGGGTGAATTTTCTCAACTGTTGCTTTTGCACAATTTTTCTTTTGTAAATGTTGCTTTCACTTTCACGATTGTCAGTTTTGTTTGCTTTCATTTTCACAAGTTTCGATTTTGATTTATTTCACTTTTTAGGTGTTGGTTTCACTTTATTTAGCTCTTGTAAGTGTCATTTTCACTTATTCTTACCGTCACAAGTGTCGCTATTGATTGCTTTCACCCTTGCATGTGTCACTTTCACTTTTTTTTACATACCTTGATTAAGCACTTTGGCGTACCATGAGGGGAAGTTATAGTGTGCTATTCTATATTAGATGATCATATCTACCATAATAATATGCGCTAAACACTTTCCCATAGCTTAGTGCACTTTTTGGCTGTAGTCCACGCTTGTTTTCAAACTTCTATTTTAAGTGTCGCAAACCTACATTTCAACTGCCACACTAAAAAATAAGTGTCACTTTATTGTTGTTTCAAGGTATGCACATTTATTTTGAGTATTGTGGATTATCTTGGCTTGTGTTTGATGGTGTACATGTATGCGATCATTTTTTAGGACTTGTTTGCATGTTTGTTCTCTTTTGTTCCATTGATTCCACACTTAGCTATTTTGGAGCTCTTCTTCATATTCCTATTAGGCGCATGTTATGAAAGCACTAAGCCTCCACCAAGAGATGAAAATTACCCATTTACAACCTCATTAATGAAATATTTACCTCCTGAGCTTATGCATTGAGCCTTTCTCAGGTAAAAATCCCATTATTGTGCATTGAGTACCTTCAAATTATAGTCACTAAACCCTTGATGATTGTATCGCTTCACTACAATAAGGCTTTATCAATTCTACCCTGTATTGTGCATTGAGAACTTCTAGATGTTAGTAAGGATTTACTTGCCTCCTTGCAGTGACAAATTACAGAATATAAAGGCTCTCTCCCATCATGGCGAAGTGAGCATGCTCAAGGTAGAGTGAACCAACTTTATGCTACTTACACCAAACAACTGCATAATCCCTTCATCAAGTGAGATTTTTATTGCGCATTTCACAATTATAATGGATAGTAGGTCCATATCTAGGCCAATACAACCCTCAACTGTGAAATCTTGAAGTCTTCCCCTGAATCGCTGCATGCTGTGTAGTTACAGTTCTTAGTCTTGCTACTTTTGCCGAATTTAACCCCTCACTATGCAATACCTTGACCTGTCTTGCCTCCTACTATGCATTGTGTAGTTCTAGTGGAAATTGAGGTCATCCCTCAGCCCTTATGAATCTCAACTACACAATTCTTATCCTCTTCCTCTCAAAGCCCTTACACATTGCCCGTCACAATCAAATATGTTACATGAACAAATACAAATAGAATATGTGATTATGGGACTGATGTTTTCTTGACATGAGTGAATTCATTTGCAGGTGATATCTAATGAGGCTCATAAATAGGTACATCATGATTTCCATAATTCCATTCTCTAGCTTTAGAACTATCTCTTTATCAAATTTATTTACAATTTTTGTTATATTATGCTTAGTGAGAGGGGTAAAATATGTTTTTCTATGTCATGTGGCCTAATGTGGTTTAACTGCAGAAAATGGAGCAATTTGAGATGATTTCCATGCAGGAGCTTGGAGTAGACAAAAGGGAGAGATTCTATGACGTTGTCCATGACCTTCTTAACTCCTTCAATAAGCCAAGATCACCACACTCTCTCTAATCAATGAGGTTCTTGGAAGCCAAGCAAGTGCATTTAAGGAAGATCAAGATCCACCCTTCTCAAGCTATTGGAGAGAAACATTCTTATTTTATAGGGATCTACTAGTAGCTACCCTCTTGTATAAATAAACATGTAAAAGAGATCATTAGGGTTCAAACTTTGTTTTCAGCTAGGAAGCTATTGAGCTCAAGCACTTGACAATGTTACTTTTGACTGGTTATGTGATGTATTTTACATTGATTCAATGATAATGAGAAGTTTATTATTGGTTAATCAATGGATTAGTTCTAGAGGGGTGAGGATATTGGATTTGGGCCCAACCCCAGTGGATTAAGTCCCTCTTATATATTGGTATTTATTTTTAGCTTAGAGTGCTTATTAGTTTTCTGCATTTCATTAGAAAATAACTTGTCAAAATCTTGTGATTGCAACCTCTATTTCATCTCTCCCATGGGAGTATGAATGGAAGGGTCTACAATCACAGTCCAAAAATACTATGTTTATGATTTCTTGGAAGAATGTATATGCTAGTAATCTTGTTTTGTATGTATTTACTGTGGCTTAGGAGCTTATTTATTGACTAGATCAAAGTTTGTGGTATAGATTAGATGGCATTTAAATTCAACTCATCTTTTCCACTATTAGTTGTTTCATTTTGTCAATGATAAAAATGTATATGCATGTGACGTTGCAGGGATATTTGGATTTGCAGGAGAGGGAAATTTCACCACCTCCATATTATACTTCCTCACCCTCTTTGATGAATCCCAAATCATGTCTTCAAAGTTCTGTTCTTGAAATCATTCCCTTAGATCAACATGAGAAACTCTCCTAGTGAAAAATAGGCCTTCCAAAGGCTATGATATTGGCTAGGGGTGTTGGCAACCTTTCATCCATTTACCCCAACCTCAATTCACCTTTCCATCCCTTGAACCCATCATTCCTATCTCCTAAACCTTCTTGGAAGCCTTCTTGTAGCATTACAGGCACTTATAGCAACCTCCTATAGCATACTTGTAGTAGCCCATTTCACCATGTGTTTTGAACTTTGATGCAATTTGGAATTAGTTTAGAAGTAGGTTGACCCATAGTTGTGACTCCATGATCAAGGTAAGCACCTAGGCCACTCCAACCATCCTTTTACTTCAATGCACAATAGAATAACATTAGTTTCTTTATAACAGATTTAGCACAAATAGAACATTGGTTTATATGCAAGAGTGAGCTAGATAGAAGATGCATGGAATCTTGAGTTATGATTTGGTAGGGTAGCTTCATGTATTCAAGTGTATTTGGTATCTAGATGGTTGATTACAAGATAATGTTGTTTGGTCTAAAATGCGGATGCACATTAGAGTTTCATTTACTATCAATCTGGGTAAGTAAACTTCGAGGATCATCCAATATATATGGACTTAGAGAAAAACTAAACTAAGCTAGGTGAAGAAATGCCAAAGCTCCCTTACGGGAGGTCTTTCATTGGGATCTCCAACACCTATTTAGTCATTTAATCAAAATGAAATCTAAAGACATTGTGACAAGTGTAAGAAATATTAAAACTCCCTTACAGGATATTGTTCATTAATATTTCTAATCATCTTAATCAACAAACTATTTAAACTAATGAAATTAAACATTAAATAACAAATCGGAATCATTGAAAGAAACATTAATACTTTATTACGAAAGGTCATTCGTTAATATTTCAAACATATGAACCTAATGAAATTTACAAACAAACATGAAATGAAAGCTTACCAAAACAAAAGTGTACTTGCTAGACAATGGGGGCTCTTCCAAGGATTCACAAGCACATCAAAAGATAAGTCAAATGTAGAAGATCAAAGAAGCTCCATTTTATTTATCTTCAATTGTAAATTGCAATTACAAGTTCTACATTCCAAGAGGTTCTAAAATCTCCATTACAATGATTCCAAATTCTAACTTCTCCTTACAAACTTATAAGATCCTAAGGTACTAAATTTGAACTTCTCAATTCTAAATTCTAAATTCCAAAAATTACAAATGAAGGAGATAACGCTCCTAATTGTACAAAAGTTATGATAACAAAATCGTAATGATGATCTACTATTCCCTCTTCAAATCCACATATCTCTCAACCAGTGGTGACACATAACCCTATCCTCCATGATCTTCTCCATGAGGTCCATGATCTTATCCATGAGGTTCATGATCTTCTCAAATTCGAATTTGAACATAGAGTGCCACATAAGGGTGCCTTAGAAGCTTCCTTTGTACCTACACATGTCAACAAACTCATTCCAATTGTTAGGTATAAGTATAAGCATATTATTTTCTAAATTTTAACCACAAATTCACTTAAAAATACTAAGAATTAATAATGTTTTGGAAAACACAAAGGTAACCCATATAATGATGAAAGTGAAGTGGATGTGATGACATGGTGGTGGAATAGAGGTGAGAAAATGTGTGAATGGAGTGAAAGTGGATGTATTTTAAGGATAATTCTTCGGCCCAACATACCCCCAAACTGAAGGTATTGCATGTCCTCATGCAATCTATTACATTACGTTTTGATACTTGAGTTTTGACTTAAACTCTACATGATATCATTTTCTTAACTTTTGCAAAGTGTTTTTGATGAATTTCAACTTGGTTGGTTCTCGTGTTTCAACCATATTTTGTTTGTTGCATTCAATTTTAATGTATGATCTTTGCATGTTGATAATGTGATTTTTATTGCAGAGTATTTTAGTAGGAATGCATCATGGTTGGTTCTTGTGTAACAACCATGACTGTGTTGGCATCCAATTAACTTTTAAATACTTTTTACAAAGCCATTTATATGCTCAGGATGATGTAATAGTAAATATATTTGGAAAGTATGTGGGTTTTAGAATGTGATATATGAATATGGAAAAACATGAACGTGACAAAGTATGAATGTAATATATCCCCCCCCAAACTGATGGTTTTGGCAATTTTATGAAATGAGGAAAGGAAGTTTTTTTCCAAAAATTATCATTCTAGCTTTCAAGGAATTAAATGGTTAAAAGTTAGAAAATATCATACCTCAACTTACCCTTTCAAAAATGGATGAGAGTTGTGCATGCGTGGCTGCAAAATTTTGATCATAGTCTTCTTTATTTAGTTGTGAAAATGGTGGATGAAGTCGAAAAAGTGAATATTTTATTGTTGCTGCATCTGCTGCTGGATCTTCTGTTGAATGTTCGGAATCTACTGCTAAATGCGGCTGAAAATTTATAAGGCTTGGAAGGTATACAAAATTTAGAATTTACACTTTCCCTCCCAGCCTTATTTATTGACTTGTCCTCAAGTCATTTATATCAAAAACTGAAAAGTAATGAAAGTAAATATGCTTGCTTTGCTACATAATGATTGGTCTTTAAGTCTTCAAAGGAGCCAATTCATTGGCACATTTCTTTTCATGTGAATAAATGTTTCGGTGTTGAACATAATAAGAAATTGTTAACTTAGTGGCCATTAATGGATGCCACTAGTCAACAGGAGAGCTCCCATCTTTGATGTGGATGAGAGTCAAGATGCCCCAAACACATCTTTTTAAGTATGAATGAATTTGTTGTTGTTGAATACTTAGAAGATCCGATGAACAAGGGACATTGATGTATTCCCTTTGTTAATCGGCATGATAGCTTGCCCTTAAGGCATGCAAGCTTCAAGTTGGTTTTAGGAAAATATTTAGACTCAAGGAATATGGATTCAATGGTGTATGGAAGCAAGGTTTTATTTGCAAGTGTAGGAAAAAGGAAACTGACAATGAATATGTAAAGTGGAACAAAAAGCTTGTAGATGAGCTTCGTTGGTTTTATTGGTGGGTTAGGATTGAAGAAAATGTAATGAAGTGTATGTGGGTAATGGGAAATGGATAATGACTCTTGCTGGGAAAAAATGAATTATGGCATGCAAACTCTCAAATATCGCAAATCTGCTCCTTAATTCTTGACTTTCTGCTAAAATAGTTGAGTTTGACCAGCGTTGACTAGCCACCTGTAGACGTCGAATTCAAGTGTGGATAGGTATTTCACCATCCTTGTACATTTAGGAACAAACCCCAGCTCTTTGAATTTTGCTAATCTGTCATGCAACATGTCAAACCATTAAGCTATTACAGGAAGTTGCAAGAACTTGTAATTTTCTGGAAATTTCATTTATGTTCATGGACTTGTTCTTTAGAATTTCTCATGAAATTAGTCTTTTGAAGACCAATTGTGCGCACAATTAGTTTCCTTAATGATTAGTTGATCATCCGAAATCTGCAAAAAAAACTTGGCATAAAAAACATTAGTGTGTTAAAAAAGGAATGGCCAATTCCTTGATGATTCTTACGCAAAAATTAATGCCAAATGAAACGGATTAAGGAAAATCAAAAGCGTAATTTTAGTCCATTTCATTATAACAGTCCATTTTTAATAAATATCCATGAAAAATAACCTTACTATTGTTTTGATTTGTTTATTATTTTCTTTTAATTGTTTTTTTTTTTAAATTAATTGTTTTGTTTTTTTAGTAGTAGTAGTAGTTATTGTTGTTGTTGTCGTTTTTTTTTTATTTGTTTTGTTTTTAATTATTTTGATGATTTTATTTGTTTATTTATTATTATTATTATCTTTTTAAACTAAAATTTAAAATTAAAATTTATTTTGTATCCAAAAAATAAAATATAATCATTTTTTTCCCACTAATCAAGTAATACAGAATTAACATGTTCCATTTTGAAGTATATTATATATTTGACCCCTAATATTCTCAAAGTAATTAGAAAATTCATTAAGTCTACCTCGATATTTACCACCATCTCGTGCAAGTTGCTTTTCATTTTTAATTCTTGCAGATATTGACATTATGAAAAGAAGGATTAATAATTGGTTAGCCTGATACTGGTTTATGACATTGGCAATGTTTTGCTAGAACACTGTTTCTTTATGTAATGTTTCATTGACTGTGATATGAATATAAATGTTGCTTTTTTTGTTCTGAAAGGATTAATAATTGGTTCAACAGTGCAGATAGGCGATGGAATCGAAGAAATCGCAGACAGATTAAGGGATGATATATAGGAAGGGTCAAGGGAGTGTGAAGGCTAAGATGAGGAGGCCTTTGTACATGAAGCTCGACCAAGGTAAGAAGAGGTTGTCAGAAGAGAACCAGATATCTTTTCTAATTAACAGCTTCACAAAATCTACATCAAATCATCAAGTCCCTCAAATCGTTCCACAAAATCTGTATGCAATCATAAAATCGTTAAAGTGGATCAATTGAAAGCAAAGAAAGCAGGCCAGCTTTTGTCTCTCAGGCTTTTAGGTTTTCATTTAGTGGCATAGTGAGCATGTTGGTCAGGGATAGAATGCTACCCACACGCATGATGATGATGTATAACTCGCTGAAAGTATGCATATGATGGTGACCAAATCAAACAGTCAAAGTATGCGTAATGAAAGTATTTCGTGGATGGCGACCAAATGAAATGGTAAATGTGGTTACTGAACCTTCTCAATCCATTAAAATATTGGTTATCTCTTTGCTTTTTAAAAGTCGATCGAAAGGGTTTCGAATTTAATGGAAATTGCCTGCGTTACCTGTTGTTTAGCAGGTTCTTTACAACGACAGAAGTACCATTCGTCAATTGATTGTGGTAGTTCAAGAGGCCTAGAATTAGTTTGGATCCTGAAAAGGAATGGTTCTGCATGTGAACTCAATGTAGTTGAAGATCCCCAATTCAGACTGAATGTGGTAGACCTGCAGCTTGTTCTCTACATTGAGCGCTTTCTGCTTCAATAATGCATGCTCTTCTGGTTTGATAAAGCTGGTAACAGAAGAGCGTTTGATGATGAACCCAATCCTCATATAATTGACCAGCTTATTACATCAGAATGGAATAGGCTCACGTATGCATATGCAATTGTTCTCTATAGGAGATCAACTAAATCCATTTATGGCATATTTGGTGGTACGATCAGGCATGCTACAGCCTACAACTATTATGTTTTTTTTCAATTGACTATTAAAAGGATTTAACCAAATTTCTTCCTTAAACACTGACATTGAATTTGGCCTATTACAGATTTATATACAGATTTGGCTTATTTGAAAGATATGTTCAGTGTTAAAAAAAAACCCTTTTTTCTTCACGCAGTCACCAAAGCAGGGTCCCTAAGAACTGTGATTTTCTCTCAAACCATTAGGAATCCAAGCAAATGATTTTTGGGTTATGTAATTCATTCCGTTGCGGGAAAAACCCATGTCTTCGTTTTCCCATATTTGTTTTGGTTTGATCACAGAACATGTTTCAAAATGACATGTCAAAACTGCTGCGTCTTCTGTTCGAGTTTCCAGTCAAAAAGGATGTCGAAATCATACCCAGCTCAAGGGCCAAGTTGCTGTTCATTCTCTCGCCAAGTTTGACTGCCATACAGGGTAAAAATACTAAGGAAATAAGCTTGAGTTTCTCTGCTGCGTTTTTGTTGGAGTCTGGGCTAGTGTCTTTTGCTGGTGCGAGTTGGACACGACCAAGATTTGTTGCTTGCTTGGCTGTACATGTTGCTTGAGGGGCTATCTCCTATGCAGAGGCTTTTTGCTACCCACAAAGGCCACAAACCTTATCATTCCTGGGATATTACATGAGGGTAAATGTTGCTGGTGCAGATTGACAATTAAATGCACGTAATACATATCAACGAGAGACTCACTAGGCTTAAGCCACACCTTGGAATTCTGACTGTTACTTTGATACCTAGGTAGCGTATTTATCAATCAAAGTGCAAAGGAAATCACTATCTACCTTTTGCGACATAATTTCCACAGATCCAAGGAAACTCTTGAGCAAAAGTATGCTATCGTTTTGAGAGCTACAGTGTTGAGGACAACCTAAATTGCTCTTTAATTAACAATGCTCTTTAATAAAAAGGGCTCTTTATTTTCTCTCTTTTTACAGATATACATTCTTGCACCTTGATTTTTAACACATGTAGAGAAGTTTTAACATAATTATCAAATCACTAAACTATAGAGTTAATTTTAAATTTTGAAATTGAAAATAAATGATTTTTTTTAAAGAATGATTTCGATTTCTTATAATGTTGTAGTTTTAATGATTTGTGCAATTTCTGAGAAAGAGATTTTTATTTTTGAAAATAAATCAAGAGATTTTCTGATCTTCCTGATCGCTCGAAGCGCAGGAAGAGAGCATACTAATCTATTGATTTTTTTTTTTTTTTTTTTGTAGGTTAGCGTGGATGAAGTGGCTCTTACTAATTTTATTCATGAGAAATATGGATGATTTATTATTATTATTATTTTTTTTAAAACAAGACTAAAGGAAAACTCTATGAGATCTCATTTTATTTTTTCTAATCTATTCTACCTTTAACTTAAAGATTTTTTTATTTTCTATGTAAAAGAATGCTTCCAGTGAATCCATCTACGGACTAAGAATTCGAAAATGCTCACATCAAGATTTAAAAATTTTACCTTATGCTTTGCAAACATGTGAGTAACCTGTCTTATTCTTGGAGTTGGCGCAAGGTTCTTTTGAAACCAATCTTTGATATTTTCCTTGCTCTCCAAGATGTACCTGTTCAACATCTTTAATTTTCTCATCCGTAGATGGATTAGTAAGAAATGGGGGGTTTAAAAAAAACTGAATTTAAAACTAAGTAAGTATGAAAATAAAAATGCTCAAACTTCAACTTCGTTATGAAGATCCTGCTGTCACCAGGTTTCACAAGTTAGTCCATAAAAAAAAATTGCAAAAAATAACTTCCTAAGTCTATCTCCAAATGATCCTCCCCGACAACGACGCCAAAATTTTTGGTCTAAAATGCGGATGCAAATTAGAGTTTCATTTACTATCAATTCGGGTAAGTAAACTTCGAGGATCATCCAATATATATGGACTTAGAGACAAACTAAACTAAGCTAGGTGAAGAAATGCCAAAGCTCCCTTACAGGAGGTCTTTCATTGGGATCTCCAACACCTATTTAGTCATTTAATCAAAATGAAATCTAAAGACATTGTGACAAGTGTAAGAAATATTAAAGCTCCCTTACAGGAGACTGTTCATTAATATTTCTAATCATCTTAATCAACAAACTATTTAAACTAATGAAATTAAACATTAAATAACAAATCAGATTCATTGAAAGAAACATTAATACTTTCTTACGAAAGGTCATTCGTTAATATTTCAAACATATGAACCTAATGAAATTTACAAACAAACATAAAATGAAAGCTTACCAAAACAAAAGTGTACTTGCTAGACAATGGGGGCCCTTCCAAGGATTCACAAGCACATCAAAAGAGAAGTCAAATGTAGAAGATCAAAGAAGCTCCATTTTATTTATCTTCAATTGCAAATTGCAATTACAAGTTCTACATTCCAAGAGGTTCTAAAATCTCCATTACAATGATTCCAAATTCTAATTTCTCCTTACAAACTTATAAGATTCTAAGGTACTAAATTCTAACTTCTCAATTCTAAATTCTAAATTCCAGAAGTTACCAATGAAGGAGATAACACTCCTATTTATACAAAAGTTATGATAACAGACTCATAATGATGATCCGCTATTCCCTCTTCAAATCCACATATCTCTCAACCAATGGTGACACATAACCCTATCCTCCATGATCTTTTCCATGAGGTCCATGATCTTATCCATGAGGTTCATGATCTTCTCAAATTCGAATTTGAACATAGAGTGCCACATAAGGGTGCCTTTGAAGCTTCCTTTGTACCTACACATGTCAACAAACTCATTCCAATTGTTAGGTATAAGTATAAGCATATTATTTTCTAAATTTTAACCACAAATTCACTTAAAAATTAAGAGTTAATAATGTTTTGGAAATCACAAAGGTAACCCATATAATGATGAAAGTGAAGTGGATGTGATGACATGGTGGTGGAATAGAGGTGAGAAAATGTGTGAATGGAGTGAAAGTGGATGTATTTTAAGGATACTTCTTCAGCCCAACAAATTTAGTTCCCTCTTTTCAAGTAGTGTAGCTCTTATCTTTTCATGAATTGATTCAATAGCATTTACAAGTTGAAGTTCAAAAAGAATTTTCCTTTTTATCATTAGAGATAGATTATGAATTGCACCTTCATTAGTTAGTTTTCCTTCTAATTCAGTAGGAGGAATGGTCTTGGATCACTATTGAAAAAATTTCCTAGTTGAGGGTGGCATGAGTAGAATCCCATCTACTATGTATATAGCACGGTCACCTCGAAGTTTATACGAACCCTAGGTTTATAAATAGAGTTGAGGAGCCCTTGGGAGTTGCAACACCCTTGGTGAAATACCAGGGCTCGCCAATATCATTGTACCATGACAACATGATGTCAAAGGGATAAACAAGAATAGATCACAAGGAGGACACTTGTCGAGATGAGCCACACGTGTTATCATGTAGGAGTGAAGGAACCTTGGACGAGGACAATGAGATGGAAACTCATGATAACTTGGAAGGTTCCAACACTTATCTAGACCCTTTGGAGGGTGAATATGGGGTACAAACCAAGATCTATATTGAATAAGTCAAAGTCATAACAACAAAAAGAAAATATTGGCATTGATACAATGAAGTCTTATGTTACCATCGCCAAGTCATGGCTTCTCAAAGTGCCACCACAAAAGTCATATGTGTCAATGTATTTTTCCACATCATTTTTAATTATATAAATTCCAAAAATGAGAAAATGTAAAATGTGTGGAATCCCAAGGGTCCCACATGGAATATAAAATTCACTAGAAAGTTCTAAAGTTATGTAAAAGCTCAAAGGTCATATAGTAATTTGAAAAGTCACATGGCAGCTCAAGAGCCACAAGGGAAGGTCAAGAGTCACATGGGAGGTGGAGAGTCACCTCATTTATTATAAATACACCCTCATATCTCAAGCAAATGGACTTTGTACTTTTCTCCTTGGCTTCTATAGCTTGGAATAAGAGAGAAGATATTTCTTTGGAGGAGTAAGTGGTGACTTAATATTCCACTATTGGGGCTAGTGTTGCATCATTGTAATTGTTTATCTTGTGACTTTCAATTAATATATGAATCTCTTGGAAAATGGGGCACTTTCATGCATATATCGTGAATGATTGTGAGACTATTCTTCATTGTTTATGGTGCATGTTTACGTTAACACATATTAATGAAAATGAACTATTTCGTTGGTTTTGGTATGTATCTTGTTGAATGTGCATTGTTACTTGATTTTATGATTGTTGTTATCTCGTGAACTAATTTTTAGTTTAACTAATGATTCTTTCCATGCTCTTATGTGTCACTTTTAGGAGAATATTAATAATTTTCTTCTAGAGGCTCACTCTATATTCCCTTCCGTGAAAGTACCTTATATACATTGCAATTGTATGCCTCATAATGTCAACTTATTTGTTTTGAAGGTTGTTTGTATAAACTCTTATGTTGATAATTGAAACCAAGGAAAATATCTAAGAATAATGGTGGTTGTGCCTATTATCTGGATGGGGATCCTATTCTAAACGATGTGAGGTCTAATTTGGACTTCATACCAGGGAGACCCCCCTTGTTGGCAGACTTGCAACACCATCAACATTGTGTTAGGTAATGATATACATAATAGTTTTCCAAAACAACATTGAAGATTTAGCACTAATGGTAAGGTAGAATAACAACATCTAGATATGTTGGAGTAAAAGTAAAGAAAAATATTGGAGTAAAAACATCCTAATATGGTGGAGTAACAACATCCTACCATCTAGGAGTAATGGCATCCTAAAGATGCTGGAGTAATAGAAACCTAGGCTAGCTAGATCATCCTATAAGAACTTCCTGAGCATATTATAGTAATAACACCCAATTTTTTTTTCTCCTTTCAAATGCAAGAAACATTGAAATATGGGGCAACTTCGGGATGAATTTCCCAAAGAGAAACCCATCTAGCCCTAAAAATTAACATGCTATCAAAGTCGGGTTGAATAAAATTCACTGAGATAACCCCCATCAAGACACCTATGATGGATTTATTGATCAAGTAGAATGAAAGAGATGAAGATGTTGGAGACCAAAAATAATGCCAGGGTTTGAAGGAAACCCCAAGGAGAGTTTGTTCTTATTAAAGGTTAGGGCTTGAGAGAAACCCTAGGAGTGGCCTTGAAAAATACCTCAGTTCTATAACTTTGAAACCTTGGTGTGTTTCATAATTTCTTTATGACATGATATGATCAATGAGAATCCATTGAGTTATTCAGGTACTTGTGATAAATTCAGTGTAACCCTAGACAAGCTAGTCTCCCAATAGGAGATGGTATGATTTAGATCTAGTGATCATCGTTAGCCGTGCTTGGAAGGATATAGAATGAGAATAATAGTGGTGACTCATGGAGGAATGATCAAGAAGGAGTTGATAAAGTCCTACATTCCTCATTAAAGATAAGTTCTTTCAAGACTTATGTTATTTCTTTGTGATACTATTATTTCTTAATTAATCTTCTCAGACTACTATTTATTCTTCTTGCATGAGTAATTGAATGCTTCTTTTACTAACTTCTTGGATGAGGATGTTATCAAGGAATGCATATCCATCTTGAGGATCATAAATATGTAGATCAATATAGGAAGAGTTAGCATTAAGAGGGAGATGGTGCAAGAAAATAAAGGGCCACTCTCATATTAAGAGTCCTACCTCATCATGAGGTACACTTTCATTATGTTTGTCTATTTTACTATCATTTCTCTTGCTCTTGTTCAGGGATCAAAAGGTACATTAGATGAATGTAAGGAACTTTCCCTGAATCTTGAGATTGAGGAGGATGTACAACCATCCCAAGATTAGAGTGGTAATGGATAAGAGCACAAACCTCGAAGAAAGGATTGCAATCTCGCAGGTTGATGATTATGACTAAAATAGGCTTCCTATTAAGAGGGAAGTATGATTTATAAGACTTGGCATGATGAATTACACTGAAGCAATTGAGAGATACTCCTCTTCATATATATATTTGGGGAATCCCATGATGAGTAGGCAGCTAGATGGATCCTTTCTTTTCAAAGTATTTCCTAAGATAGATTTAGCTTGGTCATGCATATTGGAATGTTGAAAAGATGGTATTGAGATACCTACGTGATACGACTAGTAATGGATTGAGACAATGCCAAGTGAACAAGGAGTGTTGTGAACAGGAGGAACACATTGAGGTGTTGTTTCAGTATGGATCTTTATTTGATTCACTAGATGAGTAGGTAGTAGAATTTCATTTCAATCAATCCAAGCAATGGATGATCATATGGTGAGCTGTGTGGCTTTTTGATGGAGCATTGAGGCTCCAAAATAGATGGAGAAATGAGGCTCTAGCATAGAGGGAGAAGTGAGGCTCCTATAGTGGTTTGTTGTGTAATTGAAGTAATGAGGCTTTAGTTGATGAGAATTTTGTTGACATTCTCACCAAGTCATTGTTGAAAGGAACCCCTCTTGAAATGGATCTTGGATGATCATGAACACTCAGCTCTGGGAGCTACTAGGGGCAAGGGGTACACTTTGGAGCTATAGCATTTGGAGGATCCTTATCATTTTGATAAGTTGATCTCCCTTAGTAAATTTTGGGACTTAATGAAGTACATACCCTAATATGGATTACATCATTATATTTTTTTCATCCATCTTGATGCATTTGGAGTGGAAAAAGTGGAGGAATAACCTTACAGGACCGTTTTTACTGACAAGACCCAGTTTGGCAAAATAGGGTTGGAAACCTTCCAGGAGAATTTTGAGGCATCAAACGAAATTTTTTGGCGGTAAAACTTTCTTTCTTTTGTGCCACATCATTGCATGCTTTTATACACACAAATATATTTCCAACGACGAAAGAAGAGCATCAATTAGAGTCTATATGAAAAATTTATGCCACTCAGAAGTTGACCTTCCTATTTTCACACCTATAGTTCGAGAGGATGCCGCGTCAGCCCCCATTATTCATGGAAAAGGGGATAGTCATATTATTATGATGTAAAATAATATAGAAGAGTCTATATTATAATTCTAGTTAAGAGTTGATGTAGTCAAAATTAACCACTAGTAGGCTATCGAGATGTGTTATAACCTGGCCACTAGGAGGGAGAGGCAATCCATTCTTGCCAGATAATTTTGTTCCATAGCTGAGGAAAGATAGTTAAGAGAGATAGGAGGCAGAGCACACAAAGAGGATCTATGCACTGTAATAGGCCATGGGCCACATACATTACTTATTTTCACCTACAACCATATTTCCAGACAGAGAAAGAGAGCAAAGTGAGCTCACCTTCCAGCTGGGTTTTCTCCCGAAAGGGTTTACTAGAGAGCATATCTTGTGTGTCGTGTGTGTGTGCACTTATTTTTTCATTCTCTACTTTTCTACATAATTTCCATTCACATGCATGCACTAATTATAGTTAAATCTACTGATCTTAAAGTTTAATAAAACTGTAATACTGTAGCATCTCAGATTTTGAACATTATATTATTAGATTTGTTGTGACGTACTGTCTAGTTGAATATCCATGGAATTTTATGTATCATTTGGTATTAGAGCTAGGTTTCTTTGGGTATTTTTGGATATTTGCAGGGTGATCTAGGTTGGTGGGGTCAAAAATCATACAATCCTAATCATGGCCGATGAATCTATAAATGAACCTCGTGATCTTACAGAGGTGAGGTTTACACGACTCGAACAATAAGTCATAGATATAAACCACAATGTAAACCTCCTCATGGCATCCCTAAGAAATAAGTTGGGGATATTTGGAGAAGGTGGGGGTTCTAATGTAGAGGACAAATCAGAAGGGGGATCAGGAGATCGAGAAGACATGGAGAACCAATCGAAGAAAGAACTCAAAAAATATCAACCTAGTTCAAGTGTCATGAATCAATCCTTGTTCAAAATGGAAGAAAAAGTTGATATCAAGATGTACCACGGTGATATTGATGCTCTGAAGCTGAACCAATGGTTGCATCAACTGGAAGTTTATTTTAGTATCCATTAGATAGAGGAAGGGAAAAAGATCTCATTCGTGTGGTTGAAATTAGAGGTCCATGTACTGACTTGGTGGGAGAGCCACAAAGAAACCTTGAGGTTGGAGGGAGAACTGTTACACGTAATCTTGTCACCATGACACTTGATTGTTAAAATGGATCTCTCGCCATACACAAACATGTTCCATTACACTCCCTTAGAATTCAAACAATAAAAAACCCTTGAAGAAGGTTTGAATTTTGGGTAAAATGGCTTTATAACTTGTTTAGTATGGCTTGCGTGCTTTTCCTAGTCAGTTTCCATGCATTTGCAGTTTCTCTCCTTGAAACCTGCACAAAATTGTGCTTTGTCTTCCACTATAGAGCGTGCACATAACTCAAAGAAAAGTAAAAATAAAAAGTGAATTCCAGAAGCACTATTGGGAGAATATATCCCAACTGAAAGATTCTAGGCCATATCTATTTGAGCCATACCCCTCAGATCATGGAGCTAATTCCCTCTCATCAAGGAACCCTAATCCCCCAATTATAGGAACTCATCCTTCTCTTTTGGATCTGAAACTTCTTCCTCTTGGCCTGTAAATTGATTACAGGATATAGGGATTAGGTAGGTTAAAAAAAGATATAATTATGTTGTTGGATTTAGATTAGAAGGCTTATCATCTACGAAGAGCGTTGGAGGAATTTGGGATGAACCTCATGACATAAAGGCAGAGGTTGTAAGGATCTTCTTAGCCATTCACCCATGATGCATACAGAGAGGAATATTCAGAAGATGAAGATTTCAAGGAGGTGTATTAGCAGTTGCAGAGCCATAGTCATGTGCATGATGGTGATAACACAATTGACTACCATCCCCAGGATGGATTACTCTACAGGATGGATAAGCTATGTGTTCCTAAAGGTGAGAGAATGCAACTGATCAGAGAGGCTCACACCTCCAAGGTTGTGGGGAATTTTGGTGTAGGGAAGACTGTGGCTAACTTGTATAGGTATGTGTATTGGCCCAAGATATAAGAGAAGGTAGCTAGGTTCATAAGAGGATGCATACTTTGTCATACGAGAAATCCTAGCAACAAGAAACAAGGTTAATATCATCCCTTACCTATACCTACTCGTCCTTGGGAAATAATTTCTGTGGAATTTATGGGATGTTTACCAAAAATTAGGAAGGGACATAACTACCTATTCGTGGTAGTTGACAAGTTCAAAAAGATGTGTGTTTTCATGCCCTGTAAAAAGACCATCAGTGGGAAAGAAGCAACATACTTGTTCTTTGGACAGGTCTGAGTGCACTATGAGATACCAAGGAGCATCATTTCAGACATGCATACAAGATTTCTCAGTACATTCTGGACTACATTGTGGGAGAAGATGGACACAAAGTTGAAGAGATATACAACATTCCATCCACAGACAGATGGATAGAAAAAAGTGATCAACATGAATTTGGTGCAACTTTTGAGGGGATATAACTAGAAGCATCCAAAGGCATGGGATGAAAATCTAGTATATATATAACATTCTTAGAACAAAGTAGTCCACACTTCTATAATAAAGTCCCCATTTCAGACTTGTTTTGGATATTTCCCACCTTCACCTATGGATATTGCATATGGGAAACAAGGAGGAGTGAGGTAAGATCTTACAGAAGATGCCTTGAGGGATAAAAAAATTATAGATAATATCAGGCAGATCCATCTACAGGTACAAGAAACACTGTAGAAGTCATAGGAGAAGTATAAGGCTAGGCATGATCAACAAAAAATAGAGAAGTCATTCAAGGTGGGAGACCAAGTGTGGTTAGAGTTGAGCAAGGAGAGGTTGCAGGGGCCTGGTAAGAAAATCAAGGCTCTGAGGTATTGTCCCTTTGGGATACTGGAAAATGTGGGTGATAATGCCTATAGACTTAGTTTACCACCACATATGTGAATTTACTCAGTTGTGAATGTAGAGAATATGAAACTCTATGAGCTGCCCATGCTAGATAAGGAAGAGGAACATGTCATACCTTCTATGGAGGATTCGACAACATATGATTATGTATAGTTAACGAAAGATACAATTTTATGGAAGTAGTCCAGGACTATAAGACAGGGGCAACATGACCTTTGGTAGATTGGATTGAAGGGACAACTTCTAGGCAAAGCTAAATGGTACACTAGAGAGAAGGTGGAGGAAAATTTTCCTCACCTCATTCAGTAGAATATTTTGGGTATCAAAAGGCTCAAAAAATGGGGAGGTGTGATCCAGATTGGATCATTATATTGTTTTTCATCCATCTTGATACATTTGGAGTTGAAAAACTGGAGGAATCAACTCATGGGACCGATTTTACCAATGGGACCCAGTTTGGCAAAACGAGGTCTGAAACCTTATGAGAGATTTTTCAAGATTCAAATGACATTTTTTGGGGAATCATGCTATTTCACACATAGATATCTTTCCAACAGTGCAAAAAGCGTGTCAATCAGAGTCAGTATGCAAAATTTATGGCACTCAAAAGTTGACCTTCCTTTTTTCACACCTATATTTTGGGAGGATGTTGCCTTAGCCCTCATTATTCATGGAAAAGGGGCTAGCCATGTGATTATGATGTAAAAGACTCTATAATAGTCTATATTTTAACTCTAGTTAAGATTTTATGTAGTCAAAATTAACCACTAGTAGGCTATGAGGCTGTTTATAACCAGGCCACTAGGAGGAATAGGCAATCCATTCTTTCAAGAGCATTTTGTTCCATAGCTAAGCAAAGATAGCTAGGAGAGATAGGAGGTAGATCACATAGAAAGGATATGTATTGTAGCATCCCACAAGCCATAGGCATTATTTATCTATACCTACATAGATTTTTCTTGATAGAGAAAGAGAGCGAAGTAGCCTCACCTTCGAGCTGGTTTTTCTCTCGAAAGGGTTTCCCATAGAGCATATCTTGTGTTGCGTGTGTGTGTGTGTGTGTGCTTATTTTGTCCTTCTCTACTTTTCTGCATAATTTCCATTCACATGCATGCACTAATTACAATTAAAGCTACATATCGTAAAGTTTAATAAAATTGTAATATTGTACAATCTCAAATTTTGAATATAATATTGTCAGATCTATTTTGATGATTTGTCTAGTGGAATATCCACGATAGTTTACATATCATACTCCAACATTCATGCTACCCAAAAGACATGCTTGGATTTTGACTCATTTGGCCAATGAGTGTGGCGATGTATTTATGGAGGATATTTACTTATGGTGGACGCGTCTAGAAAATTGATCTCCCTAAGTGTGGATGCATGGTTTTCAACCACTTAATCGCTGAAGATCATGTTGGACATGACATAAGGTATGGAGGATGTTTACCACTTGTGGTAAATCAATATCCCATTTGGTCGATGAGGAACAATCGGTGGACATAAGGTATATAATATCTTTACCAAGGAGTGGTGAATCAATGTCCCCAATTGTCATTGGATATAGGGTTTGGAGGATCTATACCCTAGTGGTAAATTGATATCCCCTACTGTTGTGAGGATAATTCTTCTTCTTTTATGGATCGAGTCATCATTTTTCAATTTAGATGAGTAGAGATGGTATAAGATATGATTTAGTGATGATGAGATATGGACATTTGAGACGAGACTTATGATGCAGCTAGAAATTCCTCTCTAATAAGAGGGAGTGTTGAAATTTGGGGCAACATCAGGATAAATTTCCTCAAGAGAAACCCATATATCCCTAAAAATTAACAAGAAAAACTTAGTGGATTGGAGTGACATAAAGATTTGGCATCTCTGAATCAAAATATGGGATATTAGATATAAAATATATAACCATTAAGGATGAAATAGGAAAAAAAATAAGGAAAAAGGTGATAAAGATAAGCCAATCCTTGAACCCAACAACAACAACAACTTGGAAGAAACAAGCTCAACTGGAACTATAAAATTGATAAAAGGATAGATGGATGGTGGAAATCTTATTTCGGGTTTGAAAACAATTGTAAATCAATGAATATTTGGATATGGGATAAAAAAATTCCTCTTTGATACTCTAATTACCCTTATTATTTTATATGGATGTGAAGTTTTGGGATGTAGTATCTCTAGAGACTTGTGGTGGAGAAAGATATAACATATCCAAAATTATTTAATATTATAATTTAAAAATCATTGGAAATATGCCCTATCCTATTCTCATGGAAGTGAGCCTTTCCCGCATTGAAATCATGGTTATGATTAGGTACCTAGTGTATACGTACAAGTTAATCAACATGGAAGATAAGAGGGATCCTAAAATTGCTTGAATCTCTAGACAAAACCACCTTTGACTCAAGAGGATATGGCATAAGGATTCTTAATCATTGTTAAACCATTGGGGAATAAAGGAAAAAGGTACATTGAAGAATAATGATAATATTAAAATTGTTATTACATCAAAATTTGAGGAGAAATTGTGGTGTGATAAAGAGTTGAAGGGAAAAAGGAAATCAATATATTATAAGGAGTTTATCAAACTTTACCTAAGAAATTAAAATTATCTCTCTATCTTGACCAATGTAAAGATATAAGAAAAACAAAATGAATTACTAAAATAATAACAAATTCTCATGGGCTCCATAATGAATTTGGGAATTGGTCAATTCCCAACATATTGTGGCATGAAATATTTTGTCGACTTTGTGACACTGAGAGGGTTGAATATGAAAAACATTGTATCTTATATTTTCCAACATATCCATAGGTTAGATCTCAATTTCAAAATGTTTGTCACACTACCAACCTTCCTAAGCTTTTAACTCAACAAAATAATGGTGATCTTGGAACACTTCTCTTAATGCTTTTCAAGCATAGAAATAAAATTATAGCATCATCATCATCATTAGACATAGTAAAGTGAACAAACTCAATGTTTCTCTAGTCCTTGAACTTCTTTTCAAGATGTCTTCTGAAGCTTGACTTGGCTTGATGACGAATATTGGTTCAACAAATAATGGCTTTAGTAACAATTCCATTTGCAATTATTTTATTTTCTATCTTAGTACTATATTCTCCATTTCCTGCTCAAAAATTGAGTAAGCTAATGCGTCTCCAACTACTTGATGGAATTAAAACAACTTGGACAATTTTATTCCTTTGACACCTATCTCTAAGTTTACCTTATCAATAACTTGTTTATTTTTAACACTAGGTTTTATAACATAGTGTGAATGGTGTTGGGAGTTTGGGACATGGAAGAATTTTGACTGGGTCAGTAGGGGCTCTTGGCAGAATGGAGGAGTTAGAAATGATTGACTACCTAGAAAGTCATAGTCACATGGGAATTTTCATTTATATTAGGAATCTAGACAATCCAAGGCGAGCACAAACAGGTTAAGTGGTCCCTGGGTTTGAAGTATAGCTTCAACTAGAGGGCTTTGAAGGAGCTCCAATTTTCTGGATAGGAGTTTAGTGTTCATGGATCAAACGTTCCCAATTTTTTACCACAAGTTACTTATGGTTTTCACCCTCCCCAGATCAATGGTGGTGTTATGACATTGGTGGAGTTGTAGAATGTGAGCTTATGGGTTCCCCCTTTTTCTGGTGGGTCTTGTTTTGCTAATGAAGGGATGCTTTCGGTTGGGCTTCAGGTGCCAAGTTTTGATATCCCTATGATTTTTCCTCTAAGTGAGGGGCATTTACCATTTTTTGCCATGGGTGAGGATTTTCACTCGTTGGTTTCCATGGGTCTAGTCTCAGAGGTAGAAAAAGTGGAGGATTCCTTTCAGCCCACCATAAGTTGTCTCTTGAAGACAATTATGGTGGATTGGGATGGTAGTGAACATATAGAAGGTCCTAAATAATGTGGAAATCAAGCTAAGGAAGGTGTTGGTGATTAAGTCTCGTGCTCTTATGCTAAAAAATCGACTATCTTTGGGTTTAAATTTAAGAAGGATAGGGTTTTGAAGAGTGCAAAATTCCTTGTTGCTTACAAGCTCAACATAGGGGATGATGTGGAGATGTTGCAGGATGAGTCTCTAGTTGGGTAGGACAAAGGGTGCAAATTAAACATTCAAACCTTGCAAGAGTGGCTTAGGATCAAGATATCCCCAAAGATTCAAAATCCTCCTGAAATTTTCATTTTGGAAAAAGGTTAGATTCAGATTAATTTCATCTCTCACAAGGAGGCTAAATAAATACGAAAATCTATAGGGTCTATTGATTCAACTTTGGTATTGTTCAAATTTTGGACCCCACTTTTTATGCAAGCCATGAGAGGCTTGACGTGGTACCGATTTCAGTTCATTTATCTGTCGTACCGTCCCATATGTGGAATGAGAATAGTTATAGAGATCTTGGAAATAATCTTGGGGTTTTCCTGAAAGAGGATTACTCGTATAAAGAAACTAAGGATATGTCCATGGCTAGGATCCTTGTGAGCATGGACTTGCACAATTTCCTTTATGAAACCATCATATCGACAAAGGAATTAAGTGAATTTAGGTGCTAGACTATGAGGGGGTTATGTTCCTATGTAGGCACCATTAGAAGTATGGACATAACGTTCACCTTTGTAATATTCCCTTTAAAAAAGGCTTGTCTTAGGGGCAGTTCAAGAAGAAGATGAATGTGGATCCTCTATTAGATCTGGGGGTGAGATCAAAGGATGGGGATATGGGCCTTGTGGTAGAGGATAATATGTTGGAGGATCCATCATACTCTGGCATATTGAAAGCATGGACACACAGTTAGGATTAGATTGTTGTTGGCAAGTTCTCTCCTTAGGATACTGGTGGAATGTCATCCCTAATATTGAATCCACTAGGTTAAATTCATCCCTTCATAATGTTTATTCACTCACAATTTATTTTCTGAGTTTGGGATATGATTTGGGTTATGTTTTTGGGGTTCTATGGTCTAAAGTGTCACATCCAATTTCTAAGTGTGTTTCTTCCTAGGTCAATTGTCTTGTTCCTTCCCCACTGATGGTTATTTCCTCCCTAAGAGCTCTATATATTTTGGTTTTTTTGGTGTTGAAAAATGCAACAAGAAATTCTCAATTTGATTTCACCTTGGCCAAATTGGGAAAATTCGATTTTCCACATAATCAGACAACTTGGATGTAGTTAACTTGTGTGACATGGCTCTTGTCAGTTACTTAGCTCAGTAAATTTGAGTTAGAGGAGTAAGAGTTCAGTTAAGCATGTGTGATTTCTAATTTATAGCAATAAAGGTCAATTATTTCAAGTTGTTTTTAGTTAAACTAGGTCTAGCTGTTCAAGGAACTAGTGGAAGATCAGTTGTGTAGTGGCACTTCAGTCAAACTCAATGATCATCTAGTTAACTAATCAATCAACCTAGAATAGGTAGTGCATGCAGAGAATTTGAGTTCCCTAGCTATGGTGGAGATTCCAAGGTAGTGTAACATCAATAGACTAGTATTGAGTGTACAGGTGTTGCATGCAGTTAGATGATCAACCTAGGCAATTACGTAATATTTTTGGAGGAATTTCCTAAATAATAGGGGCCTAATTTCTCAGGAATTGTGCAAGGAAATAGGGGCTCAAGCAGAGGTATAAATTGACTAAGACTGGGCCAGATATTCTCAGTGAGAAGAGAGATAGGGTATTCACTTGTAGGTTGTGCTCAGTTGAGAAAAGCAATTGTAATACATCTCTATTCATCAGATTAATACAAGCAGGAAAAAGGGGTTTTTAGCAGTTAGCTTTCCCCTTGAAAAAACACTATGTGCATGGGTGTTATTTCTCATTGTATGTTTGTGATTGATGTTATAAATTATGAATTGAATTTCGTAGAGAAGTAGAGTAGATTTGTGTCTTGTGATTTTGATTAAAATTTCATGAGTAGTTACAAATCTACATCATAATTTATAGATGGTATTGGAGTAGGATTCACATTAGAATAGGAATTTCGAAGTTGTTTTTGAGGAGGATTGAATTTGTAGTTTAGTGTAGCAGGATGTATTCAGAGTTGGGAAGATGACCTTCAATAAGCTGAGACTAGAGTATGCCTTGGAAGGCAACTCTAATTTCATTGCATGGAAGGATCGCATGGAGGCAATGTTGGATGATAATGGATTTCTAGAATATGTCAAGACGAATATTGCAAAACCACATGAATCTGATTGATACATATTAGATCATTATATTGTTTTTCATCCATCTCGATGCATTCGGAGTGGAAAAAGTGAAGGAATCAGCTCACAAGACCGTTTTTTACCGGCGAGACCCTGTTTGGCAAAACGGGGTCTGAAACCTTCCAAGAGAATTTTGAGGCATCAAATGACATTTTTTGGGGGTAAAAATTTGTCACTTTATCACCAAAACATTTCATGTTGTTCTACATATGAAGATATTTCCAACGACGTAAGAAGCACGCCAATCAGAGTTTGTATGCAAAAGTTATGCCACTCAGAAGTTGATCTTCCAATTTTCGCACCTATAGTTTGGGAGGATGCCGCATCAGCCCCCATTATTCATGGAAAAGGGGCTAACCACATGTTTGTGATGTAAAATAATCTAGAAGAGTCTGTATTATAACTCTAGTTAAGAGTTGATGTAGTCAAAATAAACCACTAGTAGGCTATCGAGCTGTGTTATAACCAAGCCACTAGGAGGAAGAGGCATTCCATTCTTTCGAGAGAATTTTGTTCCACATCTGAGAAAAAAAAGCCAGGAGAGATAGGAGGTAGAGAAAAAAGAGAGGATTTATGCACTATAGAAGCCCACAGGCCACATGCATTAATTTTTTGTATCTACAACTATATTTTCTTGATAGAGAAACAGAGTGAAGCAACCTCACCTTCTAGCTGGGTTTTCTCCCAAAGGGGTTTCCCAAAGAGAATATCTTCTATATTATGTGTGTGTGTGAGATTATTTTTTCATTCTCTACTTTTCTGCACAATTTCCATTCACTTGCATGCACTAATTATAGTTAAAGCTATAGATCCTAAATTTTAATAAAACTATAATAGTGTAGAATCTCATATTTTTAATATAATATTGTCAGATATGTTGTGATGAAGTATCCAATGGAATATCCACAATAGTTTATGAATCATTTGATATCAGAACAAGTTTCGTTGGGTATTTGTGGATATTTGTAGGGGATCTAGGTCGGTGGGGTCGGAAAACGTAAAACCCTAATCATGGCCGACGAATTTGTAAACGAACCTCGTGATGTTATAGAGGTGAGGATTTCACAGCTCAAACAATAAGTCTGGATATAAAATGCAATGTAAACCTCCTCATGGTGGCCCTAAGAAATAATCTCAGGATATTTAGAGAAGATGGGGGTTTGAATGCGGATGAAAAATCACAAGGGGGATCAAGATATCAGGAAGACACGAAGAACCAACCGAAGAAAGAACCCAGGAAATATCAACCTAGTTCGAGTGTCATGAATTAATCCTTGTTTAAAATGGAAGAAAAAGTTGATATCAAGCCTACCATGGTGAGATCAATGCTCTGAAGCTAAATCATTGGTTGCAACAACTGAAATTTTATTTCAACGTCCATGAGATTGAGGAAGGGTAAAATATCTCATTCGTGTGACTAAAATTAGAGGGCCATGCACTGACTTGGTGGGAGAGCCACAAGGAAATACTGAGGTTGGAGGGAGAACCTCCAGTGACTAAGTGGGAGGATTTCAAAACCCTCATTAAGTAACAGTGTTATCCCATTGGGTACATGGACGATCAATGGATCTGGTGGCATTACCGTAGGCAAAAGCCAGGCCAAAGCGTGCAGGAGTACACCACAAAATTTAGAAAGATGGCTATAATGTTGGGTATATTTTCAAAGAACCTAAATGAACTCCTCAAGTATTTGGGGGGTTTTCACCACCATCTACGCAAGAAAATGATGTTGCTCAAGACCAAATCGATGGATGAGGCTTGTGTACAGGTGCAATACCTAGAAAACATTGGCCTAAAAAGAGCACAATCAAGTGGATCGAAAAAGGAGCAACAAGATGCTTCTAAGGAGGGGAAGAAGTAGAAAAATGAGGAAAGATAAAAATACGGTGGCCACAACACACCAGTGCAAAGATCCTAAAAACCAATGCAACATTGATGGTGATATAGAGGAGAAGTGCTAGAAGTTGCATCAAGAGCTAAACTCGAAGAGCAAGAAGAAATATAATAATAAGAAGAACCTCATCGCTACAGATTCAAGAAACCAAGTTGAAAGCAACTGAAACATGGATGAGAAGATTGTCTACACGTCAGTGTAGAAGGAGGTGAATCTGAGCAGCCTTCAACAACAAGAAGAGAAAGAAATGACCAAACTCTTCCATATAAAGATATAGGTCAAGAAGACAAACATTGATTCTTTGTTTGACTTAGGATTGAAGGCGAATCTCATTGCAGCAAAGATGGTTAAGAAGTTGAGGCTGGAAGTTTGTGATCATCCAAACCCATATCCATTAGGATGGGTAAATAAGGATGGAGTGTTGAAGGTAAAAGAATAGTGTAAAATTAGATTTGTTATCAGTGTTGATTTTATTGATGAAGTAGACCTAGATGTGGTTCCCCTTGATGTATGTGGAGCTGTTTTTGGGATTCTGATCTGAATGGAAAATTGCATCCACCCATGGTATTCATGCACTCATGGAATTTACCCATGATATTGTAAGTAGCATCCACCCATGGTATTCATCCACCCATGGTATTTATCCACCCATGGTATTGTAAGTGGCATCTACCCATGGTATTCATTTACCCATGACATTGTAAGTGACATCAACCCATGGTATTCATTCACCCATGGTATTTACCCACAAATGGAATTTACACGTGGTATTGTAACCAAAAAATGCTATATGTAACAAGCCGCATTTTGTAAAATGACAGATTGTCCACTACAAAGAAACTTTTTTATTAAAACAGATAATGGACTTCCATGAAGTGTGGGTTTGTGGATGACCCATAACCATGAAAAATGAAGATTCAAGAATAGAGATGCCCTGTAATTTCTTGTGACCAACTATGATACTAACAGTGTGAGACCTAGCAAATGGACTTCGATGACAAATATTTTGTGTGGTTGACCCATAACTGTGATGCTGATTGTTGATGAAGTAGCAAGTGCTTACATAGCCTGGGGTGGGAGGGCACATCTCCAAAGAACCCAAGCCGGATGTTGCTATGCTGAACTTGATGAATGTGAAGCAAGTGCCTACTAAAGTGGGGTGGGAGGGCACGTCTCCAAAGGGAACTTGCTCTGAATGTTGCTACAGATTTAAAATTGACATAACTCTGTCAATATAACTCAGAATATTTATTATAAAATATTTTTGGAAATAGAATGACCATTCTACATCTTCCTACATGTTTGAAATTGATATCTAGACACTCTAGAAACTCAAATTCGTGCTGCAACTGTTCTGCTGTCACAAAAGTTTTGAGAAAATCGTTGATTTTAAATTAGTGATATCTCCCTCATTCGAAATCTGATTCGAACAATTTATTATTATTATTTAAATTGGGTGATTTTTCTAGACAAGCTCAGATTTGTAGCCATTTTTTTTTTGAGATTCTACACAAAAAACTTCAAAAAATGATAGGAGAGCCACCGTCCACGATTTGCCGTTAGAAAAATTTCTGCAACATAGCTGATTTTAAATCAGCGATATCTCCCTCATCTCGACTCCGACTCAGCCGATTTTTTTTGAATTTGGGTATTTTTTCACAAGGAATCTAGATATGTTATATGTTTTGTAAAATTTTCACCAAAATTTTCAGATCTGATCTGCAAACTCCCCACCCAAAAAATTCCTACAAAAAAATGAAAAAAAAATTCTTCCCACTTTGCCCAAGAAAGTGCTTTATGGAGGTCGTAGCATGTGCATGAAGATTGTTGAAGATTTCTGAAAATTTTGAAACTAAAATATGCATCAAACCCTCATTCCCATGGAGTCGTAACCTGCTCTGATACCACTGATACAAATCTTGGGGGGAGGCCTCCATGATATAAAAAAATTGAAATTCGAGAAAAAAAAGAGGAGAACACACAATAGCAAAACCACAAAGAAACTTTTTTATTAAAATAGGTAATAATTGTAAAGGCTACATTGTGGTGGACAATTTGTCCTTTTACAAAATGCGGTTTGTTACTTATAACCTTTTTTTGGTTACAATACCACTGGTAAATACCATTTGTGGGTAAATATCGTGAGTGATTGAATACCATGGGTTGATGTCACTTACAATACCATGGGTGGATGCCACTTACAATATCAAGGGTGAATTCCAGGGGTGGATGAATACCATGGGTGGATTCCATTTTCCATTCGAATCAGATTCCATACATGTACATACAAGATGCAATATTCATGAGGAGAGCCAACAAGTACTAGATCATCAAGGATGGAAAATCGTTCATCATCAATGCACACAAAGGAAATTCGAAAATCTCACTGGTAAGTTCCAACCCAACCAAGAAATTGATCAGTTCCAGTAAGAAGTATGTTTTATTGTTTTTAAGAGAAAGTTAGTCTGAAGAGGAGTCAATAAGAGGTAAGGCATTCTTGGAGGGGTGTACTTAGAAACATAAACAATAATTGGAGGAGTTGTTACAGGCATACATGAATCTGTTGTGAGATCCTAAAAGGCTACCATCTAACAGAGAAGTGGAGCAAGAGATCGAGCTATTGCTAAACTCTCCATTGCCAAATATTGGGTTGTATAGGCAATCTGTTATAGAAGCAAGTGAGGTGAAGAAACAGTGGCAACAAATACTGGAATAGGGTGTCATTCAAATGAGTACGACACCATGTGGGTCACCCATCATCATTGTGCCAAAGAAGGATGGGACTTTGTGGATGTGTATAGACTATAGGGCATTGAATAAAATCACTCTTAAGAATAGATATCCCCTACCTCGGATAGATGATCTGCTAGATCAATTGCAACAAGCAAAGTACATCACCAAGTTGGACTTGAAGTTTAGATATCACCAAGTTCGAGTCAAAGAAGAAGATACATGGAAGACCATCTTCAAAACCAGACAAGGTTTATATGAGTGGTTAGTCATGCAATTTGGCCCATGTAATGCACCGACTACATTTATGATATTAATGAATGATGTATTGCACCATTTTAAGGATTCATTTGTTATTTTCTATTTGGATGGTATATTAGTATATAATGCTATCTGGGAGGAGCATATTTCACATTTGATGCAAGTGTTAGAAACATTGAAGAAGCACCAACTGCTAGCAAATATCAAGAAGTGCTAGTTTTCACAACGGTGCTTGGTGTATTTGGCATATGTGATCGGTGGAGGAGAACTGAAGATAGATCCTTCCAATATGGAGGCCATCATGAAATGTTGGTTCCTACTAATGTTTTTGAGGTTAGGAGTTTCATTGGGGTAGCACAGTACCTGAGGAAATTCATAGCCTCATTATCAACATTAGCAACACCACTCCACACCATAACAACAAGTGGCAAGAGTTTCCAGTGGGGAAAAGGTCAGTAAAGGGCTTTTAAAAATCTAAAGAAGAAGATCATCCAAGCACCAGTTTTGGCATTACCAAACTTGTAGTGACCCTTTGAAGTGGAGACAAATGTGAGTGGGCATGTTGTGGGAGTTGTCTTGATGCAGGGCGGAAGGCATGTGTGCTACCATTATGAAGTATTTTATGGGGTAGTCCTTAACTACCTTACCTATGAAAAGGATCTCTATGCCATGGTGCAAGCTATGAAGAAGTGTGAGAACTATTTGATGGGAAAGGAGACGATAATCCACACAGATCATCAGTTGTTATAGTAATTTCAAGCCCAGAGTAAGCTACGACAAATTAGGCATTACAAGTGGATGGAGTTTTTACAACAGTTTCATTTGGTGATCAAGTATAAGAAGGGAAGCAGAAATAAGTTGCCTGACATGGTTTCAAGGCGACCCACATCAAACATCACAACTTTGGGGACCCTTATGCACATGGAGCCATTCACCCATGATTCATATAGAGAGGCATATTCAAAATTTGTGGACTTCAAGGAAGTGTATCAAAAGTTGTAGATACAGAGTCATGTGCATGATGGCGATAGTACAGTTGACTACCATCTCCAGGATGGGTTACTCTATAGGCTAGATAAGCCATGTGTTCCTAAAGGTGAGTGATTTCAGCTCACACCTCTAAGGTTGTAGGGAACTTTAGTGTAGTGAAGACCATGCCTAACTTGAAAAGGTATTTGTATTGGCCCAAGATGCAGGAACAAGTAGCTAGGTTCATAAGAGGATGCATGCTTTGTTGTGCCAACAAGCCTACCAACAGGAAACATGGTTTATATCATCCCTTACCTATATCTACTCATCCTTGGGAAAGCATGTCCATGGAATTTGTGGGAGTTTTACCAAAAACCAGGAAGGGAAATGACTACCTATTCATGGTAGTTGACAGGTTTAGCAAGATGTGTGTTCTGATGCCTTGTAAAAAGACAATCAACAGGAAAGAAGTAGAAAACTTGTTCTTTCAACAAGTCTAGGTGCACTTTGGGATACCAAGGAGCATCATTTCAAACAGGGATACAAGATTTATCAATGCATTCTGGACTACATTGTGGGAGAATATGGACATGAATTTGAAGAGATCAACAACATTCCATCCACAAACATATGGGCAGACATAAGTAGTCAACGAGACTTTGGTGCAGCTTTTGAGGGGATATAACCAAAAGCATCCGAAGGCCTCAGATGAAAATTTGGTATATATACAATATTCTTGCAACAGAGTAGTCCACACTTCTACAAGAAATTCCCCATTTGAGACTTGTTTTGGATATTTTCCACCTTCACCTTTGGATTTGCATATGGGCAACAAGGAGGAGTGAGGGAAGATCTTATAGGTTATGCTTTGAAGGTTTAAGAATTTATCGTGAATATCAAGAAGATCCATATACAGGTACAAGAAACACTACATAAGTCACAGGAGAAGTATAAGGCCAGACATGATCAACAAAGAACAAAGAAGTCATTGAAGGTGGGAGACAATGTACGGGTTACAGTTGAACAAGGAGAGGCTGCAACGGCCTGGTAAGAAAATCAAGGCTCTGAGGTATGGCCCCTTTGAGACACTGGAAAAGGTGGGTGGTAATGCCTATCAACTCAGTTTACCAACATACTGTTATGAAACCAGCTCACAAAAAGATAGAAAAGATAGATGAACGCCTTCTAAATCAGCCTCTTCTAAATCAGCCTCTTCTTTGATGATACAAATGACAAGACCTCCTTTCTATATATAAGAGTCTAAGGGGTCATAATATAATCAGAGCCGACATAACAATAATAATGTAAGGGCACAATAATAACAATAGTGGGCTTCTATGGGGCACAATAATAACAATATGGGGACTACATGGGCACAACAATATAATAAGGAGGTTGTACTAATAACAATAAGGCGTGACACTAGTAGTATAGGGACCTAACATGCCCCTCTCCTTCAAAAAGTGTTGTCCTCAACGCTTGAGTAGTTCTTGATGCTTCTGTATAAAATTCTTGTCCTCCCATGTGGAATCTTCAGCAGGTAAGTTCTTACACTTGATGAGATACTTTGAAATTGATCGATTTCATAGCTGTCGGGTTCTTATTTCTATGACTGCTCCAGGTTCCAATATGATTTTTCCTTCCTCGTCAAGTTCTGACAATATTGTTTGGATTGGGATCTTCTGCAACTTTTGAATGAGTGGTCACACTTCTTCGCCCTTCATCCATTCATCCCTTGCTTCGTTTATCCAATCTAGTTGGATAATAGAAATAGCATTAAAAAATGCTTCCACATCCTCATCCTTTCTTGAGAGTGCATTTGCAACAACATTTTGCTTCCCTTTTGTGTAGATGATTTTAAAGTCATAACCCAACATATTTCTGACCCATTTTTTTTGTTCTTCTAAAGATAATCTTTGTTCTAAAAAGTATTTAAGACTATCATGATCCATTCTTACCTTGAAGTGTCTTCCCATTAGGTAAGGTCACCATTTCTTAAGTGCGTGTATTATTGCCAACATTTCCTTCTCATAAATAGCTTTCTTGAGATATAGTCGTAAAAATACCCAATCACCTACATCAAAACTTCTTTCACTGCGATGTTGATCTGCCTGTTGTTTCATTCGATTCTGCACCAAAGTGGTATCCTTTAAAAGTTGGAGCACTTGTTGTTGATACTCGATTTGATCTTTCACTGGTTGAATCTTTTTCTTCTTGATATGTCCTTCTATCTTGAGAGTTTGAGGAGTGGTAATTTCTTCCAATGCATTACAAAATATGGTCAGATTCATTTCTTGATGCTCGATGTGATGTTTCACTTCTTGAACATTTTTCTTCTTGATATGTCCTTCTATCTTGATAGTTTGAGGAGTGGTAATTCTTGCCAATGCATTACAAGATATGGCCGATTCATTTCTTCTTTAGCGATGTGATCTTTCACTTCTTGAGCCTTTTTCTTCTTGATATGTCCTTCTATCTTGAGAGTTTAAGGAGTGGTAATTCTTTCCAATGTTTTACAAGATATGGTCAGATTCATTTCTTCTTTCTCTGGGGTTGATTCCTGGTGTATATCCTCTTATTTTGATGTTTCTTAATCCTTTTCTTCCTCCTCTTCACAATGTATGTAAAATAAGTTATTCTCGGCACACTTATGACCTTTACTGTATTTGCTATCACAATTGAAACAAAGCCCTTTTTCTCTTTTTTCTTCCAATTGTTGTGGTGTAAACCTTGTAGGTTGTGGAAGGCTAGGAGAAAAAACACTTCCAAAATTATAGTCGTCAGTGGTGGGATTCCTTGTTTCCATAATTTCTCTTTCATTTTTTCTTTCCAACCTAAATGCCTTCTCCAATGAATTAGGTTCCCAAAGACGAACCTCATGTTGAATGTTATCCTTTAAAGTCCCTATGAAGACATCAATCATTTTCTTCTTTGGAATATCATTTACCCTTATATTCAATTTTTTGAAATCCTCAATGTGATCTTCCATTGAACCCTTTTGTTTGAGATTTATCAATTGGCTAAAGAAGGCGTTACTCTTTGTATCCTCATAATGTGCTATCATTTCTTCCGTGAAAATTGACCAAGTGACAAGTGTTTTACGAGAACACAACCCTTTCTACCATAAAAATTGATCTGGTTCTAAATATGAAGATGCAATATATACCTTTTGTAACAGTTGCACCTCATGTAGATCAAAATATTTCTCCATGTGTATTATCCAATTTACCAGATCCTTGCCATCAAACTTCCTCATATTGTCTTTTCTTGATTTGAGGAGCTCGATCTTGAAACGACTGTAACTCTGTAATTTTGGATTTTATAGTTCTGAAATCATGATCTGCAGTATCCCTCTACATCCTCTTTCCAATTCCATCAATCTGATCGAAATTGAATTCTCCAAGAAAGAGTTATGCACAATCTCCGAAGATGACCTGATTATATACCTTTTCAGAAGAGCGAACTTGTATGAAGTGCCATGTGTCACTGTTTTGACCTTTGGATCTGAAAAATATAAAAAGGAAACAATAGTTTGTCCTCTTTTTGGAACTTCTTATGAAATTTCAATCTGATTCTCAGAGAGAAGTTTATGATGATTTTCCCAAGGTCACCTGTTTAAGATGTAATTTGGGAGTCTACAAAAACCCTAACTTCCTCAGATCATATATCCGCAAATATAGCAAGAAAATATCTGAAGTTTGGACCCGAGGTTCAGACGTATTTCATCGCAAATAGTTTTTTTTTAGCTTCTAAAACTTCGTAGAGAAAACATTATAGCGAAAATTCCACGATGACCTGTTTTAGATGAAATTCTAGAGCTTGCAAAAACCCTTACATCCGCAGATCATATATCCAAAAATATCGCGAGACAAGATTTGAAATTCAGACACAAGATTCAACATGATTTCTTCTCAAATGGGTTTTTTTTAGCTTCTGAAACGTTGCAGAAAAAGAGTTATAGCGAAAATACCACACTAACCTGTTTTGGAGCAGTGAAACCCTAGAATCCAATGCTCTAATACCAAATGTTATGAAACCAACTCACAAAAAGATAGAAAAGATAGATGAATGCCTTCTAAATCAGCCTCTTCGAGGGGGAAACCTCCTTTACATTACACAAATAAACAATTATTTGATGATACAAATGACAAGACCTCCTTTCTATATATAGGAGTCTAAGGGGTCATAATAATGTAAGGGCGCAATAATAACAATAGTGGGATTCTATGGGGTAGAATAATAACAATATGGGGGCTACATGGGCACAAAAATATAATAAGGGGGTTGTACTAATAACAATAAGGGATTACACTAGTAGTATAGGGATCTAACAAGGAGTGAGGGAAGATCTTACAGGTGATGCTTTGAAGGTTTAAAAATTTATCGTGAATATTAGGAAGATCCATATACAGGTACAAGAAACACTACATAAGTCACAAGAGAAGTATAAGGCCAGACATGATCAACACATACAAAGAATTCATTGAAGGTGGGAGAAAAAGTATGGTTACAGTTGAAAAGGAGAGGTTGCAAGGGCCTGGTAAGAAAATCAAGGCTCTGAGGTATGGCCCCTTTGAGAAACTAGAAAAGGTGGGTGGTAATGCCTATAAAATCAGTTTACCACCATACATCCATATTTACTCAGTTGTTAATGTAGAGAAATTGAAACTCTATGAGCCTTCCATGCTAGATTAGGAAGAGGAACATGTCCTACCTTCTGTGAAGGATTTGGAATTAGATGCTCAATCAGAGTTGAGAGAAGATAAAATTTTGCAGAAGAGGTCTAGAACTACAAGACAGGGGCATCATGACCTTTGGTAGATTGGATTGAAGGGACGACTTACAGGAAAAGCTAAATGGTACACTAGAGAGAAGGTGGAGGAAAAATTTCTTCACCTCATTCAGTATAAGCGTTTGGGGACCAAAATACTCCCAAAATGGGGAGATGTGACCCATATTTGATCATTATATTATTTTTCATCCATCTTAATGCATTTGGAGTGGAAAAAGTGGAGGAATTAGCTCACAAGACCATTTTTACCAGTGGGACCTAGTTGGAAAAACGGGGTCTGAAACCTTCCGAGAATGTTTTGAGGCATCCAACGATGTTTTTTGGGGTGTAAATATCAACCACATTTGTTCAACACCATTTCATGTTGTTCTACATATAGAGATATTTCCAACATTGCAAGAAGCATGTAAATCCAAATTTGTATGAGAAATTTATGCCACTCAGAAGTTGACCTTCCTGTTTTTACACCTATAGTTTGGTAGGATGTCGCATCAGCCCCCATTATTGATGGAAAAGGGGCTAGACACATGTTTGTGATGTAAAATACTCTAGAATATTCTATATTGCAACTTTAGTTAAGGGTTGACATAGTAAAAATTAACCACTAGTAGGCTATCGAGCTGTGTTATAACCGGGACACTAGGAGGAAGAGACATTCCAATAGTTTGAGAGAATTTTGTTCCATAGTTGAGAAAATATAGCCAGGAGAGAGAGGAGGTAGAGCACACAGGGAAGATCTGTGCACTGTAGTAGCCCATGGGCCCATGGAAGAAAGATGTAGTCAAGGCAAGGAAAATAATCTTGGAGGGAGTGCGAGACCACATTGTCTCAAATCTCCATGGGAAAGAAACTCCTTTCGCAATGTGGAAAGGATTAACATAATTGTTCAAGAATAATAGTTACCACAGGAAGCTGACACTCAAGGATAAAATTTGAAATATCAAGATGCAGAAGAATGGCACTATACCATAGTATCTAAGCAAGTTCACACAAGTTTGTGATGAACTTGGTAGGGTTGGTGTAAATGTTGCAGAAGATGACTTGGTAAGCCTATCTCTTCTAGACCTCCCCAAAATTTGACATAGCTACCAAGACTCGGTGAACGAGAGGGAGAGACTACCGAATTGGGAATGCTTATGATCCAATTTGGTACATGAGGAAATAAGGAAGAATATTAAAGATGGATTTTCATCCGAGGGCGAGGATGAGGAAAACTTTGCAGCGGTTGGAAAGGGAAAGAAGAGAAAAGGAAAGATATCTCAAACCAAAACAGAATCCAATCAAGGGGGGCAAGAAGAAAGACTTTTCCAAAATTAAATGCTTTAATAAATGTCATGAATTTGGGCGCTATTCCACAAAGTGTCCACACAAAAAGTCGAGCAAGAAGAACTCAGGAGGAGTAACAGGTGAAGCTTTGGCTTCACAGTTTGAGCTTGACTTCACCCTTATCACATGCATGGCTAGCATAGTGATGGGGAGTGTGTGGTACTTGGACTCAGGTGCATCATTCCACATGATAGGGTGTAGAGACTTTTTCAGTGACCTGGAGGAGAAATATTTGTAGCTTGACATTAAGATGGGGGATGACAAAAGGTACAGTGAAACCAAGATTGGTACAGTCACCTTTCAAAGGGAGTCAGGATCCCCTCTCAGAATCAAGGAAGTCATGCTCATTCCAAGCCCAAAGAAAAATATAATCTCTGTTGTAGTTTTGAAAGATTGTGGTTATGATTTGATCTTCAGCAAAGGAAAAAAATTCCTAAGACACATAGCCACAGGACAGGTGAAGCAAATCGGGGTTTGTGTGAAGAACCTGTATCAGCTAGATGTGGAATATTGTGTTGTATTAATCACTAAGGCAGAGAAAGTGGAGGGACGCAATGTCGATTACATTTGACATATAATACTTGGCCATTTGCATCATGGTGCCTTGAAGGTTATGCAACAAATAACCACTGACCTCCCTAAATGAGCACTTGAGCAACATGATGTATGCAAAGGATGTATCTTGGGGAAGTACACAAAATACACATTCCATGATCGAGACAACAAAGTGCATGCAGTCTTGGAAAAGATCGAATCTGATGTATGTGGACCTTTCTTGACAGCCTCCACTATCAGACACAAATATTTTGTAATTTTTATTGATGACTTCTCAAGGAAGTATTGGATCTTCTTCATGCAGAAGAAATACGAGACATTCTCCAAGTTCGTAGAATTCAAAGCACTGGTTGAGAAAGAAACTAGAAACAAGGTGAAGGCTCTCCGGAACAATAATGGAGGTGAGTATGTGTCAAATGAATTCAAGAATTTATGTGTGAAAGAAGGAATTCGACGAGAGCTGAAAACACCCCACAACCCACAACAGAATGGGGTAGCTGAGAGAAAAAACCGTAGCATTGTGGGTGCAGGGAGGGCTATGTTGCATGACAAGGGTGTACGACTACATTTGTGGATATAGGCATGCAAAACAACATTCTACTCGCATAACTATATTCCTCATCGAATTATGGGCATGATTACACCAGAGGAGGCTTTCTCGAGGTGAAACTCAGATGTGTCACACCTTAGGATTTTTGGAGCCTTTGTTTACTACCATGTCTCCAAAGAATCAATGAAGAAGCTTGAACCGACAACAAAATTGGGGGTATCAGTGGGTTACACATGAAATCCTCACAACTATTTTGTGTACTTTCCATCCCTCAGAATGACAGTTGTTCGAAGGGGTGTAAAGTTTGAAGAAGAGAAAGCGATGTGGTGCTCTGTTGAGAGGGAGATTCATATCCCACCAAAAGAGGAGATTTTAGCTCCAAAGGAGGACCCTAAGGAAGTTGTGAAGTAGCTACAAATTGAGGAGAAGAGAGTGTAGATATCCACTCAAGCAGAAGCATCTAGAGAAGGCAGAAAAAGAACAAGGGAACCTGATAGACTTGTGCTAGATGCGAGGGAGAATGTGGGAGCTCCTTCAAATCTGCGCAGGCATAGAAGATCACCTGATCGGTACACTAGTTACATGGATCTAATGACTGATCTTATAGATAATGAGCCATCCTATTTCAAGGAAGCAGTATATAAATATGTATGTCTTGATGCAATTATGGAGGAATATGAATCCATTGTAAATAACAATGTTTGGGAAATGGTCCCAAGATCAGCATATAAATCAATAATGGGTTCGAGATGGATCTTCAAGCTTAAGCATGCATTATATGGAAGCATAGAGAAGTATAAGGCCAAATTTGTGGCCAAGGGATATTCTCAAGTTGAGGGAATTGACTATGAGGAAACCTTTGCTCCCGTAGCAAGGTACTGATCTATTAGATCAATTCTTTCACTAGCTACGCAGATGGGGTGGAAGATCCACTAGATGGATGTAAGAAAACATTTCTCAATGGAGTTATTAAAGAGGAGGTGTACATCGAACAACTAGAAGGTTTTCAAACTTTTGATTGGGAGTCTCATGTGTGTAGACTCAAGCGATCATTGTACGGTCTCAAACAAGCACCCTGTTCTTAGTACACCAGGATTGACAACTATCTCACTAGTTTGGGCTTCACCAAAAGTGAAGCGGATGAAAACCTTTATCACATGTTGGTAGAAGGTAAATTGCTTATTGTTGTCTTATATGTTGATGATTTAGTTTTAACTAGTGATAAGCAACTGATCAGATCTTGCAAGGAGGACCTTGCAAGGGAATTTGAAATGAAGGACATGGTTCTCATGCACTACTTCCTCGGTTTGAAAGCATGGAAAGGCAATGTGGAAATATTTGTGTCTCAAGGAAAGTATGCAAATGAGATACTATAGATATTCCACATGGAGAGTTGTAAACACATGGAGACACCTCTAGCGACCAACTCGAGGAAGGAGGATGCCACTTCAGGTGAAGAAGTGGATGCTACCACTTATCGACAGCCAGTGGGTTCACTGATGTATCTTATGAACACATGACCATATATGTGCCATGTCAACCATCTGATCCAAGCTATGGTTAGTCCAACGAAATTATTTTGGAAGGTAACTAAGCATGTTTTATGGTACCTCAGAGGCACTACCTAGTTTGGACTGTGGTACAGACAAATAGAGGGAGTGAAGTTGTGTGGCTTCGAAGATGCATATTGGGCAGGGAGTCCATTAGAACAAAAGAGTACATCAAGTGGAATTTTTAGTGTTGGGTCCATAGTGGTTTCCTGGTATAGGAGGAAGCACATATATGTGGCGCTCAACTCGGCATAAGAAAAATACACGGCTACAAGTCAAGCAACATGTGAGGCGATCTGGATGAGAAAGATACTTGTGGGACTTTTTGGTTAGTTGATGGATCGAAATGTGATATACTATGATAATAAGAGTTGCATCAAGATCTCTAAGAATCCTGTATTTCATGACCGATCTGAGCATATATATATATATATATATATATATATATATATATATATATATATATATATATATATATATATATATATATATATATATATATATATATATATGGTATCACCATTTATAGGACTGTGTGCAGAGGCAGATAATGTTGCTACAATACATTCTGGCAGAGGAACAAGACGCTAAGATTTTGACAAAGGATTTGTCAAGAGGGAAGTTCGAGTTCCACATGTGTAGGATAGGTGTGTTTGATGATCCCTTTCTTGTTGAGAGGGAGTGTTGAAAAATGCAGCAATAAATTTTCAATTTGATTTATCCTTGGTCAAATTGGGAAAATTCGAATTTCCACATCAGCAAACAACTTGGATGCAGTTAACTTGTGTGACATGGCTCTTGTCACTTAGTTAAATTAGTAAATTTGAGATAGAGGAGTTAGAGTTCAATCAAGCATGTGTGATTTCTAATTTGTAGCAATCAAGGTTATTTATTTCAAGTTGTTTTTAGTTAAACTAGTTTTAACTGTTGGGGGAACTAGTAGAAGGTCAGTTGTGCAAGGGCACTTTAGTCAAACTCAATGATCATCCTGTTAACTGATCAATCAACCTAAAATAACTAGTGCATGCAGAGAATTCTAGTTCCCCAGTTCTAGTGGAGATTCCAAGGCAATGTAACATTAGTTATAGACTAGTCTTGAGTATACAGGTGTTGCATGTAGTCAGATGGTCAACCTCGGGAATTTCACAATATTTTTGGAGGAATTTCCTAAACAATAGGGGGCCAATTTCACAGGAATTGTGCAAGGAAATAGGGGCTCAAGTAGAGGAAAAAATTGACTAAGTTTGGGTCAGAGATTCTCAGTGATCAGAGAGATACGTTATTCACTTGTAGGTTATGCTCAGTTGAGAAAATCAATTGTAATACATCTCTATTCATCAAATTAATGGAAGCAGGCAAAGGGGTTTTTAGCAGATTGCTTTCCCTTGGAAAAAATATTGTGTGCATGTCTGTTATTTCTCATTGAAGGTTTGTGATTTACGTTCTAAATTGCGAATTGAATTCCGCAGAGCAGTAGAGTAGGTTTGTGTCTTGTGATTTTCATTAAAATTTCATGAGCAGTTACAAATCTACATCATAATTTCTGCATTTGGGGAACAAGAAGTAGGGGATATCCTTTATAACTTGTGATGGATACAATTTTTTCTCCCTTCTAAAGGTCATCCTGGAGGTTTAGGTCAAATTGTGCTCTCCTCTCTTAGTACCAAGTGTCGAGGAAGGAAATCAATTTTTTCCAAATCCAAATAAAAAGCCAAAGAAGAGATGGATACAAGTAGATAGTTATCAATTACTAGGAAAATTAGAGCTTTGAATGCCCAGGGATTGGTTAACTAATTAAAATTGTATCTTTCAATTGTAATGGTTTGGCAAGTTCCTCTAAAAAAAATGTGCTTAAGAGGTTAGTTAGGGTTAAGGGCCCATATATTATTTTTCTTTAGGAAACCCTGGAACTGGGGAGGAAGTCTCAAAAATTTTGGAATACCTATCGGGAGGTTGGCCTTTTATTTTCTTGGATGCTTGTGGACACTCAAGGGGTCTTGTTGTTGGTTGGGATATCCATAAAGTTCTTGTACACTTTTTTTGGAGTATTGGTTCTAGGATCATGATCAAAGTTTTCTATATGAAATTAGGGGTTCCACTCATTTTCATTAATATATATGGTCATTGTGATGGTAGAGTGGATTTATGGAACCATTTTTTTGGGTTGCAAGTTATGGAAGTTGAGAATTTGATTATTAAAGGGGATTTAAAATTCTTCTTGGGTACTGCTAAGTCTTGGGTTCCTAGGGTCAGAGTTGATAACCTTTTTAATTACTTTGTCATTAAGCTAGTGGTAAACAAATTGTTGGATGTTGAGATGGTAAAACTAAAAAATTCTTGGAGAAACCAACGTATAAGGGAGGATCACATTGCAAAAATAATTGATAGATTTATAGTGGTAGAAGTGTTGGTGGATATTTGTTAGTGGGTTGGCTTCGAGGGAAAGTCTGATCACTTTACCATATTGATATACCTTAAAAATCATGGTCCTAATCATGGTATTATGTTTAAACTAAATTCTACATGGATAAAAGATGAAGAATTTGTAAATTTGTTCAAGGAAGGTTGGATCTCTTATGTTCCAAATAATGTATTTTCTGTTGTCCAGTAGTTTGAAGAAAACCTCAAACGGGTCAAAAGTATGGCTATGGATTGGGAAAGAAGAATTAAAGAAGGGAGGAGGAGGAAATAATTTTCATTGAAAGGGAGATTCTTGTTGTCTCTAATTCTAAGAAAGTGGGCTTTCCAAATGCAGAATCTAGAGAAACTCTAGCTTGTCTAGTATCCCGTAGGAAGGCCATCTTCGAGGCACAAGAAGCTTCATGGAGACTAAAAAGAAAAGGAATTTGGCTAGAATTAGGGTATGGAAATAGAAAATTCTTCCAAGCATATGCTAAGGGAAGGAAGTTATGAAATACAATACGAAATTTTCAAGATTAGGAACATAGGGAGGTTTTAAATTTTGAAGGCCTGACTTTCTCAGGTCACACACATTTTTAGAATTTGTTTAAGGAGCCTAAAAGGGTTAACATCAATGAAGTAATTAGGGTAGTTCAATTATTCCCAATTTTTGTGGATGATCAAGAAAATAGAGCTCTGATGGAGGAGGCCTCTAAAGAGGAATTTAAGGTTGTTTTGTCCAGTTTTCAGAAAGACACAAGTCCTAGTCTTGAGGGTGGGGGACAAAGTTTTCTAAAGGATTTTTAAAGATTATTGGCATGGATCTAGTGGGAGTTGTATATGAAACAAGAAGGGAAGGTAGAGTTTTGGCAGCCTTTAACTCTACGTTCATGACCCTTATCCCCAAAGAGGACACACCTATCTCCTTTGAATATTTTTTTCCTATTTCTCTATGTAACTGTATCTACAAGGTCATCTCCAAGGTCATTTCCAAAATATTAAAGCCTATTTTGTCAAAATCTATATCAAAAGAACAATTTGGTTTTCTTGAAGTGAGTCAGATTCATGAATCCATTGGGGTGGCCTAAGAAGGTCTCCATAGTATCAAAACTCTCAGATTAAAAGGATTTGTAATTAAAATTGACATCTCAAAATCCTATGACCGTGTGAGCTCGATGTATAATAAAATCCTTTTGAATCACTTGATTTTGGTATTGATTTTATTAATTGGTTCATGGGATGCATTCATCCGTATCTTTTGTTGTTCTGATAAACAGGGCAACCTCCCCTTTTATCCATTATTAGAGAGGTCTAAGAAAAGGTTTCCCTTATCTCCTTTACTGCTCTTGTTGGTAGTTGAAGGTATCAATTGTTTGTTGGAAGATGCTAAATGTAGGGGTCATTTCTAGGGTGTGGTATTGCTAATGCTCTTATAATAACTCATTTATTTTTGTTGATGATATTCTAGTTTTCTGTAATGGTTCTTATAATGATGATGCTAAATTATTTGAGTTTATTGACCTATTTGGAAAATCGATAGGAATGGTTGTCAATGATAGGAAACCCTCTATCTCTGCTCAAAACTGGGTAGGTCATGAATTGCATAATCTCAAGAATGATTTCCCTTTCCTACTGTTAGAGTTGGATGCGAGTTTAAAATACGCGGGTTTTTAGTTGAAACCTAATTTCTATAAGAAAGAATATTGGTCATGGTTAGTCGCCAATCTATAGAAAAGATTGAAAGGATGGAGCTTAAGGTGGTTGTCAAGAGCAAGGAGGTTAGTTATGGTAAATTGGTGTTGGAAGCCATTATTGTGTTTTGGTGTTAGCGACATGGATCCCATGAGGAGTATTAGAAAAATCTAGATGAATATGTTTCAAATTTTTTGGGATGGCACTAAAGAACACAATGTTCTTCCTTGGGTTGAATGGGATCATATTTCTCTACATAAAATACTTGGTGGATGGGGTATCAAACGTATTTTCTTGTTCTCAAAATCCCTAGCAACAAAATGTGGATGGAGATTTATGTTTAACCATATCTTGTGGACCTCGGTGGTTTATCAGAACTACATTATCTCCTTCTCTCTAGAAGATTGGATAAGGTTGAGGGACAAGCCTCACATCAATATATCATTGATTTGGCGAGTTGTTCTTAATTCATTTCACCTTATTTCCTTAGGTATTCCTTGGAAGGTTGGAAATGGTTTAAAGGTGAGATTGGATCAGGACCCTTGGCCAGGTGGTGGGCTAATCCATCGTCTACATTGGGATCTCATTGATTAGCTCAAAGATAGAGGTATCTCGAGACTTACCCATATCGAAAACCCAATTCACACTTATAATTGGCATCAAACATGGTTATCAACTAAAGTTTTGCACATTGATCGAGAATTTTGCAAGATTTGGAATAGTTATTTAGATGCTCTTACTGTTACTCATATCATAATTTCCCAGAATGATGACAAGATGGTATGGGCTCACTCTTCAATGGGTATATATACTCCTAAATTAGGGTATCTTCATCTTAATGTGGCTACTACTGTAGCAAAAGGGGATTTGTGGTGGAGAGGATTTTGGAAGGTTAAGTGCCCTACAAAATCTCGCCTTTTCATGTGGTGTCTCCTAGCCAAGAAAGCTCCTATCTGGGATTTAATGTAGAGAAATACTATGATTGTCCTTGGTTGGTTCTCCTTATGTAAGTCGAACGACAAATCTGTAGAGCATATTTATTTTGAATGTCCTTTTTTTAGTTAGGTCTGGAATATGTGCAATTCTATTTTAGGCCAAGGCTATGTCTAGCAAGGGCCTAGTTTTGAGAAGTTTAGGTTATGAGTACATAATAGGAATAACAAACCTTTTGGGGACCTTACCTTGCTCATATGTTGGGGTGTATGGTTGGAACAAAATAAAGAAAAATTTCAAAATAAACCTTCCTAATCAGAATGTGTGGTTGCTGAAGTTATGGCTATTTTTTCACATTTTCCTCTGCCCATTACTTGTCCTCGAATTAAAATTGTGATCCCAGAGGAAACTGGAAAATCACATTTGTGGGGTTACTTTGACAGGATTAAGCAACACAAACATATCATGTGTGGTGGTGGCTTCATCTTATATTTATATGAAAAACATTTTTCAAATTCAACATGGGTCTTGGGAGGGTAACAAATAATTTGGCCAATTTGTTATCTTGTCGAACTCTATTGACCTTTGCTAGAGAAAAGGGATGTGATTAGCTTCAAGTTTTTGGTGATTCTTTTTTGGTCATTAATTAGGTTAATGATATTCAACAATGTTGCAACTTACACCTTTCTCCCATTTTGGTGTATCTACATATGATCAAGCTTATGTATCTATTTCTTTCATTCATTTTTATAGGGAGTGCATTAGGGAAGTATATAGGATTTCTAAGGAAGGCCTTTATCTTGATCAAGGGTTGTGGTCCATTGAGGAAGTCCTGAATGATGAAGACTTCTGCTTCTTCCGTAGACCATTAATAGATGATCATTTTCCTCTGATTTAGTCCCTATTTTTATTACTAATATCATATTATCTCATATATTGATATTAGTTTAATTATGGCTTCGTTTTAGAAGCATCATTGGATATTGTTTCAAATATTTGTGATAGATTGTATAAATGTTTTATCTCTCTCTTTTCCTAGACTTTCTATAGACCCCTATAGTTGAATGATGTAAATATGATCTATCTTGCTGGATTGTGTGTCTTTTTTATTACCACTAAAAAGGTATGAGCAAATATTTTACAATACATACTTAGATGTGTATATAAAAAATATAAGTTTGTTTAATCTATAAATGAAATTACATTTTTTCCAAAAAAAAAAAAAAAAGACATTATAAAGTATTGTTATTTCTAAGATTTATTGATTATATATCTTAAAATTAACTAATTTTAATAAATGGTGGTTAGCTTAAAAACACTATCAATTCTCATTTAGGTTTATTTATAATTTCTATTCATTAACAAAATAATATTAGTTTCTCTTCACTATTTGTCTTTTATTCGTTTGGTCTAAAATGTTAATGGAATCATTATAAATGTGATGTATCCAAAATATTCTATACCCATTGACTCTACTTGCAAAAGTATTAAAGGAAAAATGTAGTATTTATCTTTACAATATTTTTTTGTAATTTCCTTCTCAATCTAATCTAAATAATTTAAAATGCATATCACAATAATAACTTCACAAATTAAGGCATGCATGTAATTCTTGCTAGAGGAACCACATGCTAACTGAGGTCCCATTCCTAGGGCAACAACTAGGGCAACAATAGAGGAGGTTGCTGCATATAAGCAAGTAATCAACCTCACTAACCATGTCCAAAAAAATCCATGAATGATTAAATGACTATTTATAGAAGAGGCAATACAAGCATACAAGTATTGAACACACATCACATAAATATCTAGAAGGCATCAATATTTGTTGACGATGTAGAGGAGTATGTTGTTCACATATGTTGAAAAAGTGTTGGATTAAGTGCATAATAGTTTGGACCCACACTGAGAAGTTTGACAAGGATTATGTAAAAGAAATGGTGCGAGCTAGTGAGTAATCTGTGTGTTATGTACTTTAGAGTGACAACTCATATTATGTCATTCACATGTTAAAATTTATGTCATAACCAACATTGCAAGTTAATTATTGGAAACAAAGTTTAGTTATGCTAAAATGGTGTTGTGTAATCTTGTATACTAACGTTGTTGTAGGCGCCATAATAAAAATATATGCAAAGTTCCAATGCTTATGATATGTTATCTTTTTATTTATCTCTACCTCTCAGAAAGTCATCATAAGTATTTCCACATGATCCATGGATGGTAAATGAGGTAAATTGTCAATCTTGATTACAAAGCCTAACTCGAAAGGGGTTAAGAGGGTTGAACCTATGACCTTCCTAATTTCAAAAAAGAGATCTCGCATTTAACTCATTACCACTTAAGCTACCCTTAGTACTTTATTATTGTGAAAACCCACAACATATCTCTTCCCTTAACTAAACTATTATAAAAGCCTATATTGTATTTCTTCATTAAAGTGGAACACAATGAGCCTACACAAATTTTAAAGATTGAGTTGAAAAAGGCATATGATTAAGGAAAAAATTTGTTTGAATGTATAACTTTTTTCAACAACAATATTTGCTCAAGAAGATAGTGTTATCAATCATTGGATAATAATGTATTGTGTTAGTAGTGTTTGGTTAATAATGTATTGTGTTAATTATGTTTGGTGTGCTCTCTTTCTCTCTCTCTCTATATATATTCAAATCAGGTTGTGTTTAGGCTAAAGCTAACTCTAATGTTAAAAAGAAAAATGATGTGTCTAATAATGAATGCTCTAACCAACCAACCATGAGATGTCACTATGATTATACTATGATTATAGTGAACTATGTTGAAACTAAATACCTTGTAAGAAAGTGAATTGGGCCTTACTCTCAAACCTTCTTCATAAAATTTTAACCTAACAAACCAACTAATTTACACCTTGTGAATAAGCTCATGTACAATAAATTTAAAAAATATAATTGAAAAACTAAATTTTAAAATAAAATTATATGATGGTCATTCTTAAGGAGTTCCAGTTCAAGTATTGAAAGGAAATAAATATGGCATATTTTCCATTAGTCACATAGTTGTTTTCGTGCTGCAGTTATATAATTGACTCTAAAAAGTTATGTGCTCATTGAAATTTATGAAACTAATATTTTACACGAGAACCTAATGACATAAATCCGTTGTCGTCCAGTCCGGTTAGGATACCTGGTTTTCACCCAGGCGACCCGGGTTCAAATCCCGGCAACGGAATTGTTTTTAATTAAAAACACTTCTGTTGATGTATCATGTAATCGTTTTTCCAATAAAATTTTGTTTCTATTACGAAATTATTTATGATTCGTATGTTTTTAATGTTTAATGTCGGATTTGTTACGAAAATTTGCAATTATCTTGATTCTTTAAGAATATCCCTGAAATGGGGCCTCTCTCTACCCGTTGGGTTGTTCCGCTTTTAAAAGCGGTTTATGGCCGAGCACATAGATGACTTAATTATATTATATTAATGTTTTTATTTGTGTTTTATTTTTCACTACTATTGGATTCCATTTTATTTCCCAGCTTTCACTATAAATCTTTTTTATCATAGATTCTAAATCTTTCACTTTATAATTTAATTTAACATATTTTTTAAAATTATTTTTGGTTGCTTTGACTCATAGTTTATATAATACTTCATAATAAGGTGATATGCAATTAAATTTGTGAGGGTAGATTTACTAAACTTGATTAGATCAAATTAACATCTGGTTTCATTTTAGGCTCCAAGTTTATGGGTATCCATGATTTTGTCTGTGATATTCATTTCCAATGAAACCTTTTTAAAGACTACAAAGATCAATATTAAATCATTTCGGTGGCCACTGGGAATAAACAACTGTGTCTTTAGACACCACCACTTCTCTTAGTGCTTTGCGATCCCACCATCTGGTATCATAGCTAGAATGGTAAATATGAGAGCAACCAAAAGTGGATATATCTGAGCCCGGTGAACGTGAAGTAAGGATGGCGTGATAGAATATGCTTGCAATCATGTAGAGTAGCAAGAGGCAAATCGTTTGGGCTCCAAGCTAAAGGTTGAGAGGTTGTACAACATCGTGGAGTATTGTGTAGTGGATCCAAACCTTGGATATCGTTTACCTGAGGGAAGATGCTCATTCACTGTTGAACCTTGGGAGGACCGTGAAGTGTCCGTGACTGAAATTTGAATTGTGGAAGGTGCTGCAATGGTAGAAAGATAGAGGAAGTGACAATATGAGTGTTCTGCCTATATGGAGGAGGCATTGGAAGTCGTTGCGGTGGAGGAGCTTGTTGATGTTGGTCTGTTGCTGAAGGAGGACATAACACATGGGCTGTGTGTCTAGAGTGGACTGATCTGAATGTGAGGACAAGGCCATGCCGAGGGTTGTGGTGCTCAGTGAATGAGTTGAGCTTTAGAGCTTGCAGGTCAAATGTAAGGCTGAACTAGAACAAATGAGGAAAGCCTTGAAGAACCAGCGCTACTAGACAGAAGGCGATGGAAATAGGGTAAGCTATTTCGGATAAGGTTATCGAAGAACTCAGATCGGTCGATGGTGGAGGCAGACTAGATCAAGGACAAAGTCACCCCTATGGAGAGCAGACAAATCAAAGAACAAAAGGGGAAGGAAAACAATTTGCGGATGAGAAAGACGAGTAAATGAGGCATCATTGCAGAGTCAGGGCACAAAAGTTCAAGATATTATTCAAAAGAAGCCGCAAAGGCAGATCATGAAGAGTAGATCAGAGCAGTATGCATTGGGCATAGATCAAGCGATGGAATGGAAGATGTAGACAAGAGCATTTGTGTAGATTACGTGGACCAAACGAAATTGTGTTGAATGAATATGGAAGTGAAGGTATGGATCGAGTAAGGAAAGAAGCAACAGGATGGATGAAAAAAAAACATAGATAGAATCAAGAGGGTTGAAGGGGGTTGAAGGTTAGGAAGGAACTAGTGTATGTAAATGAACAATCTTAGAGTTTTGGTTTAAGTTGTGAAATATTGTGATAGGAAGGTGTATTTATCTAAGAAGCTATAAGACCTATGTTGAGGAGAGCTTGTCTCCTATGGCTTCATTTGAGAGGTGGATCCTAGCATCCAAAGGATGTGATGGTGCTACATGTCGTTGAGTGAATTTGAAGGAATCAATATATCTATAGAGGTTTTTGGAACTGAGGATTATTGGGCTGGTTCACTATAGATTTCTTAGATTCCTTTGATAATTTAAGGTCATCCCATCTATTGGATCTCGTAATTGTCATATTTCTCTTATTTAAATCTTTAGCCTTTATATTATTTTTCTATTCTTATACTTCATATTTATGATCTATTGCTTGGTATAGTCTAAACTTTCAAAAGAATAATTCATTTATATGATTATTCTCTAATAAAAGTTGTTTTGTTTATAAAATGAACTAATAATTTGTTGGATGAGACTCTATTAAAGGCAAAGACTATGAGGATATATGAAGGACAAATAGAAGTCGACAACATCCAAGATTATCTGTGGTAGATTCAAGCGAGGCTATTCTAAACTAATGAATCAGTTACAAGACAAATTTCTCGGTTTCTCCATTTGAAGATATCACATTTTCCTTACTAATAAAGAACATCCTAAGAAAATTTGATTCTCAGGTCATTCCTTATCAAGAAGATTTTATGTTGTAATCTCCTTTTTGTATTATAAAAACAGAGGAACTTGCCTATGAAAGGATGATGGAGAAATTGTAATTTGAGACAAAACAATACATTGTTGACTGTATTTACGTTTTCAGATATTATGCAAAGACTTCTTAATTAGTTCCAGTTTTTCATCAATCGTGCTTTGATCTAAGTGTTTTTAGAAGATAGTCCGACTCTTGGTAGTTTTGGCTTGCTTCCTGGACGAAGCACTGTCATTCATTTGCATCTTTGAATTAGTATAATTTTGTGTCATTTTTCTTTCCTAAGTGATCAACATTCTTCTATTTGAATAGCGAATAGTTTTTTGGGAATTGCATTTACAATTTCAATAGTAGTAAAACTTATTCTTATTGTTGTTTCTTGCATGAATGCTTGTTGTTTCTTAGTTTTTCTACCATTCTTCCTTAGTTTTTCCATTGTTGTTTCTTTAGTCTCTATTGTTGCTTCTTAGAGATTTCATTAATTGAAGCTTAATATTGAGTAGTCTTTATGTTGTTTCTTGATTAAAGTTCTTATTTAGAAGTTAGTTACATGCTTGAATTTTGTTTTTGCAAGTAAAAGATCAATTTCATTGAACATAGAATCTGCCTTTAAATTAGTTATTGTTTTCTAGATAAAATTGATTCATTCTTGTAGGAAAAGGATTAGGCCATTTTACTACCAACATCAGGCTTAGTTTGTGGTAGTTCCTTTGCATAAATTAGATTTTGCTGACTGCCTTGGAATAAAAAGACAAATCCTTGGTTGATAAATTAATTTTTGATGGTTAATTTGTTTTAAAACCATTAATATTCCCAACATTTTGGCATCGTTGTCATGGAGGCTGTCAAAAAAGTTCTACCATACTAATGACTAGTTGTAGATGCATACCCAATTCCTTGAGGGTTGGATATTAAAGACAAAAGGTAAGAACCTAAGCACACGCCCTAGTTAAACTTGTGGTAGTGTTTGTTGGTAGGCTAAATTGTCCTATTTTTTAACCTCTATCCTACTCTAGACACATGACCTAAACCTCTGTTTTAACCTAAGAACCTATTCATTCCTGTACCTTTCTCTGAAATCATGCACATTCCTGCACCCTTTTTGTATTTTCATATTTAAAGGCTTGTCATGGACTTAATTACTTATTTATGGATTTTATACCTTTAATTATCATTGCAACTAATATTTGTCTTTCCTAAAGTATTTGATAAACAAATGTGTTAATTGTTGTATAGAATGGTCAAGTGCAAGTAGGATTCCTGCACTCCCATGACAGATGCATAGCTTTAGTAAAGGATCAGTTGACCTTGAGTTGGGCTCATAGCGGGAAAGAAATCAACGTATTGAAGGTCAGGACCTCGACCAAATATCTTAGATTAGTATTTTGTAAACAGCCAAAAGGTTTAGTTGAGCTACTGTTATGATTTTGTTATGGCCGTAGGCCTCAAGGCTTGTATATAATGTAAAACTCTGATAGGAATTAAGGAGCGATGCTATGGTAAAATTTTTCTAAGAGATTGTGATTATTTTGGAGTATCGCCTCTCTGGGCTGGATCGCAGATTCAAGAAGTAATTTTGCTTCTGAAACTAATATAAAAGAATGCACCAGTACATAGTTTCATTTTCCATTTGTGTTGTGATGAATCTTTGACCAATCGCTTTTCTTGATTTCATAGCAGGGAAACGAGATGGTTGGCCAGGGCTTGACCAAACCAACTCATTCTCCCTTTCTATAAAGGTGTGTTAATTTAATTTAAAGTGTAGGCGTGAATTTGTTATTTACTTTGATTTTCCTCACAAGTTACAGATTTCATTTCATTTACAATTATTGTGTTACAGATCCGTGGTGTGCAGGCTTAGAAGTATTTGATTTCAATTTCCATGAGCTTTCCTTTGTAATTCTTGATTTCATTTCTGCAAGATCGATACAAGCACATTGCATGTACTAGTACATTTTTGGTTCTGCAAGTTGATTTCATTGGTTCAATTTCGCAACTCTTTTACTCCTTTCCTTTCGCAAAAGTTCTTTATTCCTTCCTGCAAGATTGATGTTTGTTTCTAAACTAAGGGCATTATTAATATATGAGGTTTCACTTAAGATTTAATTGTGTTGTGTAGTAAGTTACAGGTTTGTGCTTGCACTGAACACTTTCAAAGAAAGGATTGAATTTCATGATTAATTATTAAGTGATCCTTCTGAGTTAAAAAAATAAAAGGCAGATCTAAATTATATGCACAACTATCTTAGGAAAAGCCTGTTTACACAATTAGATAATTTCCGTAATTATATAGAAGAGTTTTCTGTTTTAAAGAAAGATTTACTTTAACTTTTGAAAATAATTTCCTGTTTAGAATATAAGTTTGGTTGAAGCATCTTTTTGCTTGTGATATTTTACTTTCAAATTTTGTTTGCTTTGCACTCTATTTCACTTAACACACTTTTTATTTTTCGAAAGTAATCTAGAAACCAAGTGCATAAATACTGATTACCTGGTGCAAGAATCTCAGATCCAGTACATGATCAGAGTGTTCTAGCCTGAAGACTTAGGAATCCTGCACTAAGGTCAGAACTTCAGTACAAGTACAAAACATCCTTCCGGTATCTAAACCTCATGCTAGTGCAAGCACAATGTTCTGGTACAAGAATGTTGTTGTAGTACAAGAATAACAATTTATTGTAGAAAAGAATATCTTTAAAGAAAACAGATACGCTGAATAGCTTAGTTATCACATTATCTCACTGAAGGTAAATATAAAGGGTCATTTCATTAGTTAAGATTGATCACAATGAATTAAGAATCCATTTTAGTTTCTGCAAAAGTACTTTTCATTTATTCCAGCACTAGACTTCCTTTGAGTATCAATTGTCGCTTGATCATCATTTTTTCTTTTGATTCTGTAAATTTGTGATTTAAGAAGTAGGAATAGAATCGAGAAAAGTTTGTATCATTTATGGCATTTCCTGTGCTTTGCCTCTAAGTTTACAAAACCCCTAGGTTGACAATTAAGTGTTGAAGGAGTCTGCTGAATTGCAATTCCTACACCCAACATTTTGGCACCGTTGCCGAGGAGGTGATTTGCAATTGGTAAGAATTTTCCATTTTCTTCTAGCAATAGAGGTAAGTCTGCTATTATTTTTTCTCCAGTGTGCTTCTATTGTTTCAAGGATTTTATGAGTGTTGAATGCCTAAAAAGGGTAGGGGTCTGAAGCCTAATAAGGGCTTAGGAAACAGTGATAAATCTAAAACTTTTTCTCATGTTGGGCCTTCTCATAAGGGATAATGCCAAACTCGTTTTAGTATTATGTATATTGTTTGAAATTTTCAGGACTGGGGGAGTCAAAGTGGTAAGACGAAGGGAAAATCCTACGCACCTGCAAAGGTTAGAAATTCACTGAAGCCGTGTCTTGATTGTTTGGTAAATATTTTTCTTTGAATTTGTTTGCATAGTAGATGGTAGGGTCCAATATTTACAAGTGTCTTTCATGGTGTTGTGAACACCACTTCACTTACTAATAAACTGGCAAGGAAAAAGAAATGTGCAAGATACAAGGCAACAAGGGAAGAAGAGTCTGGATAAGAGGTCTGTCATCCTGAAAAGAATCCAAAGCATATTCCTACTTCCACAGTAGAAACTTCTGCAGGAAAATCTTCTGTTTCTGCCCATTTCGAATCTCCCCTTACAAGGAAGACAACATCTATACTCAGTGGTCAGCTTGAAAAGGAATTCCTCATTAATCCTATTCAAGAACTAGAATTTCAAACCATTGATTCTGCAGAATCTGTAGTTTACAAAGGTCCTACTTCTTTTTGGTCTAGAATGGCTCATGAAGAAGGAACTGGTAATACAAATGGAGGATATGATGAGAAGGAAGAGGAACTGGTCACATTTGAATTCCCTATTAGGGAGACTAGTGGAGCAACTCAGATGAAGAATATTCCTCCCTCATCCTTGCCTAACTTTCGTGGAGTCTCAGTGAAGATCCTGATGCCTTTTTGTTCGACTATTCTTCCAATGCTCAAAAGCTGAAGTTGTTTCCTGCAACACTAAAGGATGCAACTCTCAGGTGGTTTATGGGGTTGGCTTCAAACTCCATTACAACTTGGGATGAAATTAAAAAGGTATTCTTGAATAAATATCATGATTATTGCAAAACTAGGGACCTTAAGGAAGAGATTTTTGGCATGACTCAGAAGGAAGGGGAGAGTCTCGAGGATTTGGTGGAAAGATTTCAATACAATCTGAAGAGATCCAAGATGAATCAACTAAGCAAGGATACCAAGAGAACAATTTTTCTCAGGGAAATCAGACATTAATCTCTGGATATTTTGAACCGAATGGGAGGAGGTGAAATATCAAAGTTAAGTTATGATGATGTGTGTGAGTTGTGTCGGCGATATTCAAGAGGAAATTCTAAAGTTGGAGGAGGAACAAGAGATACTTCTTCCAGGCTTGTCAAGTCAGTTGTTGGAGTTGGAGTAACCAGAGCTGAAATGGGTAATCTATTTGAAAATTTTAAAACTGATATTCTTAGCACTTTATCTTCACAATTAGATGTTTTACAGGCTAAGAAGAAACAAGAGAAACAAGAGGAACTGGAGAAAGCCCTCGCCATGTTCTACTCGAAATGCAGGAAGAAGCATGCCTTAAGGGAATGTCATGCAGATAGTATAGAGATATGCCAAATTTGTGAAGTTGAGCATTGGAGAAAGCCCTCGCCATGTTCTGCTCGAAATGCAGGAAGAAGCATGCCTTAAGGGAATGTCCTGCAGATAGTATAGAGGTATGCCAAATTTGTGAAGTTGAGCATTCCACTGATCAATGTCCTTCACTTCCTGAAATTAAAGCAGCATATCTAGCATATCAGGGAGTTGTCAATGCACTTTATGCAATGGAACCTCAAAGACCATGGCAACCACGTCCTACAGGTATGTCTCAATTGCATTTTCAAGTTCCTTATACTCAGAATCAGATGTGGAATATCCCAATGCCTTGGCAGCCTTGGCCTCCACAATAGCCTTGGCAGGGGAAATTTTCTTACCCTATTGCACAAAATTTTCCCTCTCAGAAATTTTATCCACCACAACCCACATAACAGCAGATGATTCAACCTCAACAACAACAACTTCAGTTGCCTGCCCCACCAAATCAACCTCGCCCTACGCAACTTCCTGCCCAACCAGTGTCTAACCCCAATAATAAAACCATACAGTCTACTCACAACATTGGATTGGTCACTTATCCCACTTTTCCTACCTACTGTATTGCACCACAGTTGCTGCAGGAAATTTTTGTTCTTGTGTTACAGGAATTTCTTGTGTTGCTGCAGGAAATTCAACTTAGATCCGAAAAAGTGGTGACTCAACCTGGAAGGATTGAAGAGATTGTAGAGGAAGATACTCTAGACATGCCTGAAGTTGAAACCACACATGAACTAGCAGAACAACCTACTTCAAGTCCACAAGAACCTTGCTCATCCCATACGGTCCAACCTCCTTATCCAGAGAGGTTGGAAATGAAATTAAAGTAGCTCGAGTTTGATCTTGTGTCTGAATTAAGAAATGTGTACATTAGGATCCCATTACTGCAAGAAATTAAGTATATCCCAATTTATGACAAACAGTGACAGAGCTATGTACCAAGAGGCTAAGTAGACAAAAAATGAGAACTCTCTACAATTCAAGTAGGTGGAAAGTTTGCGAGTTTAATGTCTACCGAATTTGTTACTGAAAAATATGCAGACCTCAGAATCCCTGTGGTTACCACCTTTATCAATGGAAATCCGATAAAGAACACTTTAATTGATTTAGATGTAGCCATTAATGTGATGACTATGGATAATTTATCTCATATAGGATCCTTTGACTTATTACCTACTCCCACCATGTTAGAATTGGTAGACAGGTCTAAGGTAAATCCAGAGGCGGTGTTAGAGGACATTGTCATCTCATTAGATTTTTGGGAGTACTCTATAGACTTTTATGTTCTTCAACCCAAAACCAACTTGGAGGGCACCCTTTGATCTTGGGGAGGCTGTGGTGGCCTATATAGGGTGTAGGTCTAGAAGCATGACCATCACTCATGGAGTTGAAACAAAGCACATTAATTAGTATCCCCCTGCTCAACCCCTCTTAAAATCAGAAAATACACATTGGGTTGAAGAAGAGGAGAATGATTCCTAACGTACCCTGATCAGTTTTGACATTAGCCCAAGCTATGAGCCTTAAAGAAAATTCAGAAGAAAATTTGATAAATTGTTGTATTTCTAATCCTGATTTTTTGCAGCAAGTAGAAGGGCAGTTTAGTCATAATTTAGATATCATTACTAATCTGCAAGATTTTCATGAACATAGTACAACAACCAAACCACATTCAGCCCTCTTATTTGCATTTCCTGCATATTCCATGACTGAATGGGGAAGTATGGTAGTTGAAATTTTTCCTGAAAAACCTTTAAGTATTAATTCCGCCTTAACCCCTGAACAAGGAAAATAGTTGATTTAAGCATTGCAAAATTTTCTAGACACATTTTCTTGGGAATATACAAATATGAGAGGAATTCACCCAGAAACATGCATTCATCATATTTATATTGAAGAAAATTCTAGGTCTGTGAGACAACCACAAAGGAGGATGAACCCCGCTTTAAGGGAAATTGTGAAAGATGAATTGCAGAAATTGTTAAATGTAGGGTTCATCTATCCTATCTCAGATAGCGAGTGGGTATCTCCACTAGTTATTGTCCCCAAGAAGAATGGTAAATGGCAAGTGTGTGTGGATTATAGGGAACTAAACAAGGCTACCTTAAAAGGTCACTTTCCCTTGCCTTTTATAGATCAAATGCTGGACACTTTAGCAGGGAAAAGTATTTTTCCTTCCTAGATGGGTTTAGTGGATACAATCAGATTAGGATAGCTCCAGAGGACTAGGAAAAGACAACATTCACATGTCCCTAGGGTACCTATGCATATAGGGTATTTCCATTTGGTCTATGCAACGCACCAACCACATTCCAATGGGAGGTTCTTGGTATTTTCTCTGACCTTTTGCATGATTGCGTAGAGGTCTATATGGATGATTTTACAGTCATGGGTGATAATTTTGAAGAGGATTTACACAATATTGAGAAATTTTTGCAGAGATATAGAGAAAATAATCTTTCATTAAGTAATGAAAAATGTTTTGTGATTATGACTGAAGGTATTGTTTTGGGTCATCATGTTTCTACTGCAGGAATTAAGGTTGATCCGGAAAATATTGAAGTTAATGCAAAAATTCCCTGACCAACCAATCAAAAGGGAGTTCGAAGTTTCCTTGGACATGCAGGCTACTACAGAAGGTTTGTTGAAAATTTTAAAAAATAGCCTCTCCATTGTTCAAATTATTGACTAAAGAATCTGAATTTCATTGGAATGATGAGTGTCAAGTTGCATTTGATACACTCAAGGAAAAGCTTTCTTGAACACCTGCCTTAAGAGGCCTAGATTAGAGATTTCCCTTTCATATTTCCATTGATGCCTATAATTCAGCCATAGGAGCAGTATTGGGCTAAAAGGACAATCGTGTAACCCATTCTATTTATTATGTTAGTAAAAATTTAACTCCTGCAGAACTGGATTATAAGGTAACTGAAAAAGAATTCCTTGTTGTAATTTATGTTATTAATAAGTTTATATATTACATCATGAGCTATGAAGTTTTTATAGACACCAATCATTTTCCCATTCAATATCTCATGAACAAACCAGTCACTAATTTTGTTGCTGCAGGAATTTGACAACACAGTATTGGATAGACCAGGAAAATAAAAGTAGGTAGCTGATTTCTTATCTAGGCCCAACCATGCAAGTGAGCATGTTCCTATTAATGATAGCTTTCCTGATGAAAATTTATTTGCTATTTCTATCAAAACACCTTGGTTTGCAGACATGGCCAACTACCTTGCTACAGGAAAGTTTCCCCTTTACTTTTCATCTAATCAGAAAATGAGGATTATTAGGAAAAGTGTTGATTACTCTTAGATTAGGGGAGATCTCTTTTTCACTGGACCTGATTTGATTATTTGCAGGTGTGTCAGGGAAGATGAGATCTATGATATCTTGAGAACCTGCCATGATGAACCTTATGGAGGACATTTTGCAGACAAGCAGACAACTTATAAGATCCTTCGATTAGGTTACTATTGGCCAAGTCTTTTTAAATATGCAAAAGAGCATGTCTGGAAGTGTGATATATATTAGAGAATGGGGCGGCCAGTACAATCAGATGAGATGCCTTTGCAGCCATAGGTTCTCATAAAACCTTTTGAGAGGTGGGCTGTTGATTTTGTAGGTCCCATAAATCCTATGTCCAAAGGTAAGAAGTATATTTTAGTTTGTGCTAATTATGTTACAAAGTGGGTGGAGGTAAGAGAACTACCTAGAGCAACGAAGAAAGAAGTGGTAGATTTTCTTTTCTCTGATATTTTTGTAAAACTTGGGAGACCTAGGGAGATAGTTACTGATCAAGGTACTTAGGTTTTGTCAAAGCTTATGCAGGGAATTGTGCAAAAATATCAGATTACTCATCGAATGTCCACCCCTTATCATCCACAGGCCAATGGGCAGGTGGAATCAACAAATAAGGTGTTGGAGACAATCCTTACGAAGATAGTGCAATTACATAAGAAGGATTGGTCTGACCGACTTCCTGAAGCATTGTGGGTTTATAGGATCACATGGAGAAATGCCACTAGCTTCTCTCCATATGAATTGGTGTATGGAAAGGAAGTTTTATTGCCCATTGAATTTCAGATCAAAACTTTCAAGATGGCTGCAGATTTGGGTATAGATCTTGATGAAGCTCAGCAGCAGAGAATATTTTAGCTCAATGAGTTGGATGAGATTAGACAAGATGCTTTTCAGTATAATGACTTGATCCAACAACAACGGGCTAAATGGAACGACAGATACATTAAAGAAGTAGTTCAAAGAGGGAGACTAAGCATTGTTGTATGATTCAAAATTTAAGAACTTTAAAGGGAAATTCAACACACATTGGCTAGACCCCTATGGCATTGAGAAAGTTTTTGATAATGGATCTATTCGAGTTAAAACCATTGATGATGGGAATGTTACCTTCTTGGTGAATGGGCACAGACTCAAGCTATATCAAAAACCCCAATCTAAGGAGGAATTTGTGGAAGAAATTGTGAAGAAAAGAGAGCTAGAGATGGTGAGAGAAGGAGTCATTCCTTCCACTATCTCTTCCTAATTTCCCACTGATACAATGAGCTCATTTTGTTCCTCCTTGTGCTTAGTAAACCATGAGAGGAATGTCTATTGGGTATAGGTTTATTCTTTTTTCCGGGCCCCATGGACTAGTTACGGAAAAGGAGCCCCCTTGGAGTCTTCTTTTCTAAGTATTTCAAATTCTCTAAAATTGAAATATAGTGAGCATGGACTGCCCTGGTCTTGTTAAAACTACAAGCCAGTAGATCCTCTGGGATCCTCTCAATAAATTTTGTTTTTTAGTTAATTTTGGATTGCTCGTGTTGGACTAATGTGGGATTTCTTAAGGCCCTCCTTCCAACAATCTTGGCCCATCGACATCAAAAAATTATATGGGTGCAAGATTAGAGTCTTATGATGCCTTGAAGCTTGTATGCCCTGATGAAAGGCTATCTCACTAGCAGCAATGGGGAATACTATGGCTCCTTGACTGTTGGATCCTACAAGGGGGTTCGATAACAAGTCACAAATTCATGCCCAATAGGATGCATCAGGGTATCTTGGTCTTCACTCTCATTACATGACTGGTAATCTAATGAGATCATTGCACATTGACATCATCACCTTTACTCATGTGCAAAGAACTATACACAAACGAGGGAGAAGTAATTTTTTTCCTGTAGAAGAATTTCCTACAGAATGTTCAGCAGTCATGGTTCCATTTCCTACAGATATTCCACAATCCCGATTCCATTTCCTGCAGAATGTTCAACAGTCACGGTTCCATTTCCTGCAGAATGCTCAACATTCACGGTTCCATTTCCTACAACGTCCTGGGTTTCCTGAAAAACAAAAGTTATAGACAAAACATTAGTTTAAATTATTTGATAAAGTACTGACAAAATTTTATTACTGGTCGAGGTCATGAATTATGAGATTATACATTTGATTTAATTTTTAAGTGGGTTATCATTTCAAGGACAAGCACACGTCATCCAAGGACTGGACTGTTGGAAGGTAAGCTTGGTAAGATATAGCCGGTGACAGGACACTTGAGGTAAGAGGTAATTGACGCTTTAATCTTAAAAAATTGTATGATTTTAAGCTATGGTGACCCTTGCGGCAAGACGCGACCGTAAACCGTTGCATCATAAATATTATCTCCACGCCCGATTATCATGATTCTAACATGACCGATGGTTGTACTCTCCATATCCTTCTACAGATCGGATCATGATGATAATCATGATCACGACCTATTTCTCAAAATCTCCATGCTTTATGATATTTCCAATATTAGCCCTCCCTTGTCACGCAATCCTTTGCAAAATCTTAGCATGACATTTCTGAGAGTTGCATGCATCCTGTCTCTCCCATCTTTCACCATGTCAAAACTACGTGCCCTTGTCTGCTTCGAGCCACAAGACCCTGAACTGTTGGAAGACGACCCTCGTAGTAAAGCGAGACTGGAGAAACCAAGGTGGTTGCCACTGTTTCAAAAATTCAACGACCATAATTTAGAGGTTACGAATTCCTTCGCCCTGAATTTGAATGGCGACAAAGCTCAAGCCGAGAATGTCAAGTTCAGGTTAAAAGAGGGTTTAGTGGCTCGGGCATGTGGAATTCCATAGCAGGGGGAGCGTTGGTTTAAGAATTAGCATTTCAATAAGGGTATGTGCGCATCCTTTCTCTGGAAGGAGCATTCAAACCCTGACTGGAGCAAAGGGATTTCGCAAGACTTCCTGAGAAGTAAGTACCGACATTTGTTAGTTTTCCTACAGAAGTATATAACATGTGAAGGGTGCTTTGGTCTCACATTTTTATTTCATATTCGGCTCCTCACACATTTTCACGATAAGTCGTTGAATTTGCTGTATTATTTAAGAATGTCTTTGATGAAAATGTCGACGACCACTAAGGAGAGGGGAGCCAATTTGGAGGAAAACCTCTATCACCATGGGCTGGTGAAGATCATCATGGTGGAGGTTCTGAAGGATAAGAAGAAGTCGTGGGAGGAGTTTCCAGCTGAGAATTATTTCGCGGAGGATGAAGACTCTGATTCTTTGGAGTCCACAGAGGAAATGCTAGCAGAAAACCCAAGAAGAAGCCATGGACCCGTGGACCATAGACAAAGGAGAAAGAAAAAGATGAAGACTTTGACCCCTCAGAGTCTACGGAGGAAGAACTAGCATAAAAATTAAAGAAGAAGAAACCACAGACCCATGGGCTATAGATAAAGGAGGAAGAAAAAGACAAAGAAGTGGTGGTGACTGGGGAGACTACAGGTAAAAATCCTAAGTTGAAGGGCACCTCCACCTCTGCTAAGAGATTTACAAGGAGCCAGGTTGTTCAGCTGGCTATAAAGGATACTGCAGAAGCAGAGGTACTGCTCGAGACACCTAACAAAAAGAAAGAAAAGCTTCACGACCCACCTAAAGGAAAGGAAAAGGTAGAGTCAGCTGAATTCATCGGTGGAGAAGTGATGTCCTTCCAGGATTCCCCGCTGCATGGAAGCGGAAATGAAACAGTAGAAGAACAACAAGAAAAGGAGGGCCTTGGTTCGCCCCAATCTCTCCAAGGACATCATGAAGGGGAAGTAACTCCCCAGAAAAAGCGGTCTCTGCAGGAATTGGAGGAGATTATCACTGAGCTCACTGTTTCGGAATGAGATTTGAGAAAGGAGAATGAGACCCTGAAAGAAAACAGTCTGCACATGCAGAAAGAACATGAGGAATGGGTTCAGAAGGCGGCCCGAATCATGAAGAAGAAGCAGGCTCGGATTGATCATTTGAAGAAGAAAAATTAATTATACAGGGGTCAAATTCTTGTAGAATCTAGTGGGAACCAATTGGATCAGTTGGCAGAGGTAGCGGATCAGTTGGCTGTAGTCGCTGCAGCCCAGGATAAGGAATGATTTTCTTTTTTTTTGGAAGGTGCAACATTTTTGCTTGCATAAGGGACATGCAAGAAGCTAGGTGTGGGGGAGATGTTGAGGCCTAATTTTTCCTAAATTTGACACCTTTTCTAGACTTTACCTCTCCCATTTGGAACTATTCTTGACCCCTATTATGCTTATTTCGGTTATAACATCTAGGTTTTGGCCAAAAGGGTGTTATAAGCTTGAGGTATGCAAATTAACATAAAAAGTGTCTTTTACCTTAATCTTAAGCATTCCTTAAGCTAGTTGTCTTCTTATTGAATTATCATGCCAACTAATCTAGAGTTCTTATGCAGATTTGTTTTGGTTCGAAACAGTCCTGCAATTCCTGTAGACAACTCGAGCGGTTATATTTCCTGCAGATGCTCCGAAATTCCTGCAGACGCAGATTTCCTACAACTGCCTAAATTTCTTGCAGCAAAATCAGTGGTTAGCTATGTTCCATTCATTTCCAGATCAAACGAGAACATGGGTTTTGTGGGAAATTCGTCATACATGGATGATGTCCTATTGGTTGTTTCAAATCCGCCATCTAAATTTCCCAGGTTTGCAAACCTCTTCTCGTTGGCCAAATGAAGGAAAACTCTAACTATGTAACAAATTTCGTCTAATCCATGCTTTTAGTCATGGATTAGACTCAATAGAGCTAATTTTGACAGTTTGTACCAATATTGTTAGATAATAGCTCAAATTAGTAGCTTTCCTTATTCGAGCCAAATATGGGCTTTTGAACTTGTATAAATTCAACTTTGTTTTATATTGTAAGGGGTTGTTGGGTTGGCTTCGCTGATAACATATATCAGATTATACTCGACTGTAATATTTTCAGACTAATATAATATTTTATGTTCTGTCTATTTTATTGAGCAAAATCTTCTAATTTTGAAGGGGTTGTGAGTGAGGGAGGGCCCCCTTTGCTCACAACTCCCTTAGTGTAGTGTGTGTGTATTTTAATTTTTTTATGCAATAATAACTTGTGCACACAGTTAATGTACTCTTTTTGATATATAAACAACAAATGATTGAATGATTAAGTTTCATGTTAATGTGTAGATTCCATTTAATCAAGATTTGAATTACATTGTTAGATGATTCCTTTAATTGATGTAAGTTTGATTTTTTATCTTTTCTAATCAACATCATCAATACTAAGAGCTATAGAGGGATGTTTCAATCCACTCCATAGCTTTTTGCTGCCAAATGTTGATGCAGAAAAGAGGCATTAGTTTTGTGTAAGATTGACTGGTTTGAGAAATAAGCACTCAAGGTATTAAGCCTACATATATTTTGTGCAGCATCTCACAAGCTTACCTGCCCTGAGTTGATGATTTATGATGACAAATTATAAGTCTATAATTTGATGCCATTGTATGCATGACTAAGTTATAAAATGAAAGTGTCAGGTTGGACCAGAGGTAGAATTTACTGATCAAGAGGTTCTTCAGTTTGTAGTGGAGCATGTGCTACATAGAAGATGTAGATGCATACCTTAGCTAATGGAGACAAGTAGTTGTTAAGGTGGGGTGATGGGCTATGTAAATCCTAATTGTCTTAGTTGTGGTCATATTTATAGTTATTATGATTTTTTGTCATGATTAGGTAGAACTGGTTCTCTGTGTAGAGTATTTTTGTTCCTAGTTTCTAGGAGATGGTTAAATCTAGTTGGTTTGAGAGATATATTCTGCAACTAGTTAACTTTCTAAATTGGTGTGTGGTTGAGATATTCCCTGAGTTAATATATTTTATGTTAAAAATAGATTCTCTATATTGAAACAAAACTTATTGCATTTATTTATGTCATTACATTATTTAATATAAAATTCTTAGCACAATTTTGATTTTGATATTTAATAAATCTATTTTCCCACTTTCTTAATAATAATTAAGAAAACTTTTAAAAGCATTATTTCACCATGCATAAAATTCCAATTATATTTAAAAATTTAACGGAGTAGAACTTAATAGAGAGGAAATCAAAACCTTCCCTAAGTGATAAGTGAGAGTGAGCTTGATTATTGATAATCCTCAAACTGTCTCATTGTTTAAAAAAAAAACAAAACTTTGATACTTAACTATTATTATTTTTCTATTATCGTGCATTTAGTACTTAATATTCTTCCCTCACGATGGTAATATGTTGTTATTATCCCTGTGATAATAGAGCATATAATAATTGATAACCTAATCCATACTGGTTCTTAATGTATCAACCATTAAGAAGAGTCAAATATTTTTAACTATTTTTATTTAATATGGTAAAACTCAAAATTTAAAATTTATAGAAATATAAATATACAAAAACGCAATTTTGATTATTATTAAAATAATTATATTTTTCTTACAATAATATTTATCTGTAAATATCATATTTATAATATTTTGAGTCAAATCAAATAAATCAAATCTCTCTATTTTATATATAAAGAGATAGTTTTAGTTCTATTTGTATATATATTTGGCTAATATATAATAGTAATATTATTATAAGGCCCTCACAAAGCATGGAGTATGCTTTTCGTATGTTTGATTTATTTTATTATTATAAGTTTTAATAAAGTTTTTCCATCTTTTATAAAACAATGTAATAAATTGAATTTTCTTGAAGTAAAAAGGAAATTTAGAAATTTTCCATTTTATTTCATTTTTTTTATTGGTTAAAGAGGTTATTAATGGGCAAATTCATGATTATATAATTTTATTTAAAAAAAAAAATTAATAAATTTAATATAAAATTTTAGAAAAAGTGTATTAGAAAAGTATCATGCGGTAACTTTCACATGTCATTGTTGACTTTTATTTATTAAAATAAAAAAATTATGTTCATTTTCCAAGTGATGTTTTGATTTTTATGTAGCTAATTCTACATGTTTCCATTTTAACTTTTTATGAAAACAACAAATATTTATTAATAGGATCAAAATCATAAATCATGTATGTTTTTATGATTCCTTATTTACTTTTTCAATTTTTATATAAAACTTAATATGATCAATATTATAAATGATGTATGTTTTTATGATTCTTTATTTACTTTTCTATTTTTATATAAAATTTAATATTTATTTATTTTTTCAATTTTTATATTTAGCAGGGCTTATCTTATTGGTGGCATTGTTTTGGTAAATTATGCAATTTTGTAATAGTAATAAAAATATTACATAATTTCAATTTTTGGTTTGTCATGGGTAAACTTGACCAAATGTATAATAGCAAGTATGAAGTCTTAGAAATATGTCTAAAAATTGAGTAATATTCAACTAAACAACTAAGTCTTAGTCTAACATTATTGTAGTTATTTGCAAGTCCATCAAGCATGCATTCACTATATAGAAACAAAAATAGAAAAGTCAAAGACATGGCTATTTATTGGGGGAGTCCATTTTGATAGGCATGGATGCTTGCTCGTCTTCTTCACTACTGTTAAAATCCAGGTTTGCAAATTTCTTAGAAAACACTAAATTTTTGTTGTCCATTTGTTTACTTACTGCTACAAAACATCAATGTAAAGAAGAATCTCCTTGGGGACTTCGTTTTGCTACACTACCACTTTTCCATTACAGGTTTTAACAGCTAGTGAATGTTCAATATTTACATGTATTTGGTTTGCTTGGTTTAGGTGTTACTCGTATTAGGAACCCATTGCCCCATTTGTTCTTCCACCTATATCTCAAATAAAAATATGTTTTCAACTTGAGCTTCTCATTCAACATATTTTAATTCCTCCTAAACTGAACATGAAATAAGCTCCCATAACCTACGGGTAGAGGCTTTTATGCATTATTTAGCTTGGGTACTAGGATACTGGTCTCTTTTGTTGGGGCCCAAGGTGGAATGAAGTAGGCCCTTATGTCATGGTTAAAGACATATTGAAAAATTAAATTAGGAGTTGACATTGTTCATGGGAATGAGCATGAGTCAAACAAATGAAAATGAGGCAAAGAGGTTGAAGGAGAAATAAGGAACTAGCAAGGGTAGAAAGTAGGACAACTAGAGAAAGCTTAGAAGCCAGGATCCGAGGATGCACGCAAAGTGGGAGGAGGTCTATAAGGGGTAACTAATAGAGAGTATAAGACCAATTATAGAAGGGTTGGACAAACAATTCCGAGAGAAGGGAAGGAGGGAGATGGGCGCTAAGTCACATGGAAAAAGCAAGAGAAGGAGGTGAATGATAGATGAGGATCAAAACGAGACCAAAAAAACATGTCATAGAGAAAAAAATGGATCTCAAAAATAGACAAACATTAGGGCACATAACTATTCAACCAACATAGAGTTGTAATCCTTGCTCAATTAAATCTCTATTGGACTTGGTGGGGGGGGTGGTAGAGAATTGTATCTCCACTAATTTATTCTCATATGGGGGGTTAGTGAATTATGTTGAACTTAATACCAGTCAATGCATGATGGAAATACATATAATTTTCATTGTAGACCAGATCATGGTGAGGGGAAGGTGAAGGTTGAAGTGACTAGTGTTCCTAACACTAATAGCTCCCATATCACTCATGCTTCATACCATATGTTCCATGCCTGGTAACTGAAAGAGAGGTGGATTGTACATGCATTTGTGGCAATCCATTTCTTGCCTCAATAATAACCCTACGTAGGGGACTGGAAAGATCCTCCTAGGCAATTTAATAGCATAGATCCTTGAGGGATGAAGGAATGTGATTGGTCCATTAAAGATAACCAAGGATCCCTTCATGTTCTAATCCAAAATTTGCAAGTTTGTCTACAACCTTGTTGCCTGAATGCCTTAAGTGGGAAAGAATGGAAACAACTATTTTGTGTTAAGAGACGAGTCACACTCTTAGTGCCAATAGCTAGTCATCAACTTGTAATTAGCTTAAAAGGAGGGGATCCATTAAGGATATTTTTAAGCATTCAAACAATAAGTTGGATTCTCCTTCAACCATAAGACTTGTGAATTTTTTTCTAATGGCCAATCTAAGACCATATGCCAAAGCATATAATTTTGTAGAGTTATTGGAGTATATACCCTCAACAACTATGTGAACAATGATACCTAATTTATTTCTTAATACTCCATCAAAACTTGTTGCCCCACAATTTCCTTTAGAGACATATTTGAAGTTGAGTTTAATGAAACCAGGGGGCATGGGAAACCAAAAAGCAGGAGGGATTGCGTGCAAGGACCAGGGAGAGGGAGTGAAAATGGTATAAGGGGGGAGAAGTTCCACGAAAAAAAATAATGGACGATTGAAAGGAGGAGCATTTCCATTCTTAGGCTAACCAAGGGAAGAGGAGGATTGTTTCCCTTATATCCTTCTTTATATGAACCCAAATTAATGGGTCATAGAGCTTTTTGTTCTTGAAAATTTTGTGATTTTTTCCTTTCCAGACCTCCCATACCAAAAATCCTAACATTAATTCCTAAGCTTCATTAATGATGGGATGCTTAAAATCCATTGTTCTCCATTTAAAGATTATGGACATAATATTTTCTTTAATGTAGTATGATTGATAATATAAGCTAGCCACTCTATCCCATTGTGAAGAAGCAAAGTTATAAGAGTTGAGAAGATGCTCAGTTGACTTTGAAGACAAGGGTGACATTGCAAGGGTCCTTCGAATCCTTGTAGTTGGATCTTGTCCCATGTGGATTTTTAGGTGAAAAAGGAGCCATAAGAACATGGAAACCTTCAACTAGTGTTTTAGATTCCATATTTTAGCCCATGGGATGGATGAGGAAGGATTGTTGGTGCCACTGGGGTATTCATAGATTGCTAGTATTCTATAAGCCTCTTTCAAGTTAAAGGCACCAATCGACTTTTACTCCCATCTTAATTTATCTAGCCCACATCAGATTTTGATTTTATTTTTTTTATTCAAGGCCTTCTAGAAAGCACTTTGTGGCATATTCACTTGTTTGTTATAAATATTATATTTTTTTGAAGTGAACACATGATGATGGAAGTGTTACCCACTTGACAACATCTCTTCCTTACTCGATTATAAATGCACCTCATTACTCTAAGTGCAATTATCTTTAAACCATTAATTATTTTAGATGCAAAATGTCAATTTCTCAATATTTAATCTAATATTTCTCTTCTTTCTTGTGTGTATACACACACTTTAAAATAGAATTAGAAATGGTAGAGGTGACTTACAAGGGTGGCAAGTATTGGGGATTATTCTTTATCCCAAATGAAAATAAGAATTAGATTTTGCATAGAATTTTGAGTACATTACTAATAATGAAGTAGAATAGAAGCATTCATAGCCTAAGGTATTGTGTGTAAGTATTGTGACTACAACTTTAATAATTGTCATAAGTGAATCCACAATAATCATAGACCTTTATATTGAGAAAAACCCCTCTTACTTAAATGTGATTTGTATTGTCTAAAAAATAGTCTCATTAGTGATTTTGAAAAATGACATTTCATTTGTTAGTGAAAACCTTAAAATTTAAGAAAATTTATTTAAACAAAGTAGCCTTAATTAGGATTTGGTCGACGTTTCGAACCAACCAATATGGTTCATCCTCAGGACAAGATGAGAAATCCATAGATCAGAAGGAATAAATAGTAAGGATGCAACATTGACCAGAGTTAGCCATTAAAAATTAGCTATTGGTGGATTAATTAGAAGGTAAAGAAAATAATTATTTAGGGACTAGAGGTAAGGAAAAATATTATATATTTAGTTTAAAAAATAAAATAATAATAGTAATTAAATATTATCTTGTCTGTTATGGGTTGACTTATTCATATTAGAAAACTAGTTGTTAGGAAAATAAATTAAATAAAAATGGATCAAAAATAATATTAATTTAATAATATTAACATGTTTAAAATTATCTAATAGAGGGGCTATATATATATATATATATATATATATATATTAGTAATAATTAAATAAAATAAAATAAAATAGAGAAAAAAATATAAAAATTAATAATAATAATAATAATAATAAATAAATTATAAAAAGATAGAAAATAAAGGGAATTTTTTTGATTATATATATATATATATATATATATATATATATATATATATATAAGTGAACAAATATATACATAAAATATATAAATAAATAAAAATAGGGAACCAGGCAGAAACAGAAGAAAATAAACCAAAAAGAGAAGAGGAGGAGAGAGGAAAAGAAGAATGATGAGTTAAGATGAGAGAGCTGGAATCCAACTCTTACTCAATTTCCAACCATCATCCCTATTAAGATTTCTGGCGTGCCTTTTGATCTCAATCGCCTCCCTAAGCTTCATGTGGTGGAAATGATCTACTTTAGCAATAACTTTGGATTCTTCAATACAAACATGGTGCTTCGATTTTTCTGCATGTTCAGCTAAGGCTAATGAGCGGGAGCGATTGTGTCTGATGTGTGCTGCATGCTCATTGATCCTCTGTTTAATAGACCTACCTATTTCTCCAATGTAGGGGATACCACAGGAGCAGGGAACAAGGTAGACACCTTTTGGGTCCTTAGGGTCAATAAGGTCTTTAACCGATCTAAGAGATTTTTTCATGGTATTGAGAGGCTTGAATGGGCGATGGGCTCCCCTCTTTCCCCTATCATCGCTAACTTGTTCATGGAAGATTTTGAGACCAGGGCCTTAGCCACTGCTCAGTTTCTTCCTAAAAAATGGAAGAGGTTTGTTGATTGTTGACACCTAATCATCAGGATTGGGTGAATATAATGTAAATAAATAATAAGTAATATAAACAGTCGTCGGGAGATGAAGTGAACAGTCTCTCCCTCATGTATATAATAAAGACCAACCTGAAGGAATAATAATACAAATAAATTTTGCTTTGAGGAGTTACTGCTTGGCCTGACATGGTATCAGAGCCAGCTCCCAAAATTAGTTATAACTCCCTTCTGCCTACTGCGCTCTCTATCCACTACCCCTATGCGCTCTGTCTGCCACAATTGATTCTGCGCCATTCTGCGCTCTGTTTGCCATAATTAATTATGCGCCCTTTCTGCCATGGCTCAGCTCTGAAAACCTTCTGAAACGTTGCGTTGAATGCCTTGAGGCTGTGCTACTGCATTGAATGCCTTGAGGGAGTGCTTCTGCGAAAGTTTATTGCATGAATGGTGTGAAACGCTGCTGTGTTGATGGTACGTGAGCTCTAGGAGCATGGTGTGGCTGCAGACTTGCGAGCAACATTGGTGGTGAGCTTCCTGCTTGATACGAGCCATGGAGCCTCCGTATGAGGATTTGAAATAACAGCTTTGGGGTTTCTGGTAGAGCCTCGCCTCTGGACCACGCTAGAGAGAATGGGTTAACGAATCAATTTGTGTCTGAAGATCGATCTGCAAGAGAGAGTGTTGATGCAGAAGTGCTGGTATATACGTTGAAGTTTTTGGCATATACGTTGAAATTTTTTGGCATATAACACTGGTATATACGTTGAAGTTTTTTTGGCATATAAAATGTGTTAAATGCCATGCGTTGAATGTATCTTGAATGCTGTTTTGGTATCTTCAATGTTGTTTTGGTACGCTGCCTATATATTGAACGTTGTCCTATGATGTGTATGTGAGTTGAGCCCTGATTTTGTGCATGTTTTAAAATCGAACTCTGCCACAGACATGTCGCCGCTGTGTGTTGAAATTTTTTTGAAGGGCTGCATTGGGTGGTCAATGTAAAAAGGAGCCGATATATATTTTGAATAGTGCGATATATATGGTGAGGTGCTGCAATATGATTGTGATGTGTTGGAAACTTATTTATAAAAAAAAAAGCCAAAAATGATGTTCTCCATATTCGCGTTGGCATTGAATAAGTGGGAAGAGCCCATTTAAATTATATGCTTTGGTTTTTCAAGAACGTACGAAGTCTGTTGTATTTACGCTGCTTTAATACATAGTCTTGGTGTATTTACAGTCTTGGGTATTGACATTTGCTGTCGAGTTGAGTTTAATGTCCAATCATATAAGAATTATATTTTTTCCCATTAAGAGTAAAAGTTTTGCAACATAAGTTTTTGTTACAGTATGCATTCAATCATATCCATTGTGGGAATAGTTCTCACTGGCAAAGAGAACTATCCTGAGTGGTCCTGGATGATAAAACACACCCTCATTTTCAGTGAGTTGTGGAGAGGAGTGTGCATTGGAGATGGAGAAAAACATCCAGAACAACCTACATTAGACAAAGAGCTCGCCATTTGGGAAAACAAGAATAACAAAGCCTATGCATTAATCACAACATCTATAAGTGAAGAGGTGAATCTCCATATTACACCATTTTCAACTGCTTTCGAAGCCTTACAAAAGTTGAAAGAACTTTATGACTCACATTTTGCACTTGAAGTTGTTCAACTCATGGTTAAACTCTTCACTCTTGAACTGCAAAATAATGATCCTCTTGCTCTTGCATCTGAAGTAAAGTCTATAATGCATGATATCCAAGCCACTAAAATTGATTTGGATATTCCTCTTATTGCTTTTCTCAAGGCACTTTATCTTACTTCAATTATCTTGAGTCATTACAAGCAAATGGAAATCTTAAAGACATTACCTTTGGCTCTTTTGTGAAAAAAATTGCTGAAAGAGAGAAAGCTTTTGGAAAGAAGACAACCCCTGAATCTTCTGAAGAGGTTATGTGCCTTGCTCATAAATAAAATCATCCTGCTCAAGATTCTTCAAGAGGAAGAGGTGGTCGAAGAGGAAGAGGAAGATATTTCAAAGGCAGGGGGGTAGACACTCTCAAGGAGAAAAGGCAGATTTGCATTGCATACGCTACAAAAGAAATGGATCACATGATGCCTCTACATGCAAGTTACCATGGGACAAAATTGAGCAGCAAAGAAACCAACAGAAAGGTAAAACTGATGATACAGACAAAGGTAAAGCACCTGAATCTGCTCACTATGTTGTGGTACAATGTAATATTGGAGTAAATGAAGATTTATTTAATGCTTCTTGGAAAAATGATTGGTTGCTTGATTCAAGAGCAACCTGCCACATGATTCATAGAAAATATTTTTTTGAAGAATTTACTGACAATTTTGATGGAGCAATATACTTTGCAGACCAATCAAAAATCAAGCCATCAGGGCTTGGCACAATCAGGCTTAAACTGCCTGGTCTTCCAGACTCTCTTTTGCATCATGTTCTATATCTCCCACAGCTCAAGAGAAACTTGTTGTCCTTGGTCCACATATGCCAGCAAGGTCACTCCATTCATATGTTTGATGGCAAGCTTGAGGTAAGAAAAGCATCTGACCACTCACTTGTCATGAGGGGAATAGAAGAATAAAGACTTCTCAAGATGCAAGGAACCTCTGCTCGTACACAACATTTCTCATACAATTCTCATTATGAAGAAGGTACACTTCCATCAAGTTTATTATGGCATGTTAGATTTGGACATTTGAACTATGACAGCCTCCGCTTGTTGAAGAAAAATGGTGCTGCTGTTTTGCCTACAATTCCTAGGAAACTTAAGCAATGTGATGCTTGCATTCTAGGAAAGCATAGCAAACAGTTTTTTCATGATTCACATTCAAGAGCACATTGAAAACTTGAACTCATTCATTCAGATTTATGTGGTCCAATGCCTGTTCCTTCTGCAATTGGAAATAAATATATGATGACATTTATTGATGACTACACCAAAATGTGTTAGGTTTATTTATTGAAGAACAAATCTGATGCTTTTCAAACATTCAAGAACTTTCATAAATGGATTGAAAATGATGCACAATCTCATATTGGGTCTATTCACACTGATAATGGGAAAGAATACACATCAAATTAATTTGAAAACTATCTTCGCCAACATGGGATCAAACATCAAACAACTGTGCCTTATAATCCCCAACAGAATGGTGTAGCTAAAAGAATGAATAGGACAATCTTAAATATGGTACGATCCATGCTCTTCTTCAAAAATGTAAAGATAATGTTTTGGGTTGATGTTGTTCTATGTGCTGCATATATAAAGAATAGATGTCCATCTAATGCTATTAGAAACAAGACTCCATATGAAATGTGGTATGGAAATGTTCCTTCGGTAAAGCATCTCAGGGTCTTTGGTTCCACCTGTTATGCCTTGATACCAAAGGTACACAAAAACAAACTTGGTGCTAGAAATCGTAAATGTATCTTCCTGGGGTATTCAAACACCTCCAAAGCATATCGTCTCTATGATGAAGTAAATAAAAAGTTTGTTTTATCTAGAGATGTAATTTTTCTTGAATCAGCCAAAATTGACAATGTTGTTGAGCGGCAACTTGATCGCTTGGATAGATTTGCAAAAGCAAAAACATTTCAAGAATTTGATAATTAGATTCCACATCTTGAAGGGGGGATTCCTATACTAGATTAGCATGTGGAATCTTCTTCTGAAGAACACTCTCCCCTACATGAAACTCCAACAATGGATGATGATTTAAGTGATGTGATTGACAGAATTGGGACACTCAACCTTGATTCAGTCCCAACTCAATCAACGGAGCAGCCTGAACCATCTGAGAAAGGTCCCCCAAAGTGGCTGACAAAGACACTTGAAAGTGTTCATCCTGATGAGGTTGGAAAGACAGGAACTAGAAATTCAAACTGGCAAAATGGAGGTGATGTAGATGACTCTAATTCACCTGTTGATATGGATGTTTCTTATGATTATGAATTGAACTTGTCTACAGATTTTGAACCAACTTCCTTCAAAGAAGCTGCTTCTCATGATGAATGGAAAGAAGAGATACAAAAGGAGTATGATTCCCTCATAAAGAATGGCACTTGGAAGCTAGTTGATCCTCCATTAGGAACCAAACCAATTGGCTGCAAGTGGGTCTACAAGAACAAGTATAAAGCTGATGGCTCACTTGACAAGCACAAAGCCAGGCTTGTGGCAAAAGGTTTTGCACAGAAGGAAGGGGTCGATTATGAGGAGACTTTTCCCCCACAGCGAAATGGGCTACCATCCGGACACTCTTTGCCCTAGCAGCTCAGGACAGTTGGAAAGTCCATCAAATGGATGTAAAAACTACTTTATTGAATGGGGATCTAAAAGAGAATGTTTTTATGTCCCATGCTGAAGGATTTTTTGTGAAAGGACATGAACATAAAGTATGCAAACTTGTGAAGTCCTTGTATGGCCTCAAACAATCACCGCGAGCCTGGTATGAAAAACTAACTGAGCATCTTCTGAAACTCAATTTCAAACATTATGATCTTGATGATGCAACTTTATTTGTCAAGAAAGTTGGCAAAACAGTTGTATATCTTATGGTATATGTAGATGATCTTTTGATGATAAGGAACAATGAAAGCTACATTGCATCCATAAAAAAAAGAATTGGGGAAAAGTTTTGAAATGACTGATTTGGGCTATGTTCATTACTATCTTGGTATTGAAGTAACTCAACATCCGAAGTCCATATTTCTTTCTCAAAATAAGTCCATTAGAGATCTGTTGAACAGTTTTGGCATGACAAAATGCAATCCTCTTACTACTCCAATGGAACAAAACTTAAAGCTCACATATATTGAAGGAAAAGAATTTGAGGATGCAACAAAGTATAGACAGCTTGTAGGAAGTCTCAACTACCTAACTACTTCTAGACCAAACATTTCGTTTGTTGTTGGAATCCTCTCCAGGTTTATGCAAAAGCCTTGTGAGGGACATTGGTCTACTGCAAAAAGAGTTCTAAGGTACTTGAAGGGAACTCAATACTTTGGAATCAAGTATACACAGGTGGATGACTTCAGATTGATTGGATACTCTGATTCAGACTTTGATGGAGACAAAGAAACTGGGGTATCTACTTCATGATATGCGATGAGTCTTGGATAAGGAGCTGTCTCTTGGAGATCATGCGAACAATCAGTTCCAATAGATTCCACAAAAAAAGCAGAATACGTGGCAGCAGCTGAAGCAACAAAAGAAATTGTGTCGCTCAGGAAAATTCTTGAAGATTTGTAGGTAAAACAAGTACAATCAACTCCACTCATGATTGACAATACCTCTGCAATAAAGTTGGCAAAGAACCCAAAGTTCCATGATCGAACGAAGCACATCAATACTAAATATCATTTGATTTGACATCATGTTGAGGCTAAAACAATCCATCTCTGTCATTGTTCCACTAATGAGCAAATTGCAGACATCTTCACCAAAGCACTTGGAAGAGAAAAGCTTAAATGATTCAGAATGATGCTTGGACTCACCAACATCGCTTCAGATTAAGGGGGGGAATGTTGACACCTAATCATCAGGATTGGGTGAATATAATGTAAACAAATAATAAGTAATATGAACAGTCATTGAGAGATGAAGTGAACAGTCTCTCCCTCATGTATATAATAAAGACTAACCTGAAGGAACAATAATACAAATCAATTTTGCTTTAAGGAGTTATTGCCTGGCTTGACATTGATGATACCTGTGTCATCTGGCCTCATGGTCGAGAGAAACTCGACTTGTTTCTCAACCACCTCAATTCTCTATCTGACTCCATCAAGTTCACGATGGAAGTTGAGGTGGAAGGTTGCCTTCCCTTTCTCGACATTCTCCTCTCGAGGATGGATGATGGCTCCATTTGTCACCAGGTCTTTCGAAAAAAGACTCACACTGAATAGTATCTCCATGCCAGTTCTCATCATTTCCCAGCTTAGAAATTCGGGGTTCTCAACACTCTTGCTACCCGTGCTCTAAGAATCTCTGATGAAAGCCACCTCGAGCAAGAAAAATCCCATCTCCTTGAGGTTTTTCGAAATAATGGGTATAGCAGATCTCAAATCCTCAAGGCCTTTCACAAGGCATGCAAAGTGCCTAGTGTTAAATCTGCTCATAACGATCCTATCTCTAAGGTTCATCTTCCTTATATCCAAGGAACCACAGATAGGATTGCCCATATCCTCAAGAAGATGAATGTTTCTTCTTCATTCAAGCCTCTCAATACCATTAAAAATTCTCTTAGATCGGTTAAAGACCCTATTGACCCTAAGGACTCAAAAGGCGTCTACCTTGTTCCCTGCTCCTGTGGTATCCCCTACATTGGAGAAACAAGTAGGTCTATTAAACAGAGGATCAATGAGCATGCAAAAGACATCAGACACAATCGCTCCCGCTCATCAGCCTTAGCTGAACATGTAGAAAAATCAAAGCACCATGTTTGTATTGAAGAATCCAAAGTTATCGCTAAAGTAGATCATTTCCACCACAGGAAGCTTAGGGAGGCAATTGAGATTGAAAGGCACGCCAGAAATCTTAATAGGGATGATGGTTGGAAATTGAGTAAGAGCTGGATTCCAGCTCTCTCATCTTAACTCATCATTCTTCTTTTCCTCTCTCCTCCTCTTCTCTTTTTGGTTTATTTTCTTTTGTTTCTGCCTGGTTCCTTATTTTTATTTATTTATATATTTTATGTATATATTTGTTCACACACACACACACACACACACACACACACACACATATATATATATATATATATATATATATATATATTATTTTTATTTAATCAAAAGTTTTCCCTTTATTTTCTATCTTTTTATAATTTATTTATTTATTTATTATTATTATTATTTATTTGCTCTATTTTGTTTTCTTTTATTTATTTTTTACTAATATATATTATATTATTTTTATTTTTATTTTTTTGCGGCCCTCTATTAGATAATTTTAAACATGTTAATATTATTAAATTAATATTATTTTCTATCCATTTTTATTTAATTTATTTTCCTAACCGCTAGTTTTCTAATATGAATAAGTCAACCCATAACAGACAAGATAATATTTTTTTTTTACTAAACTAAATATACAATATTTTTCCTTACCTCTAGTCCCTAAATAATTATTTTCTTTACATTCTAACTAATCCACCAACAACTAATTTTTAATAGCTAACTCTGGGCAATGCTGCATTCTTACTATTTATTCCTTCTGATCTATGGATTTCTCACCTTGTCCTAAGGATGAACCACATTAGTTGGTTCGAAACGTCGACCAAATCTTAACTATGTGATTAATTCAAAAGACTTTCTTCTACATTATAAATCACAAAAGTCTTAGATCTAACAAAATAACCTTAATTTAATCTCATAAATATAAATTTAATTTATTTTGTTGAGTGCTTTGCCCTCCCTCTCATCTTACAACACAAGGAGCTACCTAAAGAGGAAATCTGGTTAATTAAAAGGTATTAATTAAATCAGGGGTGAATCTTCTAGAAGAAAATGAAGATCAACTCCCTGTTAATCTTAACCCTTGATTATGTTTTAATCTTGACCATTGGTGCTCCAACAAGAGATTATAAGAAGAGACAAGTTAAAGACTTCAATGTCATCCTTCTTATATTTGTGTTATGATAACACTCATGGCTTCAATCGAAAGCATGGTATGAAACCTTCCTCTTCCCACGCATGGGATATTTGGAGAAGGGTGTAGGCATTTTTGTCAATTTATACATTGGGAACAATGCGAATTAATGATTACGACAAATATTTTTTTCCCTCTTCAAATTTTGTTGATACTCTTTTCATTTAATGTTTGTTTATAACATTTGAAATGTGAAGGAAGGTAGTAATGGGTCTTTTGTATTTGTTATGTCACTGCGTGTGGTACATAGAAATATTTTTTCCCTTTTCAAATTTTGTTGATATTTTTTTATGTTTGTTTATAAGATTTGAAATACAAAGGAGTGGTAGCAAGGGATTTTTTTTTGTATTTTTTCTAAGATAAATATATTGTTTATAAGATTTGTAACATGAAGGAATGGTAGTAATGAGTTTTTTGTATTTGTTATGTCACTGCATATAGTCATATATAGTATTTGATTTTTGGATTAATTTAGTTTGTATGATATTTTTTTACAAGATATAAAACATCATGAAAAGGTAGTAATGGTTTTTTTTTGTATTTGTTACGTTACAGTACAGTGATATATAGTATTTGATTTTTGGGATTAATTTAGTTTGTATAGGATTTTTTTTATTTGTAATTTGTAATTTTAATTTTAGATTTTTTTAAATGATGGTTGATATCCATTTCTTACTTATTACAATTTCAATTTTGAGGATGGATATTAATTTACCGTTTTTGTATGTTTATTTTTTTTTTACAGGGTGGGAAAACTTATCATAACTAAATTTGTCAAATCAACAGTGAGGACAACTATCTATGGTTGTTATTCGCAAATGCAGGCTGACTCATCACTATTATTCAAGGAAAACCATGTCACTTGGAATAACACGCTGGTGGTTCGTAAGGGGGTAGGCTTTCACTTCTGCGAGATGTCTCTAAATCTTGGGTCGTTAACTTATTTTCTTACGTCTAAAAAAAGCTTTTACCCAAACAAAAATAATTTTAAGACATACTACATACCTATTACCTATTTTTCTTATTCATGATCTTTCTTTAAAAAAATCTGATTTATCTAAATTAATTAGGTTTATGGCAATCTCCCAATGAGCTAAGTTCAATAAGTAGTCACTCTCGATTCATAAACGAAAAGTTGAAAGCGAAGCAACCTATTAATGAATGGAGTTATTCCGAATAGGACGAGAAACAATAATGTTCTCTTGCCCCTTGCAATGGCATAATTTGTGTTTTTTTTCAAGGTGTCCATAACATCATTAGATTTTTCATGTGAATTATACTCATGCCGTTGATGTTGTGAATCTCTTAACACTGGCACATGCCCTTTTGAATTATATGGGTATAACGTCATATTATTGTTATAGGTTGTACTTTCAAACCTTGAATAAAAAAAGTTATTAAATTTGCAGTAGTTTTTCCTTAAACTTTGTATTTCAATTAATTTACGAAAAATATTTTTTTCTATTTTGATTAATAAAATATATAAGTGATAATTTTTAATGTAAGATTTTTTATTATTTAAAAAGAGTAATTTTGGTATTGGGAAAATAAAATTGGTAATTATTAATATTGATATTATAGGTATATTTTATGTTTAGATTAAGTGGCAGATTGGTTTATTAAAATGAATTAAGTTTGGGTGATGTTTTTCATGGAAATTTAGAATTTGATTTAAAGTTTAAAAGTTTTGGTGAATATTATTCATCTTTATTAGGCAAACTATAAAATGATTCGCAATATTTTTGTAAAAATATTTAAATTTCTAATGATTTTATATTAGTTTCTCTAAAATTTTGGTGATTTTTAAGGTAAAATAATTTTAAACTATACAATTTGAGTGAATCATTTTTAGAAAAATTGGAAATTGATGATTTTCTTTTTTGGAATAATCACTGAAAATTAGCTCACTTGTGAATATTAGCCCTTGAAATTTTCCCTGGTACTCTTAGAAAAAGTTAAGTAGTTATATAATAGTAATTGTTATTATTTTTAACTAAAATAATGAAATACTTATCTATATTAAAGAGATGAAATTATTTATTTTAAAGGAAGAGATCTGCTATAATAGTGTATATAAGTAGTACCTATGGGTGTAGATTGGCTGACACTACATTGTATTGTTAAGACACTCCATGTCACGTTGTTAGTTCAAACCTTGCCTAACTTGTGTACCATGCTTAGGGGTTGTGCAGTGTACCTAGAGCTTATAATGGTAGCAGTTGAAATCAACCTTGTGTTGTGCAAATATGAACTCAACCTAGTTGTTGCTTCCTTTAAAAGCACAAAAAAATAATGTACATAAGTATAGTTTTAGAAGTTTCAAAGCTTATGTCAAATAATGCTATATTACTAGATAGTATACCTTGTAATAGACTATGACAAATACAATCTATATCTTCTTATATGTATCCTATTTAACCATAATACTTATATTCTTATTGATTTTAAAAAACATTCATTTAAGGGAAAGCATGGAGGTCATTTGCCTCATCATGACTAACACTTAACTGAGGGGAGAACTGCTTCTCAATTTTGGCTCCTTCACGTAGTTAAATATTTCCTCTGCCTAGGGTTTAGCTTGATTAGAACTTGCGAACACTTTGTTGTTCAAAGTTATAAATAAGGAGTATTTACAAATATTGAGGGAAACATTTATTAACACATTACATACGACTTCTAAGATGTTGTCCTTTGCTTCTATTGTACTACCAATTCCATAATAGCTATGTGTTGAAAGATGCAAAGGTTTTCATTTTCATGTACCATGGTATTCACTAAAATAAGAGAGTCCTTTTAGACCAATTGTACTCTTCATGTCTTCTCAAAGGCCTCTTGAGTTTTAAGATTTCCTTGTGCTCCGTAATTACACTCTCAACACCAAATTAGGCTACCATCCAAATCAAATTGAAATTGGCAAGGTAGAACCAAAATTGTGTCCTTTCATTGGGTTGATAAAACCAAAACCAGAACAAAATAGAGTTTCCTTCCTAAAGCTTTGAAATTTTGTTGCTTAGATGGGGTACTTACACTAGAAAATCCATACAAACTACACTACAAGGACTCAAGGAAGGTGAGCTTGAATTTGAGGCCCAATCGAGACAAGGATAGCGAAATTATTTTAGTTACTTCCTTGAAAAGCCAACAACAAATCTGTGATAGGAAATTTACCATAGAGAAAAAAGCACATAGGATTATAATTTAAATGAACAAGAGTCATAAAATATTCTTAAGGAATCTACTCAGAATACTACAATACCCATAGAACCAATAGTAAAATACCTAGACCACCCTTCTGCAAAACAAATTCAAATACTTTGGATTGTAGAAATAGTTTATTGTATTGTAAAATACATTTTATTTTGTCAAAATTGGATCACCTACCCTTTTTGATATATAATCGATAAATTGGAAGATTGTTTGGAAGAAGAAGGGTGTGACACCTTGACTCTTGCTAGTATAGTCATCATGCTTTTCTTTACACTAGTGATATTGTTTTTATTATGGTGAAGAGTCCCTATGATCTTGACAATCAACTAAAAATCCTCAACTATTTCTACTCTAATAAAAGTATGGTTACCAACACTAACAGAATGAAAATTATGGTAACAAAATTTAAAACATCACTTATAATACTTTCATATATGATAATGACAATATGGAAAAAGTGCTTTCACACAAATATCTTGAAATCAATATTTATCACAAATTTAAATAAAAATTATAACATTAAAAAAATAATCTTAAAACTATTCTCTAAATATTTTTCAAACATATATATATATTTTAAATCCAAATAATTCTTACCTTTCTTAAATCTATTAAACCAATTTAATTTCTGATACCATACTCTTGTAAACTATCCGTGCCCACAATTACCAACTTGGAATATAACAATAACAATATTGTCACATAAGTGGAGCATAGGTTTTCTAATGATTACACTAAATAAGAAATTTAGGTGAAATCATTTGACCTAACAGTATTTTGAAAATGCTTATTGTGAACTTATTAATGGAGTTGTCTTTAGTGCAATTTTTTTGGAGATTCGGGTGACAGAATCCAGCGGAAAAAATTGAGGTTAAATCTTGATTTGTATTATTTAAAATGGGTTTTAACTGCATATTTGGATTCAGCACCGTGAAAAACCCCTAGGACACTTTGATTGTGCAGAAATTAGCTATCAAACTTGAGATTCCAATAAATTGCTGCTGGATTTTGACCGAAAAAACCCACCGGAAAAGCTTCCAAAAAGTCTCTTTAAAGACAACTGCCTTATTAATGGCGGAAATGAAGTGAACAAACACTATTAGCTATTTATTACATCTACTTGTGTGCACGGATGTTTTGAAAATGTCTTTTGTGTAACTATTATTATTATTTGAAAAAATAAATTATCCATTGGAGAGTAAAATACATTTCATATTAGGTTTTGAGTATGCTTTTAAAAAAAATTGTTTAGTTAAGAGCTGGTTTTTTGGAACCAACAATAGGTTATTCTAAGTTGCTTGATTTTCCTTAAATAAATGAATCAGGTTACATTCAAAAATAATAGTAAAAAATAATTGTCCTCACTACCGATTTGAAACTAAATTATAATAAATTTTCCCACCCTAAAAAGATGCAACTGCTACCTAGGCCGCTTAATAAAAGTAATGGATTTTTACCCATACAAATGAAAATAAAAATAAAAGGACTGGATTCCTCTCCATGTTATTACATCTACTTGTGTGCACCAATGTTTTGAAAATGTCTATTGTGTAACTATTATTATTATTTGAAAAAATAAATTATCCATTGGAGAGTAAAATACATTTCATATTAGGTTTTGAGTATGTCTTAAAAAAAATTTGTTTAGTTAAGAGCTGGTTTTTTTCAGAACGAGCAATAGGTTATTCTAGATTGCTTGATTTTCTTTAAATAAATGAATCAGCTTACATTAAAAAATACTAGTAAAAAATAATTGTCCTCACTACCAATTTGAAACTAAATTATAATAATTTTTCCCACCTTAAAAAAACCCAACTGCTACCTAGGCCGCTTAATAAAAGTAACGGATTTTTACCCATACAAATGAAAATAAAAATAAAAGGACTGGATTCCTCTCCATGTCATTGGTCTTATTACAAGAAAAATCCTTATAAATTGATTTTGACTTACTATGTAATGATAAAACTCAGGGTGTAGTTTTTTAATTTAAATTTTTTATTCATCGAAAATGTTTTTAATTCTAAACCCATAAAAACTATGTTTATGTCAAAAATAAAAATAAAAATGATATTGCCTCCACCTATTCTTGCATTCTTGTTATGAATTATAAATGATGTTTTTTCAAATGTGTTTATGCATTATAAAATGTCAAAAAATATAATCAAGATAGCAATGCTAATGAAAATTTAATTTAAATTACAGAAATCAATAATGTTCCCTAACAAGTTTAATATAAATTTGGAAAAGTATCTTAATGAATAACAAGAATGAAAAGAATTCATCTTAATTTCTTAAAATTAGAAGTGAGGTTTATTTCTTAATAATATAAGGCAGTGTTTTAATTAAATTTCTCATTTACTGAAAATGATTTTAATTTCAAATTTATCAAAAATATATTTATATAAAAATGTGAAAGTAGCGATATTGCTACTACATATTTATTGATATGAATTATAAATATTTGATCGAAATGGTTAATTGTTTTTAAAAAAAATCAAAATGTTGGAGTGTTTGAATTTTTTTATAGTAAAAATAGATTCAACATTATTAAGAAAATTTAAAACATTCAAAATCCTGAAATTTGACAGTGAATTTAAAAAAAAATATAAGAATTTCCATTATTTTCCAAACTAATTTATACTCTTTTTTTTTTTTTTAACTATTATCACTGATGTTTTTCAAAAATAACTATGCATTAGGAAGCGTAAAACAATAAAAGCAGATGTTTTTTCCGAAATAACTACACATTATTTAATTCAAATTCGATGTTTTTCAAAAATAACTATGCATTAGGAAGCGTAAAACAATAAAACCAGATGTTTTTTCCGAAATAACTACACATTATTTATTTTAAATTACGAATTTGAGAATCCGATAATGTTCGCAGGTTTATTAAACAAACCAGACAACCATAAAAATGCAGACACGTGCGCTAGAAGGAGGGCTTGAACCTCCGACCTTGTGGTTAACAGCCACACGCTCTAACCAACTGAGCTATTCCAGCTTTTATTAATGTGCTGAGCTATTTCAGGCTTTGTTGTAGTATATTGTAGACATATTTATTATTAGAGTCATTTAAGAAAATATAAATAATCACAAAATATTATATACGTACTTTCATCCTATTTATTTCAATTTGGACGACTTTGATAAATGGTAAATATTTTTATTTTCCTTTTGACAAGAAACCTTTATGTTTGCTTGCCCTTTTTTCTTTTAAAGAAGAAAAAGAGCAAAGTGATTGTCCTAAGTGACACTGCTTTTGTTTTGTTTGATTATATATATATATGTTATATAAAAGAAAATCAAAGTGATATGATTATTGTTTTGTTTACTATCAAGACATTTTTATAATAGGCTTGGTGTTATTTATGAATTCACTATAAATAAGTGTTTGAATTTAATTACATATTTGCTATATATTTTATAGTATTGATGATTCATCAGCAACACTTTTTTATTTATAAAAGAATGGTTTACTCTTTAAAGTGAATATGAAATATATTAATTAAATTAGAAAATTAATATCTATATTTATATATATATATAAAGAGGTATAGATTAGGCAAACATGTTTTGTGTTATTTGGAGAATCGAGTTTTTTTTTTAAAGTTAAATTGGTTATAAATGAATTGGATTTTGAACCTAAATTTAAATTCGGAAAGGGAAGTATTGAATCTTGTCTATAGAGTTAGTATTCGGGACATGTTTCAAAGAAATATAAGGCTAGGGCATCTAGCTAAAGTGCAATCAAGCCATTTTTTAGGATAAGTCCTTGGAGGATGTAAAAATGGCAACTCAGTGTCTTATAATCTTGTCTTCTGATGCACATGTTCCTGACTCTCATCCATCCTCCTTGTCTATGGATATCCTTATTCAAACTATTTCCCCTGAGGTTTTTTTGATGATGTGACCCATATGATTCTGCCAAAAGGTGGGGCAGGGGGTATACTATTTTTCTAAGATACGCACTCAATCTCCTTCAGGGTCGGTTTGGGTCTTGGTACAAACAATCAAACTGAATTGACGGTGCTTAAACTCCTTCTCCAACTTGATGTTGAACATAATCTTAGTCATGTACATGTTTATGTGGACTTTGCTTTGGTGATAAATTGATTGAAAAGACTTTATAGGCTTTCTGATTTTTCTCTTTTGTCGCTTTTCAGATATATTATAACATGGTTGCTTTATTTTTTCACATAACTTTTGATTATGTCTACATCCACCAAAATCAAGTTGTGGACTCCTTATCAAAGTAGAGTCCAAAATTGGCCTTGAAAATCTGGCTGGTCACTGAATCATAATATAGTCTTCAAAAAGAGTCTATCCATCGTCACTACGCAAATGATGGGGCCTTAAATAATCTAAACAACATTGCATAACTCTTATCTATATCGGAGCAAATTTTGAAATTTTCTGATGTGGATGTTCTGTGTATTTATGACAATTACTAATTGATATATGTAATTCTACCTGCTATAGTGGTCGATCATTGATAGTATTGGATGTTAAGTACAATGCGTACAGTGTACGCTCCATTGATGTACTCACTTTTGTATATAATAATAATATCTGCCTTTTTTCTTTGGATATATATATAAACTGTTTTAAACCATGTCGATCTTAGGTATATTTGAATTAATATTTGGTATTTTTAAAGAAGATACATGAAAGAGATATTGTGGAATATTTTCAATGTTAAATATTTTTATTTTTACATAAATAGAAGGGAAATATATAATAACATATTCACATTGTAGTCAATCAAACATATCATATTTATGTTGATATGAAGCACTACTTAAATTGGTGAAATGAAAATAGTTGTTGATCATAAGTAACATGTCTCATTATTAAAATTTGGTTTTGTTAAAGAATCAAATCCATATGTGGATTTCTTTGAAAACTCATTTTCTTTTGTCTTTCGTTTATATTGTTATTAATAAAACAGAGCCATTGAAGTAAAACATGGTGAGGATAAAAAATGTTAGTCATAGTTATTAGTTGGATGTTAAACAAGATTGAAAGTGGCATAACAATGACATTAGACATAGATTATAAGTTTTCATCATCTTTTAACATCTCAAGTTATTAATCTCATCACATATCAAGCCATGTTGGCATATTTGTCTAAAGTAATATTTGTTTCAATGTAATTTTTATTTTTTTACAATGATGATGATTACCATCCCTTAAGACTAACAAGGTCTATTAGGTACATAAAGGGAAAGATCAAATATTTCTCATAATATTATTTAAAATATAGTGAAAGTGAAAATAACGAAGTCATTATGGGTTTTGTAAGTTAGGAGGTCCCAAAGAGTAACAAAGTAACTATAAACATAGGTTAGATTATGCTTTAGATGATTAAAGGTAAGACATGTTAAAGGAAGTAACATTCATCCAAAAACTCTTTCGTATTACATATAGGATAAATATGCTAATCCAAATATGTATTTGGGATAGTTTAGTGATTAGTGACACTATGAAGGCCGTCCCCACTATTCTAATCTTAGCAATGTTTATTTTGTTGTTTAAGTTCATAATTGTGAAAAAAAATCTAATCAATTATTCAACTTCTTTTTATTATTGATGTCATTTGTAACACTCCTTGTCACTTCTTTCTAGTGCTCTAGGTTGTGGGAGGTGTTACTTATTTCTCTAACCCAACCTTGAAGGTCTATTATGAATAGGGTGTTACAAAAAGCCTCTTTTTACAACTTCGTCGAACCTAAGAAAAAAATACATTGCATTTAGCTTGTTAAGAGCTTTCCACTGATATAGATTTTATCTCAATCGAAATCTTAGATTGAAAGTTACACACATTTGAAGTTTAACCAATTATGTCATGCCACAACAACAAAGTACTTCCACGTGTGACCCACGTGGCCCCACCATGTCATCTCTAGTAGTCCCACATCATTGATGTCCCTTATGTGGAATCCACATGGCCCTTACCTTATCCCAATGAAACTCGCCAAGTTAGATAAGATTTGTGGGTCTCATTAGGTCTGATCCCTTGTGTTATTCGACCCTCTCTCATTATATCTAGTTCCAAGGGGATTTGCATTACCCAACATTATTCCTTATTGACATGCCCCTAGTCCCCTAGATATTTAGATTGCTTTGTTGTGTTGTGGAAAATTTGGCTTCCCATACATTCGAGGATCTACAATAGCTTGCACTGCTTACCGCCCCCAGATCTTGGATTCCTTGGATCACACAAAAACTATATGGAAAATCTAGTCCTGGTCCTATCTATGGACTTTTCATGTGTTAAAATCTTCCACCTGATATGCTCTAGATCTAGATGAAACATCTTCTTGCAGAGAAATTTGATTTTGCACATATGTTCTTCATAAGTGGGTGTTAATATTAGGTATGTTCTATGCTAGAGCAATTTATTTAAATTTTTACAGTTAGCAATCACATCAGCATTACGATAAACTGCAGAGAGAACATAAATATAAAACGTAGAAGACAAGCCAAGACAAGAGGACACAAGATATGGCGCGAGCCAGGGACAAACCCCATAGTGTGTGGGGGAACCCTTTGATCAAATCTTCTTTTATCTTCAAAGTTCAGCAGAGAGAGAGAAAGAGATTACATTTACAACAGAAGTCAACACTTTGACTTATCTGGATCTAGCATAGATCATTTCGTATAATGATGAGATCAGTTGAAGACACTGCTTCAACTGATTCTCAAGGTGACTCCTTCACCTATCATTGTGCTGCAATTCATCCATTTGCTGCACTTTACTGTGTAGCACCATCTTGCTGCATCATCATGCTGCTCATGATCTCATACATCACACTGCCCATACATCATGCTGTCCATGATCTACATCATACTGCCCATACATGCTGTCCATGATGTCACATCTTCCATCATCATGCAGCACTGTGTTGTACTTCATCACTAAGATCTTCAGTGCTGCTATTATCATCATTTCTGCACCACAGTCCCTTGAAATTACCCCAGAGGTGATCTTTGCATCAAGATCATGATTTCACAAGAGCTAGATCATTAATTTGTCACTGATCATCACAGCTTCTTATTGACAACGTTAATATGCTGAGACTGTAACTATTACTATCATTATTAGAGCAACACTTGGCGTAGCTTGAAACCCTCGTCACAACTTTTCATTGACTATGTATCTACACATGGTGTGGATCTGCTCCTCTCATGGACAGGTCTCCTTTCCAAACCTCCTCACAAGACATGACTGCGGCTAGGCTTCGTTACCATTACTGCAACTTCATGTATTTGCTGCGGTTTCATATATATCTTCGTTTTCGTGCATTGACTGCGGCTTCATGTATTGCTGCGATTTCATATATAGACTGTGTTTACATGAATTGACTGCGGCTTCATGTTTCCAGCGTTCCAAATGGTCTAGCGTATATCTATGTACAGCAGCGTATATTACTGCTCATCACACGTACAGTCCAGCGTATATATATAACCATTACTGTGCATTGTATGGACTGTGTGTAAGTGTTGTGCGTTGTATGGACTACGTGGTTAGTGTCCAGCGTTTCACATGAGTGCGTTGTATGGACTGCGTGTAAGTCATTCCCATGAGAGCATGCTACAGCGTGAAATGTCCACGTATTTCATCAATTATGAATTGCGTATATTGATAGGGCTGTCCACGTATCATTGTCTCCCTATTATATGACTGCGTTCCTTTTATTTTATTACGTTGGCTTCATAGCTGCGTATAGATCTATATTATATGACTCTTATCCTTTGCTTCATTGCGCTGGCTTCATAGCTGCGTATAGATCCACATTAGCTACGATGTATGTCTGCGTGTAGAGTATAGGGCATGCTGTGCATGTAACAGGTTTGCTGAGTATATAGATAGGGCATCATCCATGTATAAGCATGATACTCTTGGTGTCTCCCTCTTTCTCCAAAAACCCAAAACGTGGAGAGGAGGAGATCACTCAAGAATACATGTTCAAATGACATCAAACACTCATCTATTTATACTAAAACGAGGATGATGAATAGACACGTCGGTTGGGCTTCTAGAGCCTACATAAGCGCTGGTCGGCTTGACAATAATTATATAAACAAAATAAATTCATATCTCCATAAATACTTATCGGAATCGGATGATCTTTGGATCAATCCTACACCTCTCGACGAGAGGGATCCAATAAAAATATCAGCTGTCATAAATAAGCTAACCCACATGGAGTTTGGCCCTAGTTGCCAATTTAACAGTGGGACCCACCACAGATCTTTTGTCCTAAACTTATTTCTCAAAGAAATTCAATTCGATCTCTATCCATTTCATATAGAAAGCGTACATGGTGTGTCCAACCAGATTCCCTAGACTACCAGATGTATCAACGATGTTGAGCTAGAATTTGCCCCTCATGTATCTAGATACAACTATTCTTGGGAGATAGGAAAATATATCGAGCCTGGATACAAGTCTACCAAGAGACCATCTAGTCTTGGATGCAAAGTAAAAATTTCAACCAAAACTTATAACATGGAGAATTCAAGGAATCTTATCAAATTTCCTTAAGGTAGAACATATGCCCATAACATCAATTCCAAGGGTAAGATCAAAGTTTTGAAAAAATACCTTCAAAGGTATTATGCCATGACCATAAAAGATTTAATGGCACTAGTAGAAATAACATACACCAGATCCTGAGCAAAAGGAGAAATGGCTCCAAAGGCAAAATTTCCTAGGGAAAGCCACAAATCATGCTTACTCTCTTAAGCTCAAGACATTACTACAATGTACAAGTGTGCATAACCATATCATTCTCATATTGCACGTAAAATAAGTAACTATTAATTTTTAAATTGAGTTATTATTTAGCATATATTTCATGGATCATCTCCTTATCATGTGAAGTAGTTTACAATCTTAAACAAGGGGGTGAGCCATCAAATTCATTAACATATCAGATCTAAAATAACAAGTTAATTGAGGGAATTCATGCAACTAGTCATATTCATGTAGATAACTATGTAGTTTACGAAGATAATAAAATTCACATAGTTTCAAAAATTCATCATAAACATAAAAGCATGTAAGGAAATTCATTCACCATGAACATGTAGCAATATCAACAGCCTTCGTTGGGTATTGTTGAACCATAATTTCAGATATCACATATCAAACAATTTCATCATCTGTAGTTCAATTGGATACAAGTAATTATACCTGTATGTTTAACTTGAAATGGTTGGAAACTAAAGGAGGGAATTCAACACTCCACCCAACCATAAGCTAGCTACACTAATATCTTTCTTGCAACTAACAACCCCTAAACCGAATTCAAAGTTTGAGGAGTTACTTTCTCAAGGGAATTTCACACAGAGATGTGGACAAACAAGCAAGAGAAAAAGTCCATTGTCTAGGTGGTTTATCAACTTCTCTCTGGAAGTAAGCTCCACAATCACTCTCTTCCTCTCTGAAATCAATCATAGGGAATTCTCCCAAGTCTTAGCTGAGTATTGGTCAGTTCTAAGAGATTGAATACATTACATAGGTGGTATATTAGCCATATTTTCAAGGAAAGCACTACATGCGTCTACAACCCACTATCCAAGTGGTTTATCATATTACTTAGCAAGCACTAATTGGTTTATCATCTTCCTCAACAAGCACTTAGTGGTTTATTAGATCTTTTAAGCAAGCACCATAGTGGGTCAAATCACCTCCCTAGTGGTTTATCAACCTTCCAACAAGCACCCAAGTGGTCTATCATCCCATTCAACAAGCACTACGTTGTATATTAGCTTATCTAATAAGAACTGAGTGGTTTATCAACTTACTCGGTAAACAGTAAGTGATTCAACTCTCTATTGAGTTTCCCACTAACCAATCAAACACAGGAATGCGATCGAAGACTCAAAAAAATCACAAGGAACACTTTCCCCAATCACAGAGCACTCACTCAAGGATTTTTATTCCTTCTTTGTAGTTGCTCGATCATTTTTCACTTCTGTTCCTTTTCTCCTAGCTACATCTCTTCTCTTCACATTCCCCCTCTTGTCTCCTCTTTCATTTTTAATGTTCATTTTCTTTTTTTTATTCTCTTACGTTTTGACTTCCTTGTATCTAGACGATTGTCCTCTCTCCATCATGTTCTACAAGGAAGGGAAAAATATGGGCACTGTCCTCCACTCAGGCTGCCCACACTAAAACTTTACTGCTTATTTGTGTAGGTCATTAAATTCATCAGGGTGATAGGTAAAATTGAAATAAATGAGGTGGGTGTGGCCTAGTTTTACCACATCATAAGCTACCTCTCCTTATATCTTTGAATATTTCCTCTCCTTCAACTCAGCCATCAATTACATTTTTAAATAAATTTCATAAACAAATTCATATAATGAAATTTAAATGGGGTGCAATAAAAAGGGTCGTTATATACCCCACCCTCTTAAATGAACACCATCCCCATTGTTTTATACGTAGAACAAAAAATACAACAATGAGTTTTACATATACAGGGCTTACATTCATTTATACAATGAAAAAAAAGGTAGAGTACCCTAATCTAATCAGCGATTTCCTAGGTGGCTTTAGTTAGTACAAAGTGATTCCATTGCACCTTAACATGCTCTATTACTCTAAAGTGCAATCTACCTACAATCTAGAATGCATAATGGTTCTAGTTGGAATTCTCCATCGAATTACACTTGTATCACAAACCAATCCACAATATGATTAGCATCACGTACATCCTCCTTAAGCAAGTAAATGTGAAAAACATTATGTGATTTCATTGTGTTTTTAATTAATGGAAAAACCTGTGATCAATTTTTGAAACCGACATTTCGGACTAGCTAGGTGAGTCCATCATCAGGGTAATGAGATCTGTATTTTGAGAAGAGAGAGTCAAGAAAATATGAACCTATTAATAGAAGGGTAGAGTGAGGTTTTCATTTCTGCATTGCTTTAGAAATATGAGATTGGATAGGATTCTGGCTCTTGACATTCTCATTTTCTCAAAATTAAGAGCATTGTTCTGCATGTCCCTTCCATGGTGGGACTTAATGGTGTTGAAGAGAGATTCCATACAGGCTGGAAGAGTATTTTTAATTAATGGAAAAACCTGTGAGCAATTTTTGAAACCGACGTTTCGGACTAGCTAGGTGAGTCCATCATCAGGGTAATGAGATCTGTATTTTGAGAAGAGAGAGTCAAGAAAATGTGAACCTATTAATAGAAGGGCAGAGTGAGGTTTTCATTTCTGCATTGCTTTAGAAATATGAGATTGGATAGGATTCTGGCTCTTGACATTCTCATTTTCTCAAAATTAAGAGCATTTTTCTGCATGTCCCTTCCATGGTGGGACTTAATTGTGTTGAAGAGAGATTCCATACAGGCTGGTAGAGTATTTTTAATTAATGGAAAAACCTGTGATCAATTTTTGAAACCGACGTTTCGGACTAGCTAGGTGAGTCCATCATCAGGGTAATGATATCTGTATTTTGAGAAGAGAGAGTCAAGAAAATGTGAACCTATTAATAGAAGGGCAGAGTGAGGTTTTCATTTCTGCATTGCTTTAGAAATATGAGATTGGATAGGATTCTGGCTCTTGACATTCTCATTTTCTCAAAATTAAGAGCATTGTTCTGCATGTCCCTTCCATGGTGGGACTTAATTGTGTTGAAGAGAGAAAAAACCTGTGATCATTGTGGTTTGTAATTCCAATCTCTAAGCCACTCACCCTACTCATTCCAAAATTTGAAATGGTCCACAAAATCTTGGTGCCAACTTAACAACAATACCATATTATGAGTGAACTCTTTCTTGGTCTTATGTGGAGATATGCATGCTCTCCCACTAATAATTCCTTGTGCATCCTCTATTGATTTGCATCGATCTCTTTTTGATCTTGGGATGTCATCAATTTTTGCTTGATATTAATTACCTCTTATTCTATTTCCTTGAACATATTTGGTCTAAGAACCACCATGTTCATTAGATCATCCAAACTATTGGAAGTGCAACATTTCTTTCCATATAAATCCTTGAAAGGGCTCATCTTCAATTACACTTAGTATCCATTGTTGTAGGAAAATTAAAATAAGGGTGGGAACTCTTCCCACCTCTTTGGTTGATGCATGACATACATCCTCAACATGTATTATAGAACTCTATTTACTCTCTCATTTTTTCCGTTAGTTTGAGGATGATATGTAGTGTTATGTGCTATCTAAGTTCCAAAACCAACAAACAATGCTTTCCAAAATTTTGAAGTGAACTTGGCATCCTGATCTGAAATGATCTTCTTGGGTGTGCCATGTAATCTAAATCTCTCCTTCATGAAAATCTAAGTTATGTCAATTATCTTGTGGTTGGAATTAACAATTATAAAGTGAGTGTCCTTGCTCAAATTTTCTACTATAACCATGTTGACAGTGATGGATGTCACCAACATTGTAAGGGGATATCCCTGATGTGATGTCCCAATTAGACCTCACACTGTTTGTAGTAGGAGTCCCATCTGGTCATACGATTTGGCCACTGTTGGAAAGGTTTCAAAAGTATTCCTTACACAAACACAAGAGATCATAACACCTCTTTGGGAAGCAAGTATCTAGTCTTTGTGAGACACCCAATGTAATATGCACGAGGGAACATCCACAACTAGTAAAAGGAAAACAAGCCTCTGGTTAGAAAAGTAGTAGTACTATCCTAAAGGGGGACTCGAGAAGGATAGAAATACCTATTGAATACTTGTATATTAGTCCACATAATAAACAACAATCATTAAATCATAACAACACTTATTCAATAATAACCATAGATAAGCAACAAATTAGTTCATTAACTTAGTACGTGATTAAAGCGACATACATCATAAAAATAACAAGAATAGTCCTACTATATATATGATACATGTATGAAGAAGTGTCGGGTCATAGAGCTTCTGATTAAGAGTGAAATATCCCAAGTAATTATTACATGGATGAAACACTATATCCAATAGTGGAACATGAAGCCACACTTGCTTCTCCAAAGAATGATCTATCTCCTATGCACTACAACAGAAGCCAAGGCAAGGATCCAAGAATCCAAGCCTTTAGCTTGAGTTATGAGGAGCTATTTATAACAAATAACAATGAACTTTGAGCTTCCTCATGACTCTTTTACTTCTATTACTATTCATATTCTATTCGTGACTCATTACATTCCATATGTGACTATTCACATTCCACATGTGTCCCTTGGACTTCATTACATACCATTTATTACATAAGACAAATTACATATGAGATGGTGGCCTAATAAGACAAAACTGATAATGGGACAAATGCTCATCAAATTGATAAATAATTTGCTTCCTCATGGAGTTCATTTGTAATGTAAGTGTGCCATGCTCTGAACTCCATTGAGATGGCTTTGACCTGAACTGGCAAGTCCCCTATGTAGTGCATCTTCACCTCTAGTGCCTCCATTAATATGGTCTTGGAGCTTGACTGTACATTATTCCATAACCATGAAAGTTTCATATGGGCTTTAACTAGTGCGATGGCGTACTGTAGAATAATGTACTTAGTGACCTCCAAGCCTTCCTATTTTTTTGCTTGTTTGATATGTTCAACATATTTCCTAATCTCCTAGAAGATGAATTCTTTACCTCTGATTGCTTCAAGTGTTCCTATCGCATACATCCCATGTTTCTATGTTAGAGACTCGAAACCATTATGCATTCGATTATAGGCAACAATAGTACTAATCGATTATTCTCCAAGATGCGAGTAGTTCTGTAGGTGGAGTCTCAATTGAACTCTATCCATTTCCACGACAACCTGTCTTTCTTTTCCAAATGTAGTGGAGCATGTGGATACTTGGAAGCCCACTCCTAAATATGGGCCACTGCTTTGATTTATACTTTAAGGATTTTTACCACTTCTTATGCTTTCTTCTATATGCCAACGAGAGGAGCCACCACCTTTTGTATAAGTATCATCTCATCATATAGCTGTGCCATGGTGTCCTCCATTGTCTCCAGTTATTCCTGCAGGACTGATGACCATTCTGCGATGTTGAAGCTTTGTGATGAAAACCTTTGATTCTGCACAGTAAGATGTTCCACATGTTGCTTTACCGAAGCAATTTATTTTCTCAAGATAATGTTATCACTAAGATGCTATTCAGATTTATCCTGTGCTACTATGGAGAAAAAATTATTTGTCGCCATGAATGCCCTAGGATTCTTCCTGGTGTTGGTAGTTATCACCTTCTCTATAGTAATTGAGACTAGATTCTGAGGATCTTTCGGGAAGCATCTATACCTCTGCTACATGATCCTCTTATTAAGTTGTTCAAACATGACACTGCATACATCCATGACTCTGTCTTCCAGTAGAGGTGTGATCCCCTTCTCTTCAAATGGAATACACCCACCTATGAGAGGAAGTTCCTCTGGAGAACTTGTATCATCATCCATGGGTTGAATGGCTCTTCCTCTTCTATCTCCTGAGACAATTTTTCTTCTTCCAATCTCTGTGCTACTTCTTCCTCCTGGGATTGCCTTTGATGCTCCTCTTTTATCCTTTTGCTCTCCTCTCCTCTTCTTCTTCTCATTTCTTTTGAAGAAAATCATCTTGCTTCCTCTTCTCCTCTTATTCTTTTTCTTCTCTCCTCTCCTGTTCTACTTTAATAGATTCTATGTTCAAAGGAACAACTTTCCACTTTCTGCTACTCTCACCTGTCAAATCATAACTGATCCTCTTCTTTGGAGCTACTTTCCTTGATTAATGGGTTATATGTTCTTCCTCTTACACTTGCAAGTCTTGCACTGGAGGAGATTTTGGTGAACTAGTTTCCATCCTTGGATGTGCCTTCTGTTAGCGCTTGAGATTTCACCCTAGGCTGAGGAAGGTAAACCTTCAAGGCAACATCAAACCATTTCACCTCGTAGCTAGCCCTACGGGGTATGAGAAGGCTCTCTCCGGTCAAACTCGGTAGATCTTTCAATAGGATGAGCTGACCCAATTAGGAACACTGATATTAGGCTAGTAAACTGATAAGGAGGGTTGATTTAAAGTTTTTGGGGTTTTTTTTTTGGTGGCAAATTGAGGATCTGCAATTTTAGGGTGCGAGGATTTGACACAGTTTCTGCAGGTGGGTCTTTGGGGCAAGGTAGGAGTTTGTTCTGATGCCTTTAGCTGAGATGGATGATCAAGGAAGAATGATAAGAAGGCTAAAGAGGGCAAACAATGACTTTGAATCCTCTCTAGACAGTGGAAAACATAAACATTAAACAAATTTGAAAGCTGAGCATGGCAAGCATGAATTCAAACTTTATCACTTCATTTGTTTAATAAGCTGCAGTAAAGAAAGAGATGGAACACATAAACACACTTACAATTACAATAGGAGAACACACCATCAACACAAAAGTCCACAAGAATCCCAATGATGTCTGCAAAACCCTGGTCTTCCTTTTCCTCAAATTGCAGAGATACAAGTAAAATATACAATAGGAGCTTCTCCCTCAAGAGTCCAACCATGAAAATGAGCAAGAGAAGGCATAATATAGATGATCTAACTCCTTTCCCCACCTCTAGGGGTCGAGCTCAGCTTCCTAGGAGCTGTTTCAACTAATTCTAAACTGAGCACTAGATAATAGGCAGTCAAAACAACTTGCCTCTAAAACTTAGGGAACCTATCCATGCATTAAATATTTACCATTTACATCAAAGAATATTCTAGAAGTGTTCAAGGAGAGTAAAAGTATCTAAGTGCCATGAAAACTACACAAAAATCCATCATTTACATGCCTCACAAGTCAACCAAGATGAAAACAGTGTTTTGCTGGCTGAACTGGTCAAAACAGACAAATTTCCCTGACTGGTCGCGCACATCACTCTGACTGGTCGCGCACATTCACAGCTCTGTTTGAGGTCCTTCCCAATGTTCAAATCAGGTGCAAGATAGCTCGTTGGAAAGGTCTGCGAGTCTACTTTCCAACCCCACCAGAATTTTTGAATTTGGAGTTGATTTGACCCCTCAAAAGTCATTTCTCCCAAGACCGCTTTCTGCAACTCAAAATAGGGGCAGAAAGTCAAAATTTGCATGTATTTTGAGCTTTTGGAAGCCCAAATCTCCATAAAATCTGAAACCCATCCATAGGCAAGTGTATTTTTGCATGAAAATTCCAAAAATGCAAAGTTTTCCCCGTTCTGAGTTGCCCCTATGTATGGTCGCGCGCGGGGTGAGACCAGTCAAATGGCCAAAACCTGTAAAATTCCCAAAAATGCCAAAAATGTTTCAAAACTCTCAAAATTTCTTGGGTTTGCTGCTAGGAGGAGGCTAATGAGTATCATGGTGAGTGAGAGAGGCCTCAGCCAAGATACGGAGCGGGTTGGTCTTCTTCTTCCTCCTGCGGGCCTCGGACAACTTCCTTTGGAACATCTTCATTTTCGCCTTGCAAACATGCATCCTCGCCCAATAGTGATTCTTCATGTTCTGTAGCAACCTCTTGTCCTCGTTTGCCTTCTCTAACAGCCTCTGCAAGTGTGCATTCACACGGATAAGCATGGATTCCCTCTCCTTGGGCAGCAAGTCACCGGGCCTCCTACGGTTGATGACTCGGTCACTTCGAATCCTCCACAGCTCATCCAACTCTTTCTCATCCTCAAGTTGCTTGTTGCACTGCTCAAGATAGTTTATTGTCCATTGGGCCATGTCGAGCTTCTGCTGTAACAAGCGGTTTTCCGCCTCTCTCTGTCGGATGATCTCATGCAAATCTGAAGTGGGGGAGCGAGCATCAAGGTCAATGAAATCATGATGTGTATCGCCAACTCTCTCGTCCTCGACCATGGGCTGCTTGCCCTCCCATACTGCCTCTGCTGATGAAGAATGCGAGGCCCCTTCCACCTGATGTGGAGATAACACTCGCTGACCTGTAGATGATGATGGCGAGACCCCTTCCACCTGCTGTGGAGAAAGTACTCGTCGAGCTGCTGCAAACAAGGTCCTGTGACCTCTCTGGTAGGTGACCTGAGGTGAGGAAGCAACCTGTCTCGGAACAATGATCTCGGGCTGGTGAGATGGACCTCCCTCCTCATAAATGACCTCTGGCTCTGGGTGTGGCTGTGGTGGCACTGTAAAGAACTCATGAGAAATGAAGTCTGCCCATGGAATGCCCTGCTGACTCAACTGATGGGAAACAATGAGCTGGATGAGACCATGATGGCACAAACTCCTATACTGCTGAGCTGGGGACCGCCTCTGGAACACGGACACCATCCTCTGAATGTCCTGGAAGAAGAAAACCGGGATGTTCATCATCCTCACTCGGGTAAAGTGCATCAATAGGCGAATGTGATAAGAGAAGACCTGTGAAAATCTCCCCTCACATGTGAAGTAATGCATGATAAGCCGCATGATCGGAGCATACTCCCCCCGAAGGAATCTGAAAGGAAAGAACCTCGAAAAGTGGCTCATGAATGCTGGCCTGACATATGGCTCAAAATAAACATAATCCAGCATTTTGTGCTTGGGCCACACCTCACCCACATTTGGTATCCCGGTAGCATCTGAAATCACCTCCGGAGATAGCACAAAATTCACCCCTGCAAGAGTGACCTGCCCATCATGAAGGTGCAAAACAAATAAGTGGGCCAACTCCCTGTGGTGCTGAATCTGGGAAAGCCTCTCACAGAACTGAAAACATGACATATAACGGAAACAATTCATTGCCAAAGGGCAGACCTGTAATTCTGCTAAAGATGTGGGCTCTTCTCTCTTATGATGACCACCTTTGCCACCCCTACGAGGCCTCTGCTGTACCTCAACCTCTGTGGAAGAAGACCGGTCATCACCTTGCTCATAGGTTTCAGTGGTTGACATGGTGCTTTTGAGCAAAGTGAAGCAAATAGATAGAGTAAACTGCTGCCCTTGCCTGCAAAAATGCTGAGAAGTATGCTGTTTTCAAGGGGAAAAAATCATAAGGGAAATGTTAGGGGAGGGATTTTTAATAAGGAATGGGAAAATATGTAAAAACAGGGATTTTTAAGGGATAATTCACAAAATGTCAAACATATCATCTCATCTTCCATCATTAGGAAATCATTTGCAAAGAAATACTTTATTAGGGAAAATACGTATGATAGTCATCAAGGGAAATGACATGCATTTGCAACAGGAGTATAGGACAGCATAGATAGCTTGCTCCTTTGAGTTTTTTGTTTTTTCAATGTACATCATAAGGTAAACAGTGTTTTTCGAAGGATTTTATGTACATTTAGTCATAGGGGAACAAGGCTTCTTTTACATCTTGTCATAAGGGAAAAGGGATCTTAATTTGAACAGGATTTTAGGGAAGGGGTAGAAAGGAAAACATGGCTTGGTTTTGGGGAGACACAACAATATTCTTTTGCAAACAATATTTACAGCAATATGTCCATTTTATACATATACACAACTGCATTTTTCTTGTTTTTGCTATGGATATGCAACAACAGTGTGTCTTCTATTTTCCAATGACTATGCACAGCAACATCTTTTTTTATTTTATTTGGTCATTTTGCCATATTATTGCTCTTTTCTCTTTTTACATAACATTTTTTATCCTTGCTGTTGTTCATTTATTTTCCTTGCCGTGTGGAGGGTATTAGGGTTTGGGTAGAATACATGAAAGGGGCATTAGGGTTTTGTAAAGGGATTTGGGGGAGGGATAGGGTTTTAGGAATTTGGGATGAGAGATTTAGTATTTATTGCAAATGAGATAAGATATAAACATATTATGACATTTGTGAATTTAATAGGAAACAAGGAGGGAATAAATAGGGATTTAAAGCCTTGAAAAAACATCAACCCTAGCATAATGCCTACATGAACAAGCAATCACCCAAATCCATTTCTCCTTACATTTCTTGGTGATAAACATATATATGCAAGCCCATCATTTCATGTTTCAAGCATTCAAACGCACTAGAAGACCCTACCTCGATCAGTTGAGCAAGCAAGAGGGCGATTTAGTCGATTTGGAGTGGTTCTGTAGAAGACAGCTTGAGTGGTCGCGCCCCTGCTCTGAGTGGTCGCACCCTGCCTGAGTGGTCGCGCCCTTTAGAAAATTACACTGCAGAGGGGTCGCTGAGTGGTCGCGCCCCACCCAACTGGTCGCGCACTGAGCCTGAGCGGTCGCGCCCCTGAGAATGACTCCAACTTTCTGCAAATCGCCTCTTTTGACCTCTCACTTGTTTTTGCAAGCTCTCAAATGCATAATGAGGCTGTTTAGAGGGAAATTTACTCTTTATAGGCCCAATTTGAAAAAATTAACTTACCAAACCCACTTTCTAATGTTTTTGTTTTGACATTCACTTTTAACACTGTTTTGAGTTCACTTTGTCCTGAATTTGATCTTTTGAGTGCTTTAACTCCGTTCTTTTTGCAGGTTGACCATCTGATGGACTCTGGCGAGGAGACCAGGGTTATTGCCGGCATTTTGAAGAATTTTGAAGATTTCCTTATTTTTTGCAAAATTGACATGATCTTGGGTTTAAAAACATGGTTTTTAAATCCAAGGTATAAATGAGCTGTACCTGATGAAAATATCCATGAAACATATTTACATACCTCCTTCCGGCTTGCTGGGGACCCATGGACCTCTGACTCATGATCTTGCAATGACATTTGACCGAAACCCTAGACCTAAGACTTTGGACTTCAAGACAAAACAAAACAAGCGTGACACAAGTTCATTAACTGATATGACCTGATCCAGCAAAGCCAAGAAGGGAACAAGGACCAGCTCCTCCATCAGTTTTATGGCATGCCTAATGGAATGCAAAACTGACATCGATGAGACACCTACTTATGCATATGCAAAGAGTTTTTTGATCACTGATGGAGGGCATCATGACCGACACTAACATTGGCTCCAATGGGGATGGTAGCTCCTTGGAGGTGCCAAGAACCTTAGACCTCTGGGAGAGCAGACCAGTGCTTGCAACCATTGGGCGATGGAGTCATTATTTCAGCAAACGACACAAGACTTTGACTCATTTATTGAATGAAACCTGACTGAAACTTAACTGGAACTTGACTCAAACCGACTCGATGGCAAACTGAAATAACTTGAAAAAACTCACTCAACAGACCAAACACAAATGACTCATGACCGACTTAAAACAAAACTTTACAAAGCTTTTTGAAGGGCAGCAGTCCATCAAGATTTGAAATCATGATGACAACCACCTGTGTTTCTTACAAGACAATATACATCAAACTATATCAAAATGCCAATGCAACCAATCAAGCAGATGCCTTCTTGACTGATTCTCCCAATCAGATCTCATGATCAACAATAGATACTGGTAACTGGGCATCCAAAAACATAGCTGACCATGATCTCCTTCATCACTGAACACAAAAATAATCACTTTCACTGCTGGCTGCAACAAACTTGCTAGAGGATCGTGAAAAACATGAAAATTTGCCACTGCCACCTCCTGCTGAAAGAACAAGGTGTCTTTTGCTTCAAATTTTAATTTGCCTTCATCATGTGCTTCAGTAAAAGTATGCTCATGGGCTTCAAAAAATTCTGAACAAGTAGGTGAGCAAATCTCCTCTTGAAATAACATTTCAACACATGAAACATATGAAGAATCTAAAAGGTAATCCTGTATGCTCTGATCTTTTGTAGTCTGAAAATATGGTAAGTCATCTTCATATGATATCACAGCCGGATTATCATCTTTGTGAAGGAAAACATTATCTGTTTGCTGATCTACAAGACAATCATCTTCTTTAACAGAGGAAAAATTTTCCCCAACACTTTCCTGACTATGTGTGCATTGCAAATCTGCTGTAGCTTGGGCTGTAACAAGACCTTTCAAGAGCTGATCTATCTCCTCTTCAGACAAAGGAGACAATGCCTTTTGTTCTCTTCTGCTTAAACAATAATTATCTTCATATGACAAGGCATTCAAACTATCATTTATTACTGAGCTATTGAAATGAGATTCATCACTTACTTGCACAAAGATCTCATCTTGATGTTCATGAGCTGGCTGAATTATCTCCTCATGTAGGCTCTGTTCTGATGACATAAGGACATTTGGATCAAGAACTTTGTCCATGATCTCAACAACAAAACTCTCCTTTTCAGGATTTGGCACAAGGTATTCTTGGTCACCATGATCTGAATTTTGATCTGAAATAGCTGAGTTGACTGCATTACATTCTAAAATTGAATCTTGGCTATCTTGCACGCTGTCTTCTTCTGTAGGCAGATCTGAAACAAGCTCTTCTCTTTCATCAATTACAGCCATATGGTCATCTTCAACCTGCTGATCTTGACAAGTATCCTCTAAGATTTCTATGTGCTGCTGAAACGGCTTTTCATACAGGGCTTCCATGATCTCTTCATCCATGAAATTATCATCTTCATAATATTTCTCAAGGCTTTCAATAAAAGTATAAGCATGCTGGCAACAGTCTTGAACTAAATTTAATGATGGATAAGAGTCCTTATATCTTTCAATGAACATAGCATGAAAATCCTTTAAACAATAAATACAAGCAGGCGGCAAACTTTCATACCATGATTGGGCTTTACCTTCCAGAGTGGCCAAGATTATCTTCATCAAGCAATCTTCAGGAAAATCCACCTTCAACTTGCGAATATGCATATGAAATCTAACTAGATGAAGAGCAACATCCTTCTTACCATCATCGTTAAATATATGCAGATTCCTTGACCAATCTACCTTCGGAATTTTATTTGGAAAACCTGGGATGTGATCTCGGCTCAAGGGAGCGTATCTTCTTGCGATCCGATCCATCTTGAGAAATCTCAAAGCTACTGATCTCTCTGCAGTGAAGTCACCATGAAGCACTGATTGTTGGATTTTTCAGTGAAGGAGTCGCCAGTGAATGATTTCAGCCTTTCAAGTGTCTGATCGTTGTCCACTATCAACAATCAGATCTGAACTTGATACATGTACTGGGGTAGAATGCAAATGAAGTGGTCGTATTCACAAGCTCACGGAGATTGACTGAAGCAACGTTTATCTACTAACGCTGATGTAAAACAAGAGCGTTTTCAAAGGCTACCTGGCGTAACTTCAGGCTCCGTCTAAGACTTATGAAATAACACGTCAATGAGCAAACGATTAATTTGTTCTCCCCAGTATGGTCGCCAATATGTTAGCGCTTGAGATTTCACCCTAGGCTGAGGAAGGTAAGCCTTCAAGGCAACATCAAACCATTTCACCTCGTAGCTAGCCCTACGGGGTATGAGAAGGCTCTCTCTGGTCAAACTCGGTAGATCTTTCAATAGGATGAGCTGACCCAATTAGGAACACTGATATTAGGCTACTAAACTGATAAGGAGGGTTGATTTAAAGTTTTTGGGGTTTTTTTTTTGGTGGCAAATTGAGGATCTGCAATTTTAGGGTGCGGGGATTTGACACAGTTTCTGCAGGTGGGTCTTTGGGGCAAGGTAGGAGTTTGTGCTGATGCCTTTAGCTAAGATGGATGATCAAGGAAGAATGATAAGAAGGCTAAAGAGGGCAAACAATGACTTTGAATCCTCTCTAGACAGTGGAAAACATAAACATTAAACAAATTTGAAAGCTGAGCATGGCAAGCATGAATTCAAACTTTATCACTTCATTTGTTTAATAAGCTGCAGTAAAGAAAGAGATGGAACACATAAACACACTTACAATTACAATAGGAGAACACACCATCAACACAAAAGTCCACAAGAATCCCAATGATGTCTGCAAAACCCTGGTCTTCCTTTTCCTCAAATTGCAGAGATACAAGTAAAATATACAATAGGAGCTTCTCCCTCAAGAGTCCAACCATGAAAATGAGCAAGAGAAGGCATAATATAGATGATCTAACTCCTTTCCCCACCTCTAGGGGTCGAGCTCAGCTTCCTAGGAGCTGTTTCAACTAATTCTAAACTGAGCACTAGATAATAGGCAGTCAAAACAACTTGCCTCTAAAACTTAGGGAACCTATCCATGCATTAAATATTTACCATTTACATCAAAGAATCTTCTAGAAGTGTTCAAGGAGAGTAAAAGTATCTAAGTGCCATGAAAACTACACAAAAATCCATCATTTACATGCCTCACAAGTCAACCAAGATGAAAACAGTGTTTTGCTGGCCGAACTGGTCAAAACAGGCAAATTTCCCTGACTGGTCGCGCACATCACTCTGACTGGTCGCGCACATTCACATCTCTTTTTGAGGGCCTTCCCAGTGTCCAAATCAGGTGCAAGATAGCTCGTTGGAAAGGTCTGCAAGTCTACTTTCCAACCCCACCAGAATTTTTGAATTTGGAGTTGATTTGACCCCTCAAAAGTCATTTCTCCCAAGACAGCTTTCTGCAACTCAAAATAGGGGCAGAAAGTCAAAATTTGCATGTATTTTGAGCTTTTGGAAGCCCAAATCTCCATAAAATCTGAAACCCATCCATAGGCAAGTGTATTTTTGCATGACAATTCCAAAAATGCAAAGTTTTCCCCGTTCTGAGTTGCCCCCATGTATGGTCGCGCGCGGGGTGAGACCAGTCAAATGGCCAAAACCTGTAAAATTCCCAAAAATGCCAAAAATGTTTCAAAACTCTCAAAATTTCTTGGGTTTGCTGCTAGGAGGAGGCTAATGAGTATCATGGTGAGTGAGAGAGGCCTCAGCCAAGATACAGAGCGGGTTGGTCTTCTTCTTCCTCCTGCGGGCCTCGGACAACTTCCTTTGGAACATCTTCATTTTCGCCTTGCAAACATGCATCCTCGCCCAATAGTGATTCTTCATGTTCCGTAGCAACCTCTTGTCCTCGTTTGCCTTCTCTAACAGCCTCTGCAAGTGTGCATTCACACGGATAAGCATGGATTCCCTCTCCTTGGGCAGCAAGTCACCGGGCCTCCTACGGTTGATGACTCGGTCACTTCGAATCCTCCACAGCTCATCCAACTCTTTCTCATCCTCAAGTTGCTTGTTGCACTGCTCAAGATAGTTTATTGTCCATTGGGCCATGTCGAGCTTCTGCTGTAACAAGCGGTTTTCCGCCTCTCTCTGTCGGATGATCTCATGCAAATCTGAAGTGGGGGAGCGAGCATCAAGGTCAATGAAATCATGATGTGTATCGCCAACTCTCTCGTCCTCGACCATGGGCTGCTTGCCCTCCCGTACTGCCTCTGCTGATGAAGAATGCGAGGCCCCTTCCACCTGATGTGGAGATAACACTCGCTGACCTGTAGATGATGATGGCGAGACCCCTTCCACCTGCTGTGGAGAAAGTACTCGTCGAGCTGCTGCAAACAAGGTCCTGTGACCTATCTGGTAGGTGACCTGAGGTGAGGAAGCAACCTGTCTCGGAACAATGATATCGGGCTGGTGAGATGGACCTCCCCCCTCATAAATGACCTCTGGCTCTGGGTGTGGCTGTGGTGGCACTGTAAAGAACTCATGAGAAATGAAGTCTGCCCATGGAATGCCCTGCTGACTCAACTGATGGGAAACAATGAGCTGGATGAGACCATGATGGCACAAACTCCTATACTGCTGAGCTGGGGACCGCCTCTGGAACACAGACACCATCCTCTGAATGTCCTGGAAGAAGGAAACCGGGATGTTCATCATCCTCACTCGGGTAAAGTGCATCAACAGGCGAATGTGATAAGAGAAGACCTGTGAAAATCTCCCCTCACATGTGAAGTAATGCATGATAAGCCGCATGATCGGAGCATACTCCCCCCGGAGGAATCTAAAAGGAAAGAACCCCGACAAGTGGCTCATGAATGCTGGCCTGACATATGGCTCAAAATAAACATAATCCAACATTTTGCGCTTAGGCCACACCTCACCCACATTTGGTATCCCGGTACCCTCTGAAATCACCTCCGGAGATAGCACAAAATTCACCCCTGCAAGAGTGACCTGCCCATCATGAAGGTGCAAAACAAATAAGCGGGCCAACTCCCTGTGGTGCTGAATCTGGGAAAGCCTCTCACAGAACTGAAAACATGACATATAACGGAAACAATTCACTGCCAAAGGGCAGGCCTGTAATTCTGCTAAAGATGTGGGCTCTTCTCTCTTATGATGACCACCTTTGCCACCCCTACGAGGCCTCTGTTGTACCTCAACCTCTGTGGAAGAAGACCGGTCATCACCTTGCTCATAGGTTTCAGTGGTTGACATGGTGCTTTTGAGCAAAGTGAAGCAAATAGATAGAGTAAACTGCTGCCCTTGCCTGCAAAAATGCTGAGAAGTATGCTGTTTTCAAGGGGAAAAAATCATAAGGGAAATGTTAGGGGAGGGATTTTTAATAAGGAATGGGAAAATATGTAAAAATAGGGATTTTTAAGGGATAATTCACAAAATGTCAAACATATCATCTCATCTTCCATCATTAGGAAATCATTTGCAAAGAAATACTTTATTAGGGAAAATACGTATGATAGTCATCAAGGGAAAGGACATGCATTTGCAACAGGAGTATAGGACAGCATAGATAGCTTGCTCCTTTGAGTTTTTTGTTTTTTCAATGTACATCATAAGGTAAACAGTGTTTTTCAAAGGATTTTATGTACATTTAGTCATAGGGGAACAAGGCTTCTTTTACATCTTGTCATAAGGGAAAAGGGATCTTAATTTGAACAGGATTTTAGGGAAGGGGTAGAGAGGAAAACAGGGCTTGGTTTTGGGGAGACACAACAATATTCTTTTGCAAACAATATTTACAGCAATATGTCCATTTTGTACATATACACAGCTGCATTTTTCTTGTTTTTGCTATGGATATGCAACAACAGTGTGTCTTCTAATTTCCAATGACTATGCACAGCAACATCTTTTTTTTTTTTTTTTTTGGTCATTTTGCCATATTATTGCTCTTTTCTCTTTTTACAGTAACATTTTTTATCCTTGCTGTTGTTCATTTATTTTCCTTGCCGTGTGGAGGGTATTAGGGTTTGGGTAGAATACATGAAAGGGGCATTAGGGTTTTGTAAAGGGATTTGGGGGAGGGATAGGGTTTTAGGAATTTGGGATGAGAGATTTAGTATTTATTGCAAATGAGATAAGATATAAACATATTATGACATTTGTGAATTTAATAGGAAACAAGGAGGGAATAAATAGGGATTTAAAGCCTTGAAAAAACATCAACCCTAGCATAATGCCTACATGAACAAGCAATCACCCAAATCCATTTCTCCTTACATTTCTTGGTGATAAACATATATATGCAAGCCCATCATTTCATGTTTCAAGCATTCAAACGCACTAGAAGACCCTACCTCGATCAGTTGAGCAAGCAAGAGGGCGATTTAGTCGATTTGGAGTGGTTCTGTAGAAGACAGCTTGAGTGGTCGCGCCCCAGCTTGAGTGGTCGCGCCCTGCCTGAGTGGTCGCGCCCTTTAGAAAAATACACTGCAGAGGGGTCGCTGAGTGGTCGCGCCCCGCCCAACTGGTCGCGCACTGAGCCTGAGTGGTCGCGCCCCTGAGAATGACTCCAACTTTCTGCAAATCGCCTATTTTGACCTCTCACTCGTTTTTGCAAGCTCTCAAATGCATAATGAGGCTGTTTAGAGGGAAATTTACTCTTTATAGGCCCAATTTGAAAAAATTAACTTACCAAACCCACTTTCTAATGTTTTTGTTTTGACATTCACTTTTAACACTGTTTTGAGTTCACTTTGTCCTGAATTTGATCTTTTGAGTGCTTTAACTCCGTTCTTTTTGCAGGTTGACCATCTGATGGACTCTGGCGAGGAGACCAGGGTTATTGCCGGAATTTTGAAGAATTTTGAAGATTTCCTTATTTTTTGCAAAATTTACATGACCTTGGGTTTAAAAACATGGTTTTTAAATCCAAGGTATAAATGAGCTGTACCTGATGAAAATATCCATGAAACATATTTACATACCTCCTTCCGGCTTGCTGGGGACCCATGGACCTCTGACTCATGATCTTGCAATGACATTTGACCGAAACCCTAGACCTAAGACTTTGGACTTCAAGACAAAACAAAACAAGCGTGATACAAGTTCATTAACTGATATGACCTGATCCAGCAAAGCCAAGAAGGGAACAAGGACTAGCTCCTCCATCAGTTTTATGGCATGCCTAATGGAATGCAAAACTGACATCGATGAGACACCTACTTATGCATATGCAAAGAGTTTTTTGATCACTGATGGAGGGCATCATGACCGACACTAACACCTTCATGTTTGCATTGTAATAGTTCTTTACCTTTTCATATTCTATTGTAGATATCGAAGAATACCCTGTACTATGACCTATCATTTCACAATGTTTCTTGCATACTCTTGTGGGACCATATCCATGAAAGTCCTTAGAGGTGAAGTGTAGATGATCCAAATCATGTATCTCTATTTTTGTCGCATTGTGGCTCTTTAACTCATAAAATTTGATCCTCAATGGGAAGGTGGGCCAAGGGGCTTTCTTCATCATGTGAAGAACTCCTGATAATCCATTTTCCAACTAATTTTCTACTTTTTGCATGACCACCTTATTGGTCATATATCGTAGCATGAGATGAGAGGATATATGAGAACCAAAACATATGATGTATGTTCCCTAAGGTGCTGCAAACCAATCTGCGATATCCCGTTGTGACTCCTTCACCTAATTAGCCATGTAGGGAGGATCAATCTAAAATATCATATGAAAGATAACTGTAAAGAAGTGCTCGACTAGTCTATCATATGTGCCTCTTAAGCTTTATTATGATAACACTCCATAGTGAAATTAAACTGGGAACTTGTTCTTAGGGGTCTAGTTCCATTACATTCCCATGAATGCATACTATGCACAAATTATGTCTAAAAGAAATGCATACATGTATAATTTTGGTGCCTGGTTCACCCTCAAAGATGTTTTTTCCTACCCCACATCATGCAATGACTCAAATGACAATATATCTGCCCAATTGAAGACTCTCTTATGGGTTACCACCATATTGAGCATATATATTCAGTTTTCTTCAAACACCTCAGCCTTCTTGCACCCATGCAACTGACAATACCTGGCTATCAGATATTGATATACATCTATGAGGATCCTACTGAGATAAACTGTCGATGGGTGATGATGAAACTTAGCAGGCTCTCAACACCAAGATATGATAATTTCACTTGTGTCGAGGTCGACCCATCTGGTGTAGAAGTCATTATTTTCATATTTTATGAGCCTAATAATCTTGTTTCGAGGTCGACACCACTCTAACTGCGAAGCACAATATAAGAGTCATCCATGTTTGTAATGATCCACTGAATGACTTATGCACAAGGGATTACGGGGAATCTGCATGTGATCCTGTGCATCTAGACCTCTTAATGTTGATGTACACTTCTAAGTCCTCCAAGTCCTCAACAAAACTTTTTTGCATGAATGTGTTGTATATAATGCTCCATGTGACCTATGTAGTCTTATCAATAAAGCACTCTATATCTGCATATATTGGAATGGTTGGATTAATAACTTCAACAATTTCCTTAGTGCTTGCTTCTGAGACTTCTTTGGAGGCCACTTTACGGGGAGTCATGGCTCCAAAAGATGATGACAGGGTGACAATAATTGTAGCACGAACACTTCTTTGTGGTGGCACACTCATAATGGCAAGATTATCTTAAAGCAACCTAACTATGCAACAATACTTGTAAATAATGTACAAAGAGCCATCACATGTAACTAGACATGAAAATCTATCAACAAAAATACAAAATCACTTGCATGCATGAGAAAATAGGCATGCAAACTAGGAGGGCACACTTTCAAAGCACGAAGGAAGGTCAAGGGTCATTCGGGGCTTTTCAGTGCGCTCATGTGCTCAAGCAAGTGAAGAAAACCATTTGGGGCACACTCGGGCACTTTGAAGGGTCAAAGAAATGGGTTTTTGGGCCTTGAGAGCTTCATAGTGCGCTCATGTGCTCAAGGAGAGAGAGAGGGCACACTGGTGCACTCTGAAGGGACGAAAGAACATGTTAACAAGACTTTGGGCCTTCACAATGCGCTCATGCGCTCAAAGGAAAGGAGAGTGCACTAGTGCATGCCAAAGGGATGAAGGAAAGTGCTTTGAGTCTTCGTGGTGCACTCATGTGCTCAAGGGATGGTGCACTTCTTCATGGTGAAGAAGTGCACTCAAGAGGAAAACTTGGTTGTTTTGGGCACAATTTTCATGGTTGATCAAGCTTCGAGTTCTAGGAGTGTGCTTTGCCTGTTGAAAGCTTAGAAACAATTTTAACAACAATATTTCATGATAAGAGTGAGGAGAAGAAGGATCTATAAGATTATATAGATGTTGTCGCATTCATGATGAAAATGAAGGGTTGAAGGATGTGAAGAGTTTATGCATGCGAAAGTAAATTAACACTTGTAAAATGAAGATTGAACAAAAATGCTAGCAATCGAATTGAAAAAAGAAGAAGAACAATAACAAGAAAAGAAAGAATGACAATGAAATCATGATTGGAAATGAAAAGATTCAACATGCAATACTTACTTGTAACACTGGTTAATGAGGCGTTTCTTGATCCAAAGATGTGTGCTCAACTCAGATGAGAGTTATTATGCAAACGGATGATTAACAGGGTTGATTTAAAAGAGTTTACATGCAAAATTGATTCATGCATGATTTCCACTTGTCAATGAGTGAAAGGATTAGTTAAGGGAAGTTAAGTGGGCTCCTATTTTCTAGGAGTGCGCCCACATGCAACAATATGCTCATGCATGCACCCAGGAAGAGCACATGTCTTCAACATGAAGGAGTGTGCTCAGTAAGGGCACACTTGCTCAACATGAAGGAGTGCACTCAAGAAGGGTGCACTTCTTCAGCCCGAAGGAGTGCACTCAACTCAAGTGCATGTCTTCATCAACTTGGAGTGTGCTTTTGCCTTTGTGAGTGATTTTCTTGCTTTTGTTTCTTTTTTGTGCTTTTGAGTGTTTTTCAAGTGTGTGCATGGTGAAAAGGCAAGTTTCTAAGTCAAGATAAGTCACGAGGTCACCTAACCATGGACTAAATAACTCAAGTTCTTTTAAGTGTTAGGTAACGACACTTGGGAAACATTGACTTAGGAGGATGCGACACTAGGAGAAAACGCACAAATAAAAAATCAAACAACATGACGACACTAAGGGGATTGAAAAGACAATTGATGTAGGCTCCAAAATTGACTTAGGAAAAATTTTGGCGGGTCATTTTCATAGCGACAACACACCATTATAGCATCATGTTTCCTCGATGGTTTTGGAAATCTTGCGATGAAGTGCATGGATATGAATTCCTTACTACATCTCCTCTATTTGCATTCCCCCCATGTCTCCTCTTGCATGATGCATTTTCCTTTTTTCCCTTCTATTCTCTTATGTGTTGACTTCCTCTCGTCTAGATGATTTTCTTCTCTCTATCATGTCCCACGAGGAAGGGGACAATATGGGCACCATTCTCCACTCAAGTTGTCCATGCTAAAACTTTATTGACTATTTGTGTAGGCCATTTAGTGCATCAAGTTGATAAGTAAAATGAAAACAAATGAGGTGGGTGTGGCCTGGTTTTAACACATCACAAACAACCTCTCCTCCTTAGATCTTTAAATCTGTGTCCCCTCCTTCAGCTCGATCGTCAATTACATTTTTACAAAAAAATCATAAAAAAAATCATATAATGATATTTACATGGGGTGTAGCAAAAAAGACTCTGACATCATTTTTATTCTATATATTAGCTTCAAACTTCATAAGGTAATATTTGATACTATCAATATTATTAATTTAACTATGTTCTATAATATTTTAATAATTAACGCAAGCTTCATATTTTCTAACTTAAACTCTTTTGATCTTGTGACAATTATTATTCATACTAAGAATACTTTATGGTTATATTCTACTTTATGGTTATATTCTAGATATTTGATTATGGCTTTAAACTCCACAAATGCACATCCCACTTCATTTAAGAAAGTTGTGTGAGTGTCAAATTTAATTTTAAAATTAAATGCAGTAAACAAATTTTGATTTACTCAAATTTATTTAGAGACTTCCAATTGATGCTCTAAGCACATACTCCATACCATATGTAGTCCCAATCTTCAAAACCATACAAAATAACTATGGAAATTAAGGTATCTAAAATAATTTTATTTCTCCTTGAACTAAAGAGTGACATTCTTACAATTGTTTTAATACAATAATAAGTTTTCCAATCACAAATATTTCCGCGCTCCACGCTATGATACTAAATGCTAGTTGAAATCAATTTCTAAGTATTTCTAAGGTTTCTCCTCAAAAATATTATTAACATATAATATGGGAGGATAATTTTTTTTTTAAACATAATTAATGTTTATTAATATCAATAACACGTTTATGGTTAAAACCATAAATACAAAAAATTACAATCTTCCTTAATATAAGATGTCACATTTATTTTATTAATTGTCCTTGGCTTAAGTAGTTGAGAGGAGAATTTACTATCCTCCATCCTTGGGTTGAATCCCACTCGTGACATGTTTTGTCCTTTTGAGCATGTTGTTGACCTTGGGCAAAGCACTAATTATCTCATGTTTAAGTGGGGATTGGTTAAACACACAAAAAGTTATTTCCTTATACTTTAGAATTTATTAATTTACATTTTTATTCTTTTATTTAAAAATATGTGAGTCTTTAAATTAGTGAAGAAAACCATCCCTTTACAATTTCAAATGACTTGATATTAAGAAAACATTTGTTTAAAAATTGGACAAACTCAACTATTTTTCAATGAAATTCTTCTTTAAATATCGTAGTAATTTTGTGGAAATTATAGTTCCATGTGATTGATAGGAAATTTATTTTATGAACCATGTTCCTAAAAAATGATAATAACCCAATAATTCTATTCCATTTCAAGGGAGTAACTTCCTTTTACAATGAATACAATGTATGAGACAAGATATGATGATCCTAAGACTAGCTTTCCTTAATGTATATATATAAGAGACGAAGGGTACAATCCAAATGAAGGGGTATAATGAAAGATTCTATCCAGCCTCCTAATATCACAAATTAAATAATACCAAATGCTTATAAGGGCCTTAACATATCCCCCTTCTTTTATTTTATTTTTTCCCTAAAATCTTGTAATTCAGAGTGTTTCTTCATGATCTGCTCATTTTCCCATGTAGCTTCTTCTATAGACATATTCTTCCACTTGATTAGGTAATCCATAATGTTTATATTATGAAGAGATAGTGAATGCCAATCCATAACCTTTTATGGTTTTAAGAATCACCTTCACTTATTCATCTAATTTTGGAAGTTTTGTCTGCACTCACATAATTTGTCTTACAATCTTTTTTAGGCAAGATACATGAAAAACCTTATGGATATGAGGAGGAAAATATAATTCATATCCCTCTTATCCAATATTGAGAATAATAATCTACAATCCATATAATTTTGGAGCTAATTTCTTATTCTTATTTTTCTTGAGTGTAAATTTCTTATACAATTGTAGTCTTAGAAAAACTTAATCACCCTCAAATCTTCTTTCACTTTGATGTTGATCTCCTTATTACTTCATTTTTTATTTTATTTTAAGGCATTCCTTGAGAATTTTTTAAGTTTCGTTAGTCATCTCCAAATGTGTCTCTATTTCTTGTACTTTGGACTTATCTTGCAAAAAATAGGAGATATTAGGAGTTGGATATCCATAAAGGGCCTCAAATGGAGTGATTCTAGTGGATGTATGATGGGTAGTATTATACAATCATTTTGTTAAAAGAAACAACTTCATCCATTGATATTTGTTAGTTGAAAATTAACATCGTAGATAGTCCTCTAAACATTTGTTAACTATTTATATTTTACCATCTATTTGTGGATGATATGCTAAACTTATCACTAGTGTTGTTCCACTCATCTTCCGTAATTCTCTCCAAAATTTCCCATGAATTTTGCATCTCTTTCACTTACTATTACCATGGGAAAACCATGAAGTATATGAATCTCCTTCATGAATGCTTCTGCTACTTGGTTTGTTGTGTATGTATTTGAATATCACAAAAATGGAACCTTTACCTTTATATTTTGGTAACCCTGTAATAAAGTTCATTGATACATGTTTTCATCTTTAATTAGGCTTGTGAAATGGTTCAAGTAGCACTAAGAAATATTACTCTTTATTTCTTTAGCATACATTCCATTCTCTTATAAAATTATGAATATCTTTCTTCATTCATTACTTTTAGGTGTTAAATAACAAAAAAAATTAAAAAAATCCTTTGATATGTTGGGATTCCCTTAATATTTGTTGCTTCAACTTTCATTGAGGGCATACAAATATTTTCCCTTTTACCAAAGTATATCTCCTTTGCATTCCCAATGTTCCATAGAGTTGATTCCTTCCTTTATATATTGTATTTTTTGTTTGGTATAGTTGTCATTTTTCCATTTATGGAAAGCTTCTTCTAGCCATACTAGAATAGATGATGTAATAGAATATAAACTTGAGGCTTACTATTCTAGAAAGAGAATCCATTGCCACATTGTCCTTCCACTTTTTGTGTATTATTTCAAAATTAAACCCTTTCATTTTTGTAACTATTTTTGTTTCTCTTTTGATGACAATCTTTGCTTCAAAAAGTACTTTAGGCTATCATGGTCTATCTTGACTTTAAAGTGTCTCCGAATGATATACTTTTGCCATTCTTTTATTGCATATATAATTTCTTCCATTTGTTTTTGATATGTTGATTTCATCAAATATTTTCACTTAAATTGTTTGTTTCCCCTCCCTTCTTGCAACACTTCTCCAATTGTTTGTCTGGATGCATCACAATTTATTATGAATGTTTTACCAAAATATAGTGTTAAATATTTTAAGGGAGAGAATGCTAAAGTAGCCCCTAAATTTCATACAAATGAATTTGATGCAGGATCATCCAACTCAGGCACCATGGCTGGGTGTCGATCTCTGCCAGGTCAAAGAAAAGTTGAATTTACTTTTATTAGTCTTTATGTTGGTTGACAGGAAAGTAGGTAGGACTTTTACTTTTATTTTCTTTTACTTAAGTTAAAGATAGTTGAACAGTTAGGGTTATGTGTTTGTTTTTTGTTAACAAGTCATGATTATCCTTCTATTTTAAAAGGAAAAATACAAATATATCTGAAGAGAAAATCTTGCCATAATATGGAACGAATGACTAGTAACCAAATAACTGTAAAGGTCTGTAACTGAAAAGCAACTGTACGGTTTCATTAACTGGAACAGAGAAGCTATAAATGTAATAGGACAAAATCATGGAGGGGTTCAGTTCAATACCTCTCGCACTCAAATAAGAAATAACAACAGAGAAATCAAAGTTCTATCCATCTGTATTCCTACTGTAATTTATTATGTTTTTTTGATTGATGACTATTTGAGCACACAACTAACCAATTACAGATTCTAGAAAATACATACTTCTTTATGTTTCCTGAGAGAAATAACCAGTTCACACAACGAGACCAAATAGTAGATATAGTACGAGGTTTTGCAATTCATTCGAAGCAATCAACGGAGACAAAACCAGGAGTAACACAACCAGAATTTTCTACAGGCCAAACAGCCAAGTCCGAATGAAAGTTTCCACAAATATATTTCGATTAACAACTATATACAATTGTCAGCATAATTATAGGATTCGTGTAGAGCTATATGATATGGTTCAAGCAAACTGAAGGCGCAAACAACAATTCCGACTACGGAACTCAGAGAAGACAAACAACGCATGTAAGTCAGGTAAATCAAGTCTAACATTAATACATTTCCCAGAAGAATTTCTTTCCAAAATTGCAAAGTCCAGTTTATCACAAATTCATAACAAAATTGTCAAAACAAAAACCGTGAATGCTCAAACCCTGAGCTGTAAACCCTAGGTGAGGGTTTCAACCATAATATTTATACACTGCGTGGACACATAGACCCTGAAGGATAAACCCTAGGTGAGGGTTTAGAAAGGAGTTGTGATTACAAACAGAAGACTGCAAATCGATATACAGTGGAAGCCAGAGTTTCGACGCAACAGAGCATCGCTCATAGTGAGCATTTGACAAACCCATCCAACTCGAAGACAAAGTTAAAAAGACCAGGACAAGGAACTAACAGAAGTCAGAAGAGGCAAAGCCTACTGGACAAAACCGAGACGTGTCTTGCCAAACCCTCCAATAGAAAACCTTTAACACCTGCACAGCCAAAATACACAGGTGTTAGCCAATACATTGCGATAGAAGTGGAAGTATAAATCTGGGAAGGAAAACTAAACCGTTGAATTTGCGAGCAGACACCTGAAGGTTCGCAGTGAGGCCAGAGTCAGGCATTCCATCAACAATGCCGAATGACTGTGGAGGACAAGGAGCAATCTAGGTCAGGAACTGTGGAAGGAGACCCACAAGTTGAAGCAGAGAACGAGAAATTACCTGAGTGTCATGCCGGAGACGGAAGAAAGCCATCGAGCCGAACCTGGAGACAAGCAGACGTTGAAGTTGCCAACCAGAAAGAAAACATCAGTGCATGAGATAACAAAAGGCGGCCTGTAGAACCCGCGACAGGAAGAAACCGAAAATCAACAGAGGTCTTACCCAGGCAACCACAGGACGAACCACAACCGTCTACGAACCGAAGATTAAAGACTAGCACAGTCACAGCAACGAGCAACCCGAAGAGCACATAGGACTTGCAACATAGCTGCCCACAAAACCTTGTAGAGCACTGAGGAGTAAACCCTCAACGGTAACAGAAAATGACCGGAAAGACCAACAAACCAAGGGAACGAGCATAGGGTTGAGCGAGAAGCGCAAACACCAAGGCAAGTACTTCTCATTACTGCTTAATTGAATGCCACATCAACCAATATACCAAAATATCCGGTTTGCATTTCATCCATGTGTAATCACTACCGTATGATTTAATCAACCACACAAACATTACAAAATCATTCCCATACGACAGTTAAACATTATAAAATCATTTCCATACGATAGTTTTGTAAAAGTGTTGGGCTGGTCTCAGCATGATTTTTCTTCAAGAGAGATGTCAGTGGGCATGCAATGCATGCATAATTCTTAACAAATTTCCAATAATATTTTATAACTCCCAAAAATCCTTTAAGATTATTGATGTTCATAGCATTAAACCATTTTGTATTAGCTTAGATATTTTGAGGGCCCACCTTATCTCCTTCCTTTGAAACAATATAACCCAAATACTCCTTATTTCCCAAAGGAACATTTGGATATTTTCACATATAATTGATTTTCCTCAAGAGTTTGTAGAACTTTATCCACATGTTTGCACATTCACATGATTTTCTATAGATAAGAATATCATCAAACCAAAAATGACACAAATTTTCTAATATGGGCTTGACAAATTTTGTTCATAAGAATTTGAAAAGTAGAAGGAGTATCAGTCAACACAAAAGGCATGACCAAGAATTGATAGCACCCTTCATGTGTTATAAATGTGTTATAAAATATGTTTTGGGAATGTTTTATTTTCTTAGTCTAATAAGGTGGTGTCCTTATTTAAGATCAAGATTTATATAGTAAGTTGCTCCATGAAGCTAATATAATAGGTCATCATTATTTAGAATATGGGATTTATCCTTAACAATAGTTTTTTTTAAGATCTTTATAATTAGGACACATCCTCCAAAAATGATATTTTTTTCACCATCACTGTCGGAGCTAAAAATGATCTCCTACTATGTTGAATAATACTTGAATGTAACATGTCATGTACCAATTCTCAATCTCCCATTTTTGATGATGAGAATATCTGTAAGGTCTTTTATTAAGAGGATTATTTCTATGTATTAATTCAATTTGATGTTCATGATCTCTTGATGAAGTCAACGTTTTAGGAATTTCTTGTAATACCCTATAGTTCTTTTCCAAGGTACATTTTAATTCCTCAATAATATTTTCATATTCTTTCTTAACCTCCATATGATACGATTTAACCACAACTCCCTTACCACCCTTTTTAAAGATCTTTTCCATTCTACGAGAGTTGATGGATTGAAAAGGCCTAAATTTTAACCCTTTGATCTCATATTGAATTTCTTCTAATTCAAATCTCATGAATAATTCATAGTTTGTAAAAATTGTACCTAATGTGATTAACCATTGAGTCCATATAACAACATATACACATACAATTGGAATGACATATATTGGTATTTCTAAACTATATTCTCCCGTACCCAATTTAATGTGTGTTATTTTCCCACATGATCAATATTACCTCCATTGGAAACTAAAGATTGCAAATTTGTTACTAGATATAAATAACAATTGAGGTTCCATGCTAATCTTTTACCAATGAAGTTATCGGTATTACTTGAGTCAATAAGTACTATGACCCTTTGCTTCTTAATGCAACAAACAATATTCAAGGTTTGAAGAGCTAACAAACATACCAATACATGAAAAAATATCCCACACTCATCTGAATCAATGTTGTGCATAATTTCCATCTCTATTTCCTACTCTTTTAAGTTGACAAATTATTCCTGATTTCTTTATGTATATGCCTCCATTTCCTCTTCATCATTATTTTTGAAAGTGAAATTTTTTGTTTTTTGACATTTATTTCCTTTTGAGCATTTGTTGTTACAACTAAAGCATCGTCCTTTACTCTTCTTTCCTCAATTTCATTATGTGATATTCGATTAGGTTGACATATGATTTTTTTTATGAACCAAAAATTAATGTCTACTTCCTATGTATGCTCCCATGGTAAACTTTTGCGTAACCTTATTCTTGGCTTGAATATGATGAGAAAATTGCATGGTTTCGATAAAATGTCTACTTTTAATGTTTTAGAAAATTGTCATGTTTAATGTCTACTTTTAATTCAATCATGTAAGATTCCAACAAAGGATCACTCCATTTGAAAACCATCCATGAGTAGCTCCACAATTGGATTTAAATCCACTTGAAAAATTCTTATTATTGAAAAATTGTTCAACTTTAATACTACCTTTATTTTCATCAGTTCCTTCGTATACATTACAATTTTAAGGAGCCTCCTATTTACTCCTCCTATAATCTCGTTTTCCATATTTTTCATCTTCTTATCTAGTTCTTCCTTATTTTCATCCATATCCCTCTTAACTAATTCTTGCAACTATGACAAATCAACTTTCATAATACTACTTATTTCCTTAACTTGACTCTCCAACTTGGATACATGGTATTGCATGTCTTCCATTTCTTCATAAGTCATGAATGGGTTTTTGGGAAATTAAAGTGGTGAAGTAAATTTTAAAGCACTCTTACGAGCCATAATAATTCTCCTCTATTATCTCTTTATCAAAAAATGTGAATCAATAGATCTTCCAATCAAAAGTATGATAATTGTAAGTTATGCACCTTCCAAAAGCATAATTTGTAGACTACCTAAATGGCTATAATTTTTCCTAATAGATATTTGAAATTTGAGCCCTTATAAATATGAAATCTTGGCATGTAGTACTCTAATATGTATTCTCTATAATTCCACATGTTTACCTAAAATTTCATGTGCCTAATGAAAGTTATGGTAACTTCCCCAAAATTCGCCGATTTTCGACCCCTTCCCAAAGTCAAAATTGAATAGCATGCTACATACTCAACTTTTTAAAATATTATTATGGAATTTGTATCAAATTTACCTTATTATATCTCTTCAAATCCATCATAATTTCATAGTCCAAATTTTTTGTAGGAGAAAGTTACAACAAAAATTCCAAGATCACTTGATTGAATATAATTCTAGGACTATTCAAAAACCTTAAATTCTACAAGGTATATATCCAAACCTATATTGAGCCATAATACAATTCTTTTTATTAGATGTACCCTGAGATCTCTCTTTGGTATATCAAAATTTTCGTAGTCTGAATTATCTAAAAAGAAGTTATAGTGAAAATTCTATCATCCCTTGTTTGAAATTGATTTTAGGACCATTCATAAACCCAGGATTCCATAGAGTGTATCTATTAAATTATAGTGAAAAAAATTCAAAATTTTACCATATTTACTTCAATACCTCTCCTCATTCTTCCCAAAATTTCTCAATCTGAAGCTTCCTCCTAAAAAAGTTATAGTAAAAATTACACGAGGATTCATTTAAAGAAGAAAATCCCTAGGTGTTATAGACATATTTGGGCACTGCAACCCCAATCACATATGTCCATAAACCAAGGGATTCTAAACCCCTAAAAGTGTTGTTTCATACCCTAAAGGAACAAGGTCAGCTGATTACATCATTTCCCAGAAGTTCTCCCTGAAAAACTACTCAGAACTGGTCAAAACTGGACCATATAGATTGCTCCATGCTGAGGGTGCGATGCATCTTACCTATTACACACAAGGGGTGCGATGCATACTGAAAAACCCTTCTGTAGGGTGCGATGAGCGAGAGAAGACAAATGACAGAAGTAGTTTACTAGGTGGAAACTCAAAGAATCTTCTAGAAACTGCTCATATGACACTTGCCTCTCTGAATTCGCCCAGGGATGAGTAAGAGATCTGAAATCTCCAAATGGAACCAAGAACTATCAGTGAAATGACACTAATCAAAATCCCAGAAGCTGACTTACTCTCCTACAAACATCTATATATTGATCCCTCATCTTAGAGATCCAGAGGCTGGAATTTTGTAATTTGCAAGGAAGTGTTGTTGGTTTCTCTTTGAAGACATTGTTGGGTGATCTTGCTTTGTATGAGGTGAAGAGGGCTTTCATGCTGGGAGGATGATGCTGGATCAGATAGCTTGGTTGTAATCCTCTCTTCTACTACTTCTATCAATAAAGCTATTTGAGTTTTCCTCCATATGCTTGTATATATTTGAATCTTGTGTTTGTATATGCATTTATATGGTTAATGTACATTTGATCCTACATTGTTTATGGTTATAGATCTCTATGCTTTGATGGTATTTGCTGCTTTGAATCTATAGGTGTTCTTTGAAATGGGACAAGTGAGAAAGGAGTGGCAAAAGCTATATCAAGGGAGAGAGGAAACGGGCAAGGATACTAGCGAAATACTGAGGTTGGTACTCTGCGCTCCTCTCTCATCTATCTCTCATAAAGGAAAACACAAGTGACTTTAGTCTGTTTGTTTCTAAGATAGCTACCTGTCTTAGTGGGACTAGCAACTCTGAATGGACACTAGTTTTCCCGATAACAAAATGGCAACTTCATTGGGGAATGAATAGTTTGTTTGTTTTGTTACTGTTGTTTGCTTTATAAACCACAGATGGAGTCTGAAGTTAAGCCAGCTATGCAACTGCAAAGTAGATCAACGCTGCTTCAGTCAATCTCCAGGTTGGTTTATGAACTGAACATCTAGCTTTCAAAAATCCTAAGTGCCCCAGTGGTAGCTCAAATAACCTCATTAGATTAGCCCCTATACTTTGTGTTTACTGACAATCATTAGCTCAGCCTAAAACCCTGAACTTAGTTGCAAACTGTGAGTGAAAACCAAGCTCAGTCTCGTCCCTGGACCATTGCACTATCTCTTCTTGGCAATCTGGATGCATCGCACCTCCCGTGTGTTGCAGGTGAGATGCATACCTGTTTTCCTGTGTTACAGGTGTGATGATTGAATGAGACTATTTCTGGCTCCAGATTTTGGTTTTTTCTTCATTGTCTTCAGCTTTATTCAGTAGTTTTGATGTCTATGATCAGTATATCTCTGTTGAAACCATCTTCCTTTGCATTATTTAGCCTCCATTAGAAGGAGTTGTGAATGTTTTTTTTATGTATTTTTCATCATTTATAGTTCTCCTTTGCAAATAGTAGCTTAATCGAACTGTCGTCCTTTCATTTGAAAGTGTCTCAAGTGTCGTTTTCAGTCAAGAAAAAGAGTGTCGCAAAGCATTCCTCTTTTAGATAGTCGATTACACTTTTTCCATTGTATTTGATTTGAATCATTAGTATTTCAAGTGTCGAAAGCAGTTTTAAATTCAAAATCGCAAAGTGTCGTCTTAGCCTTCCTTTCGTTTTTTGAAGAGAAAATTGTTAGTACTGTCGCTTTGAAAGAAGATAGTTCAGATCTATACTTAGTTTTCTTTTTGTCATTCTCACATTAAGGAAACTGAAAAACAATACATGCATGTGCATTTGCATTAAGACTGCATGCTGAAGTTGATTTAGGAAAAGTGCATCTAGTGTGTGCTCTCTGCTCTATGTTGAAAGAATTTCATCTCTCTTTCCTTAGTAGCTAGGATTTTCATTGCAAAAGAAAGTAAACGACTGTTTATCATCCTAGATTGAATATTTAGGAATTGCATATCTACATCACGTGGTGAACCTTAAAGGAAAACTTCTTATGAAAGATCAACTGTAAAATAAACCTCAATGAACATAAAAACGCTTTGGAACCTAACGCACAACATTTAGAAGTCTAGGCTAGAGACATATTCTGGCGTCGTAAATCCTGGTAACTATCGCTTTCATCATAGGTTGGGTGATTCCTCCTCTTTGAGACGACAAGTGCTAGTACAGACTTGTGCTCCCACGTATTGTTGAGTATATATTGGGAGATCACAATAGGTTGCATCCTTTATCCATAGGAAGCCGTGTCTGCCGCCCTATTGATCGCAATGCACTGAACACAACATTCAGGAAGATTGACTGCTATACTGTAAAAAGTATTCTGCAGTTTTGCGATTGGTTTGGTAATCCCTCTGTCTAGATTTCTGGAGTAGTCACTTTCGTTCCTTTTCAGACTCCCTAAAAGAAAAGGTCCATCTGAGCACTTGTCACTTCAGGCTCATTAAAAATCGAAGGCGACTAGAGTCATGTTTAGATTTTTCTCGACTCTTAAAAATTGAAAAATCAAGTTGCGTCAAAGCATTATAAAATTTATTTTAATCAGAATAACATCACTGTTCCCTCGTTGGTCTTAGGTTGAGAAAATGGAGTCTACCAATCAAGGATTTCCCCTTGGGGGAAATCCTAGTCCCTTCTCCTCTTGGGGGATGTTGGTGCTCCACACATGGCCACATTATCCCTTCCAAGACTCACAATTGGCCTGCTAGTATGGCTTTTCTCGACCTTTGTCATTCAAAACACCGTAATTCCTCAACAATCAAATCAGCAACCTGATGACCCTGAAGTCGCTTCCCCACCTTCTACTTCGTTTGTTTCTCCCTCTCCTTCTTCCTCTTCACTTGGTGAAGCTAGTAACGCTAAAAACCAAGTAACTAAGAAGAAGAAGAAAGAGAAGGAGGAGAAGAAGAAAAATCCAACGACGAAAGGGGGCAACCATGCATCATCTAGCGAAAATCCACACACTGCACCTTCCAAACCTAAATCTCCATGTGTCATTTGCAAGGGAGACCACTATCATTGAGATTGTCCCTGCATCCCATGGATCCTGAGGGACTAGTCTCCCCGCTTGCACAATCTGGTGTCTTCAACCTCTGACGATCACATTGAGAGCACACCATCAACTAGTGAAAACGAAGCCAACAGAAAGAAAGGAAGATCTAAATTTCCTTGTAGACTGTGTGAAGGTGATCATGTCCTCCACGTTGTCCTTTCCTAGATGAAGCTAAAAGAGTCTTGGATAACCGTCCTGTGTCACTTCCTCCTGCATATAAGAAACTCTTGCTGAGTCAATCGCTAGTTGAAAATCTGACCGACACACTGTTGTTGTTGGTTGAAGCACTTATCATTGAAGATAAACCCTCTGAGTCCACACCGGACCAAAGTCAACAGGTCGAGATGGCAGTCGACCCAATCTTGTCTTCAAAGGGTCCACCTTCAGATGATACTGTCACCAAAGAGAATGAGAATGACACCGTTCAAATTATTTTCGTAAACACAGACTCCGATGAACATGTGGGAAATCTACCCATTCATTTACCACAGGAAGGAAGTTCGTCAGAGGTTTATTCGGCCGTTTATTCGGTCCCACCTCCAAGCAATCTAGTCATTTCCTTCAATTGGAATCTACTAGGCAGACCCTGCCTACCATCTAATGTACCATTCTGAATCATAGTACAAGCTTACAGAATGATCATGGTTGGTACTATTATAGACGAAGGGGCTTCTATGAGTATCTTTTCCTCAACTACTTGGAAAGCGCTTGGTTCACCATCGCTTTTGCCTGAGATTTGAAATCTGACAGGCTTCAACAAAGGAACCAGTTGACCGTTAGGGATCCTTCCAAATTTGCCTATAACATTGAGAAGGAAAATTGGTCATCTAAACGTGATGGTAGTCCAAGGACGTCTAGATTACAATCTACTCCTTGGGTGTGACTACATTTATAGCATGGGAGCTATCATTTCCTCACTCTTTCGAGTGATGTGTTTTCCGCATGAAGGCAGAGTGGTCCACCTAATTGACCAGCTTTCATTCCCTAGTTCAAACACAACTATTAGTCCAATGTCATCCCTAACTAGTATTTTTGCACAAGGAATGTCTCATCAATCTCCAGTCCGTCCACCTAATGATTGCGAGTGATTGTGACTGAAACCCAGGAGGCATGTGCCCTGGTCTGCTTCGGCAGGAAAACCCCAGATATAAGGTAAGTTTCCACGTAGGAATATGACTAGTTTGACAATCCTGTCCATCTAGGAAAATGGATCAGACTGGAAAAAGATTCCCTCATCAAAGGTTATGTGATTGGCATTGAAAATAGTCACCTTTGTCCATTTCGATGGACATCACCAAGGAAGTGTTTTGTGTACAATGTGGATGGGACAATCTTGCTAATGCAAGAACTTCCATATGGTGACCTGGAAACTCTACTTTATACCTGGGGGCATGCAAACCTTTTTGCATGCAAGTGAAAAATGACCATTTATTTTCTTAGTTTGTAGGCTCTTAACCCTTTAAACTTGTAGGTTGGTCGTTCCTAGCTTGCATAATGAAAGGCTCAGGAGAAAAGTTGCGCATGGGGCAAGCTCCTAAAAAATGAACCTACTGATGAGACATCCTTATTATACGAGTGGAACGAGTAGTTTTATGTGAAGTTCAAGATCGTTAAAAAATAAACCTAGCCATGAGCAGTTTTACACGAAGTTTAAGCTCATTAAAAAATAAACTTAGCAATGAGCAAATGTTTCCCCAAAGTTTAAGCTCATTAAAAAATGAACCCACCTTCAGTAAATAATCTTTGCAATCACATAATTATCATCTTTCGAACCTTGGTCGTGTTCTTACCATCACCTCCACTCCTTTTTGGCCGATCATATGCCTCCATTTGAGTGTTTACCCTTTTGAGGAACATTTGTGACAAGTGATTCTATTAGCCACCTTCTTTACACTGCCATGATTGAAAAGTTACAAACCTTACCTGGAACTAGTTGCTATCCAAAAACATCACTCGTTCCTCAAAAAATGAGTCTCCTTTAAGCTCTTTTCATATGACTCGTAAAATATGAAAAGATTGCCGAGCAATTGGCCTCTCCAGGTCGTTAAAGCGATTGGAAGTGCCATCCCTCCTCTAGATTTTAATCTTTTCAGACCTGAGGGATCATTACACAACAAGATCAAGTGCTTGTCTTGTTCGGCTCATTAAAACTATCGAAAAGTCATTCCTTTCATAATATTTTATACCTTTTCGAACTTAAGGAATTACATTATGAAAAAGGACCACTGGAGTTTCCTTTTTGTTCCTTTTTAGACTCTTTAAAATTCAAAAGGACCGAGTTATCTTTGTCGTTAAACTTGTTAAAACAATAGCGACAAACTTGTCCATGCAGACAAGAGCGAGTTTCACTGTCGCTAGGCTCATTAAAACATAGCGACAGGTTTGCTCGAAGGGAAAATTATAGAACAAGCATATGTTATCCTTCTCAAGCTTGACAAAAATAAAGAGGTACTGGTCAGCAATGATTGGGGAGAAAGGGAAGAAAACTTGAATAACTTCATTGGTAGAAGGTCGCTCTTGAACATGACACTTTCACTCTGTCACCATGATTGAGTCGGGTTGGGTTATTCTATTCACCGGTCATATCATCATTGGTCCGCCGTACCATCCACCTTAGGGTTAATTCTACCAATCCATTTCAGTGTCATCGGTATGTTCAAGAGAAGTCACTTAGAGAATTCACCAACCTAGCTAACGCCTCATCCGTTGCAATACCTTCACTCTCCATTTTTCATGACCACCACCCTGAACCTTGTATCATCAGATCATTTTCACCTCCACAAAATCATTTGCTCCGTTCCGTGTCGTAGATGTGGGATTCATTAAGGCCATCCTACGATGGGTCACTTCTTGTCAACATCAGCTCATTATCCAAGAAGTTGACTTAGGAACAACTCTTTCAGTACTTTGAAGCTTGCATGCCTCAATGGCAAGTTTCTCACTTCCGGTGATAGGTTTACATCAATGGCCTTCGACCGAAAGATTTTGCGTGGTGTTCGACATCAACTCATGTATTCACACCACGTGAATTGTATTGCAGTACCTTGAGGGTCATTATCATTATCGGTGATTCCTCTCGTGCCTATTAACAACTTACATCATTGGCTGGTAATCAGGCGATGTCTTTCCATGTTCGACATCAGAACATCTTCTCACATGGATCGACTTGTACTTCGGGCGAAGATTGAACGAGTTTGAAGACCCCGGATCTAGTTTCATCCATCCGGGCTGTGATGTATTCAGGAAAATAAAGACATCAAATGTACATCATTACTGCATAGATAATCATCCAAGCCAAGGGATGACGACTCTACCAGAATCATCAGTCTGCCACACAGACAATTGTCTGTGTTATGTACATGAAAATGAATTTATAAAGCTGAGCAAGGGAATGCTCGCCTCCGCTAGATCATGAAAATATTATGAAGATAATTTATTGTATTTTACAGGTTGGCTTCCAATTCGAAAAACCTCGGATCCTCATTATAAATCATTTCACCCGACATCAACAGATTTACGAACTCATGCTTTAGGGGGCAACTGTTATAGACATATTTGGGCACTGCAACCCCAATCACATATGTCCATAAACCAAGGGTTTATAAACCCCTAAAAGTGTTGTTTCATATGAACAAGGTCAACTAATTACATCATTTCCCAGAAGTTCTCCCTGAAAAACTACTCAGAACTGGACCATACAGACTGCTCCATGCTGAGGGTGCAATGCATCTCACCTATTACACACGGGGGGGGGGTGATGAGCGAGAGCAGACAAATGGCAGAAGCAGTTTGCTAGGTGGAAACTCAAAGAATCTTCTAGAAACTGCTCATATGACACTTGCCTCTCTGAACTCGCCCAGGGATGAGTAAGAGATCTGATATCTCCAAGTGGAACCAAGAACTATCAGTGAAATGACACTAATCGAAATCCTAGAAGCTGACTCACTCTCCTACAAACATCTATATATGGATCCCTCATCCTAGAGATCTAGAGGCTGGAATTTTGTAATTTGCAAGGAAGTGTTGTTGATTTCTCTTTGAATACATTGTTGGGTGATCTTGCTTTGTATGAGGTGAAGAGGGCTTTAATGCTGGGAGGACGATGTTGGATCAGACAGCTTGGTTGTAATCCTCTCTTCTACTACTTCTATCAATAAAGCTATTTGAGTTTTCCTCCATATGCTTGTATATCTCTGAATCTTGTATTTGTATATGCATTTATATGGTTAATGTACATCTGATCCTACATTGTTTATGGTTATAGATCTCTATGCTTTGATGGTATTTTGCTGCTTTGACTCTATAGGTGTTTTTTGAAGCAGGACAAGTGAGAAAGGAGTGGCGAAATCTCTATCAAGGGAGAGAGGAAACAGGAAAGAAGACTAGAGAAATACTGAGGTTGGTACTCTCTGCTTCTCTCTCATCTATCTCTCATAAAGGAAAACACAAGTGACTTTAGTTTTTTTCTTTCTAAGATAGCTACCCGTCTTAGCGGGACTAGCAGCTCTGAATGGACACTAGTTTTCCCGATAACACTAGGTTCATATGCTTTGATACCAATTGCTATGAACCATGCACCTAAAAAATGATAAAAATCCAATGATTACAATTTTTTTTAAGGGGGGGACTTCATTTTACAATGAATAAAATGTACAATACAAGATATTATGGTCCTAAGACTAGCTCTTCTTGGAATATATGCACAGACAAAAATTGCAATTACAATGGAAGGCTCTAGATGGCCTACTAATATAACAAATAAACTAATAATGAATGCTTATTAGGGCCTTATTATAGGGGATCAACAACCTTAAAAATTTAACCATGAATAAATGGTACCAATGGGCAGTTAAAAAGAACACTAAAAGATATAGGACAAACAATGAAATATGCAGAGATGTTGATTTTGACTATGGCTAAGATTTAACCTATATGCCTTAGGGTTTAACTCTTTTATTTCTTGTATTCTTAGGTTTATACTATATTTTATGTTATTTCATGTGAATTACACTTCAAGTGGTATTAGGGCTCTTTCTTAGGCATGTAGTGAGAGATTTTTTGGGGATAAAGTGGGAATTTTTTTGCCTAAACTTTGAAAAAAAAAAGAGGACAAAAATATTCAAGTCAATTTATGAAACTTTTTGTTAAATTTTGAAAAATCCATTCCAAGAAATAAATTACTATAAAAAATACTTAGTTTCAAAAGATTTCTTTTTCCAAAATGTTGTACAATAAGTGAAGTTATCCACAATTCAAAATCATCATTTTTTCTACGGTTTTTTACAAGAAGGTCATGAATATCACATATTAATATCATTTGATAGAATCATCGGTTTTAATCAAACTAGTGCCATTATATCTAGAGATGATATGTAATTTCATAATTGGGGTCATATTAACCAATCCAAGAAGCATAACAATTTTGATTATTTTACATTTTTGGCCTCAAACCCTACCTTGATAATTTTTTAGCAGTTTTAAGATCTTTTTTTAGAGTTAGAAATCTCATTTGAAATTTTTTTTGGAGATGTGTTTTTGCAGCTTTAAAAAACATAGGGATTTGTCATTTAACGGGTAAAACTATGGTTGGGGAAGAATAATATGGGACTACACATTGTTTTACTTGGTTGAAAATTCATGTAACCCCTACTACCACCCGTTTGTGTAGTACCACATCAGATAGTACATGTATATGAAATATTGTTTTCACATACCTTTGGATGTATAGAAGTCCGATAAGGTATACATAAAACTAACTATATATAAGCTAATAAACTATCTTATTTCTATGATATACTTATAATAACACAACATCATTAGGTATTTGGGAAACCAAAATGTTTACCCCTTCTCAAAGAGAGCATGACCTTGACATTCACTTAATTCTAGGAAATCAACCACCAAATCTACATCCTTATCAACACCTTTAAAAAAAATAAAGAAATAGAAAAATCCATTTAGGAACTACTATAGGTAGGGGTCATACATCCCAATATAATTCCTTACTCATCTCTAATAGTCATGGTGTTAAATAAGGAAGGAACTTGGTGCATATGTCCTAATTTTAGGGTTCTCAATAAGTTGACAATCAAGGGAAAATTTCCCATCCCTATTATTGATGATGTCTTAGATGAAATTCATGGAGAAAATAGTTTCACTAAGCTTGGTGTACATTCAAGATACCATCAAATCAAGATGAAAGGGGAAGGCATCCATAAGACATACTTTTGAACTTATGAAGGTCATTATGAGTTTCTAGTGATGCCTTTTAGTCCTTTTAATGCTCCATCCACCTTTTAGAGCCTCATGAACAAGATTTTTCGAACCTTCATATTAAAGTTTGTGTTAGTATCATTTGATTATCTCAATCTATAGTAAATCATGAGAATCATAGATAGATCATGTTGATAATTCCTTGTACCATTTTAGAGACAACCAATTATTCATGACGCACTCCAAATGTGCTTTTTGGGGCTTCTAAGGTTGAATATTTGGGTTACATTATATGTTAGAAAATAGTATGGTTTGATCTCAATATTGTCGAAGATATGCGAGATTATCATCATCCCAAAACATTGAAGAGATTGAGGGGATTCTTATGAATTATATGATAGTATAGGAAATTTGTGAAAAATTATGGTAAAATTTTTCAACTTCTCTAACTTCACTAAAAAAATGCATGTTTTGGGAGTGAGGAGGCCATAGAGGCATCCATTACATTACTGGATTCCACGTGAACTAATCTAATATTATCAATGCCTAGATTTGATAAGACATTTGTCTTGAAATATGATGCCTAGGGAAGAGGTCTAGGAGCAATATTGATATAAAAAGGATGGTCCTTAGCATTCACTAGTAAGCAATTGTGTGACCACAATTTGGGAAAATCAACATAGGATAAGGAAATGATGGTTATCCGTCATGTAGTGTACACATGGAAACCATATGTCATGGTGAGGTGATTTTCAGATCAAAATTAACCATCATATTCTAAAGTAATTCCACGAACAATGGTAATCTTCACCATACCAACATAAATGGGTCACCAAGATGTTGGGTTATGATTACGAGGTCATACAATAGAAGAGTACATATAACATTGTGGTTGATTCCTTATCCATAAAATTTGAGGAGTTTGCATCACTCCTTCCTTCTCATTATCGAGTCTAAGATGGCTTGATGAATATTGTATAGAATGGATATTACAAAATATTTTATAGAAGTTGATATAGTAATTTCAAATAGATCTCAAAACTCCTAAAAATTATGTTAACAAGATACATTATGGTATAAAGGGTGCATTGTTTTTGAAAAATATTCAACCCTAAAATAACGAGTCTTAGATGAGATACACTCATTACCAAAAATAGGTCATTCTGGATTTCATAAAAATCATGAAAGAACAAAGTATTCATTCTTTTGTGAAGGCATGAAGGAAAATATACAATATTTTGTCCCATTGTGATGATTTCCAAGGAGACAAGGGAGACAAAGTAATTATGCTATGGGTAGTGAAAACTCTACCAATCCTAAAACATATATGGACAAAAAAATCAATGGATTTTATTGTGGGACTAACCAAAGTGGGAAAAAATAAGTCATCATGGTGATGGTAGAAAATATTCAAAAGATGCTAATTTTTGTACCTTAGCTGATCCTTTGATTCCTTCCTTAGTGTAATAGATATTTAAGATACATAGTATGCCCACTTCCCTTTTTCATAGTGAGATCCCACATTCACTAGAAAATTTTGGTAGGATATATTTAAAAATCAAGGTACATTGTTGAATATGAGCACTGCATATCATTCTCAAACTAATGTTCAAACATAAGTGGTCGACAAGTTCTTGGAAACTTGAGATTCTTTTCTTTTGAAAAGTTTCACTTTTGGGCACAATGAATTCCCATTACTAAATGGTGATACAATACCACTTCTCATGGATTTACCAAAATGACACCTATGAAGTAGTATATGGCCAAAATACCCACCCATGAAATTTTATGTATGGGGATGTTCAAGGTTCATGTAGTAGATAAAACACTTAACATTGAAGAATCTATTATCTATATCCTCATAGATAGCTCAGTTATGGCACAAAATCAAATAAAACAACAAATTTATTAACATATATCTCAACATTCTAATTTTGAAGGGAATCACGTGTTCCTTCACATGTAGCTTCATAAATAGACATCACTTGAAGATAAAGCTCACTATAAACTAGCTCCTAAGCTATATAGGCGATTTTGGATCATGCATTGTATCAATTAGGTTTCCTATGAGCTAGATCTTCCAACACTCCCTAAGATTATTCTAGTCATTATCTGTCTTTTTGGAAGAAGTATGTGGGATAAAATTTCAAAGTGGAGACCTACTTACCTAAATTTGATAAATAAGGTTCCATTTGGCTCTAGCTAGAAGCAGTAGTGGATAATAGAGAGTACTAACTATGCCATGGCATTATCAAATAAGTATTGATATAGCGGAAGTATATGCAAGTAGAATATGGCACATGGAACCAATAATGATTCTCCAACAATTTCCTCAGCTTTAGACTTGAGGTAGAAATTGCTTCTTAAAGGTGAGGACATATTAGGGTCCTACCCTAACCCTCTTAAACACTTTACTAATGTATTGGGGAACCTTCCATGAATAAGTCCCATTAAATAATTAGTTAATTGTCATTCATTATGAAAATAGTTCTTTTTATGGGTGAGGCCCAAATTAGTGGGTAAAAACTCATTATAGGGGGCCCATAGGTAGTTAATATTCTCTATGGCTAGCTATATATAGAGTAGAAGGTTATATAATGTTTTCTCAAAAAAAATTATTATACTTGGAGCATTTCTTTTGGAGGTCGCCCATTTTAATAGGAAACTAAATATAATTCTCTATTTTCTATTATCAAAGAGATCTTTCTTAGGGTTTATTTCTTTTCCCTTGTCTTCTTTGTTTCTTCACTATATTTCATGCGAATAAACTACATTATAACTAAACCATTTGCACCTTCACTATCCATCTTTAATTGGTTCATGCCCCATCTTTTGTGAGTTATTAGAAGGTGCAATGCCATTTGAGTGGAAGGACATTAGTTCTCATAAGACACATGATTTTTATTTTTCACACCCTCATGTGCAAAAATCCCCCCTGCATCTAAACACATATTTTCATCTAAAGTAGAGTAAATTTATAAAAATTGTCATTATCTCAATTGTTTCATTGATATATATTTCCTTTCCTAAATCCATATATCTTGAAGAGAATAGTTTAATGACCATCCTTTTGAGTTTTATACACCATCTACATAACTAGGAATAATTGAAGACCATCAATTACCTTTCCATTCTCCTGGTTTGCAATACCTTTCTCCAGTGTATCTCTTTCTCTCGTTCATTTTTATGTAGGTGGAAACATTGAAATGAAGGCTAGAAGAGACTAAGTTAACTAATGTATGCTACATGAAAAATACAATTGCAAAAAATGACTTGCTCAAAGGAAAATGACACACAAATCTAAGCTACTTGTAATGGATGAAAGAATGCATGCACTCTTCTATACTATCTATAATGAAAGGAAAAGTGCTTCTGAAATAAAAGACTATGCATTCAAAACCATAATTTGCAGGAAACAAGTATTTTTTTGAAGCAAATTAACAAAATAATCTACAAGGTATCTATACTTCTAAGTTCCATTATTAGTGTGAACATCACTAGAATATCCTTGTTAGACTCATAATTGGGTGCAACATCACTAGGGTAAGAGATTATTAGGCCTCCGTATAGAGATCAACTTCCATTAGGACCCATTTTAGAATCTCATCCTTATAAGGAACCAAATTCCATTGGTTAGGCTCGATGGCCAATGTTCCACACCCTCCTCCACCACCCCCACACACCTCCAACGTCTAATATATGGTTTCTCTTAATTTCCTAGATTTGAAAAAGTTGACTGATGACTACATCTTACACAACATGTCTTGGGCACCCATTCTAACTAAGCTTGCCTAATATATTACAAAATTTTAGGGAAATCTAAGTGAATACCCATCCAACTATTGGGTGAGTGTTGTATTCTTTGCACTACTATCCCCACACATGATTCATTGCACTTGGTGTAGTAGGGGGGTCATAACGGGGGTAGATCCCCTCTTGTTAGGAGGGGAATATCCCCTATGTGGGATCCTGAAGGGGATTTTTGAGTGAAAAACAACACATAGATTTTTATCAAGCGGTTTTTATTAGTATCGTTTTTTCTTTTTGGTGGTCTTGTGGCACACAATTTTGTGATCCATGGTAATGTAATTCCTATTAAGGAACTATAATTGTATTTTAATATAGTGTCATCACTTTGGGTGTTTATATTGAATTCTAACATTGTAAGGACATAATATACTAAACAATATTTTTAGGTTTCCTAGCTCGGGTTTCTAGGAAAAAATACTTGTGTTAAAATGTGTGTGTGTGTGTGTTCGCATGCATGTGTGTATATGTGTGTTATTGGATCTTTTCTATTTGTATTAATAATCCATTTGTAACAATTAATTGTACAAGGATAAAAACTACATTTGATATTATAGTAGTTTGGCTTCAAGGAGACACCTTTGTGCCTAAGTGTTTTGGATTAGGCTTATGGAAAACCTTGTTACAATGGGAGTTCTATGGTATCGATTCTTATGGTCAAAGGAAATGACGATTAATTTGAAAATAGAGATAAATAAATTCATTGGATACGATTTTCAGATGTGGAATCTCACAATCGAAGATATTTTGGTGGACAAAGATCAATGGATCATTATGGATCTAGGTATTGTACTGATTGAGATGTCGGTATAATTTTGGGCCAAGTTGGATCGCTAGTGTTTTAGAGAATTTAGCATCTACAGATAAATACTAATTCACTAGACAAGTAGCTATGCCTAGAACAACAGTTTAAAGTGTTTTAGACTTTCCCTATAAGAAATAGATAAGAAGAGAGGATAGAAGGCCTACCTGTAGTTCCGCTTTCCTCTCATCTCCCTTGTATCAATTTTGTCCCTCTTTCCTGTACTTAATCCCCTTGAAAAGTACCCTATCAACACAACAGAAGATGAAAACTGATCAAAGCATATGATCCATTGAATATAAATGAAAGGAATCATAAGCTATTCATACATATAAGCATTATGAAAGAACACATCATATGGAAAAAGGTTCAAACACTTTAATAGATAGAAGAAGGAACAACCATCAGTGTCTGTTCAAAGTCATTCCTCTAGCTTGGATCCCATCCACATCACATCAAAAGCAAGACAAGCTTGTGGCATCACATCATTTGCTCCAAAGTCAAGTCTCATAGCAGCATTATCTCCTTACAATTCAACATAATCCAGTCCCTGATCACTTAGATGAGTGTTCAATTTATAGGAAGATGAAGGAAGTTTTGTCATTAATGCTGACATTGAATGGCATTCCATACTTAGAATTAGTTCCATGGAGGAAGGGATGAGAGGATAGGATGCTTCTTAACTCATTCCTCATCCATTTTCGAGCTCATAGGAGTTGATAAGACAAGGAAACTTCTAGATGACTCCAAAAAATAAGAATATTCCCCAAACCCTATGTGAATTTCACTCATTCTCACCCAGCGCAGGTGAAAGGAAGCGTAAGTGCTCTACAGAGCACCCTAGCAGTGGACTTAACTGCTCTGCAGCACACCTTCGTAAGGGCTTACTTACCGAAGTCCCTCTAGAGGCAATTTCTGGATGTCTTCAAGTCATGAAATTGTCTGGGAAGGAGCCATTCAAAGGGGTGACTTGTTTATGGCATGAAAAATTTGAATTTAGGGTTTGCTAAGTTCTAAAACATTGATCTGAATGTTGGGATTTGATGTGCCCAAATGGATCTGTAATAGTTGTCCCCTAAAGCATGAAGTCGGAAAAATTCCAATATCAAATGAAATGCTTTACGATGTGATGAGGAGGTATCGCAGTGGAAGGTGACCTGCATCAATTACAATACATATATCATGATATTTGATTTTACATGAATTGTTGAGGGAAGGCATACCCATGCTCAACTTATAAAATTTCATTACATGTACATAAACAGTCATCTACAAATATAGACCCATGATTGGAATGACTATCAATCTAACGCCATTGTACATATGATTTAGTACTCCTCATATCACAGTCCAGATGGATGAAACTAGATATGGGGTCTTCAATCTCATTCAATCATTCACTCAAGTATGAGTCTAACCATGTGAATATGTGATCTGAAGTCGAACATGGGAAGACACCATCTGATTACTAGCCGATGATGTAAGTTGTTAACAGATGCAAGAGAAATCACCGATAATGATAATGATCCTCAAGGTACTGTAGTACATTCTGCATGGTGTGAATGGATGATTTGATGTTGAACACCATACAAAGTCTTTTGGTCGAAGGCCATTGATGTATGCCTATCGCCGAAAGCGAGAAACCTGCCATTGATGCATGCAAGCCTCAAGGTATTGAATGGGTGTTTCTAAGTCAACTTCTTGGATAATGAGTTGATGTCGACAAGAAGTGACTCATTGCAGGAGGGCCTTGATGTATCCCACATCAACAACACGAAATGAGTGTAGTGATTTTAGAGATGGAATTTGATTAACGACACAAGGTTCAGGAATGGCGGTCATGAAAATGAAGGTTTATGGTATTGCAAAAGATGGATTTTGACTAAATGACTTCTATTGAACATGTCAGCGACACTAAAGTGAATTGGTAGCATTTACCCAAAACAAAGCAATGGATGGTATGATAGACCAATGGTGTGATAACCATCAAGCTAATAACCCAACCCAGATAGTCACGGTGATGGAGTGAAAGTGTCATGTTCAAGAGCGACCTGCTACCATAAAGTGGTTTTCCCCTTTTTCCATTTTCCCCAGTCATTGCTGGGCAATACGTCTTTATTTTTATCAAGCTTGAGGAGGATAACATATGCTTGTTGTATAATTTCACCCTTCGGGCGAATCCATTGTTATTTGATGTTTTAATGAGTCTAGCGAAGGTGAAACTTGGTCTTGTCTAGATGGACAAGTTTGTTGCTATTTGATGTTTTTAACACGTTTAATGACAAAGATAACTTGGTCCTTTTCATGTTTAGAGAATCTGAAAAGGTACAAAAAGAAAACTCCACAAGTTCTTTTTCGTAAATTAATCTCTCAAGTCTAAAAAAGCGTAAAATAATACAAGAGTGATATCATTTCCAATCCGTTAACAAGCTGGAAAGGACAAGTGCTCGCCAATCTTTTCATGTTTAGAGAGTCTGAAAAGAGCTTAAAGAGGACTCCAAGGGGGTTCCTTTTTCATTTTTAACAAAGCTCGAAAAAGAGATAAAAGGGTGCTTTGTGGTCAAAATTACAACTTACAATTGAGCACGTTGAATTCTGCAAATCAGTTGTAAAACCTGCTCAAAACATCACCAAATGGATTAAAAATATCTATTTCATCGGCAAAAATAGGCAAATACTAATGTCTAATTGATTAATTGACATGAAATAAACTTAAAACAAGTTTTTACCATATCATTTTTACCATTTGGAACTTACCATCCAGTTTTGTGCTCTGAGCTCAGTTTTTACCTCAAACTTCACCAGCTCATTGTGAAAGATTCTGTGGACCATTTCTCGAGCCGTCTGGACCAGGTAGGAACTAAACCTCTCTACTTTCTTTTCAATCCATTCTTTTGTCATTTCATGCAAATTTTAGGGTTTTTTTTGGGCCCCTGGGGTTTCATTTTTTTGCCCTGGGATTAGCGCAGGCTTTCACATCGAAAACTGCATTGTAGAGCACCCAAATAGAAGGCCAAATGCTTTGCAGTGCACTGTCTCTATGTCTAGGCTGCGCTGAGTGCATTTCCCAAGTTTGTTTTAGCTATTTGCTTCAAAATTTGCCCTATTTTTTGCATGGAAAGGATCCTAATTTAGCTTATGATTGTGTTTCAGCTTTCGTCGGATCAGAGTGTCGATTACATGGTGAGAAAGAGAGCATGAAGAATAAGACATGGTAACCCTAAATAACCTAGGTACAGTTGAGGCCCTCAGGAATTGCGGGTTACTCAAATACTTTAAGTTGTTCGGAATGAGGCAACAAATAAAACTATTGCAGTTCCTTGTTTGTGCATGGTATCTGATAGATTAGAAATTTCACATTAGGGACAAGATGATCCTTATTACTATTGAGGATATTTCCTTTCTTACCGGACTGTTGAGGTGAGGTGCCCCCATCTCACTTTCTGGATTTTCTCGTGGAGGTGAATCAGTGAGAGATTACATCAGACAATTTTGTCGGCCAGGTACACAGCCTAGCACGGATGGGAAAATAAACATCAGGGATGTAAGTGATTTTACTTTAAGAAATATCCTCTTTGTGATCGCAAAATTGGCTGGCAGTGTGACACTACATCTGGCGAACAGATCTTATATGCAGTATGCACTGGAGTGTTTAGAGCCAAAATTTTTCAACTAGTGCGAGGCTGTACATTCACTGCTGAAAGAACAACTGACTAAGGTAAAAAGCGGTAAGACGAAGAATTTCTGCTATGGTTCGATCCTGGTTGCTTTTGCCTTAGAGAAAATCCCATTGATGCAACCACAACATGTATCATTGGGTGTGGCTGGTCCTAGAGAGTCACATATGCAGAGGTGGGTTGAATTGATGGCTTGACATGCTGGTTAGTCAACAATCATTTTCTCCCCTGCATTTTTCAGCTGGCTTGAGTGACAACATGTTGTTATTGAGAAGCATTCATACTCAGGGATGTATTATTGTGGAGATCCAGACTTGATTCTACCAGTTGGAGCACAATTGGGTGCTATGGGTAAGTTGTTTGATCAAAGTGTTTTTTGATTTTTCAAGTTTCTACATGTTTTTTGTGTTTTTTAATGTTTCGAAAACTAAACTAAAATTACTCTTATGCATATATATGTGGGTATTATTTGACCTACAGTATGCCAATAGGTTGCAGGTGGGCCAGTACAGAGAAACATCAGGAGAGCAGTTCTCCAGGACTTGGATTTGGTCGAGACCTTAGTAGAGTTGCATGATCAAATAGAGGGATTAACCCTTGGTATTCCAGATATCCAAATCGAGGAGTTACCTATGAGGCTACAACGCCACACTATTGGTGTTCCTAATTGTTGGGCTAGGTTTTTGCGCATGATAGCACAGGATGTGACCTATTACCACGAGCACCACTAGATCTACTTAGGATATTTTGTATGCATTTTTGAGTTTTGGGTCAGATTACCAAATGTGTCTTGGGCACAAATTTTGTAAAAACTTTTAAAACACCTATCTATTTTACTTTCAGAGTTTTTTATGGTTATATGCAATCCTATTCAACTGCTGATGTGAACTGGAAATATTACTTTTACATATGTTGCAGATGTCTATTTAACACATAATTTGCTAGAAAATCAATTAATGTGTTAATATTTTTGGAAATATGTTGATATTGAATGAGTTCAAAACGTCTTTCCAAAATAAAAACTCTAAGGAACATACGAAAAATTGTTGGATTTCGGACAGTATAAATGTTTGTTAGTTGTAGTACAATGAGTTGTGAATCCAGCCTAACGATGATTCGACGAATGCCAAGTGAAATGGCATCATAGATTAGTTCATTCAACGCACTATACTCAACAATATTGTTTGTCGATCGACCGATACAAATCCCTTGAAAACTCACTAACTCGCCACTTGGAGTGAAAATGGCCCATGCTGCAGAAGACAAATTCTGCGTACTATGACTAGAATCATTGACATAACCAACAAAAGGTTCCGAAGATTCTAACATCTGCAACAAATGCAAAGAGGATTACTAACCAGATAAAAATCTCTAAAAGACACACACACACACACATGCAATGAAAGCATATATACAGTGAGTTTTACTAAAATTAATCAAGCATAGTAACGTTTGAGGTACACCTTGTTTCGGGGCTGTGACAATGGAATCCCATCATAATCTAATAACTCGTAGGTCCCTTTTGCCATAACACGCTTGAAAACATAAGGACCCATCCACATTGGTTCAAATTTCCCTGCTCCAAGTTTATCAGGTTCCTGATTGTAAAGCAAGACTAGGTCTCCTTCTAAGAAGATATGAGGCTTGAGATTCCTATCATATTGCGCCTTAATACATTTCTTATGCGCTTCGTTAGCCAATGCGGCATCACGACGGGTTTCATCCAGATGGATTAATTCCAAGAAACACTCTTCTTCTTCAGGAGTGTTGGGTACCAGGTCAATCATGAGTTTGAGCGATGAAATTTCGCATTGTATCGGTAAGATTTCTTCCAAACCATACACCAACTAAAAGGGTGTAAATCCAGTTGCATTTCTCACCGAGGTTCGATATACCCACAAGGCAAAGTACATGATTAAGTGCCAGTTTATTTTATGAACCCCTATCGTTCTTTGCAACATCTACTTCAGGACTTTGTTGATGGCCTCAACTTCTCCATTCACTTGCAGATAATACGGGGTAGAACTATCATGTGATAGTCCTAACTTAGCATTCAACTCAGCCATCATGTGATTACGAAAATATGACCCATGATCTGTAACTATGGCTTGTGGTACACCAAACCGGGCAACCACATGGTTAAAAAAGAAAAGAGAAGCCGTTTTGCCACTATTGTTCAATGTTGGCATCGCCTCGGCCCATTTGGTAAAATAGTCAATGGTGACTATAATATACACATGCCCCCCAGCTGAGGTGGGGTTACATGTCATAAAGTAAATGCCCCATTTGGCGAATGGGCCAACAGTAATGACTGGATGCAATGGTGCAGGTTTTAATCTGGTTTTTCGGTCATATATCTAGCATGCATGGCAACTTCTGACAACAATAATACAATCTTTAAATATAGTTGGCTAGAAGTAACTAGCACGAAGAATTCTTTGTGCGGTTGCATATCGAGATAAGTGTCCACCACAGGCACCTGAATTGCAATCATTCAATTCTTCCTCGGCCTCCTCATGTGTGAGGCACCTCCGTAAAACTGTATCGATACCACGATGGTAAAGTGTGTCGCCAATGATCAGATAATCTTTGGCTTGGTAACGAATACGTCATTGTTGCGAGTGAGGGGTATCTTGTCGGAAAGTTTGGGTTTGGAGATAAATAAGTATATCTCCATACCAGGCATTAGATGATGAAATTAGACATAGAGACTCATCCAAAATTAATTGTTCAGATGTTGAATCGATGGAGGTCGAGGGAAGGTCTCATAGTAACTCAGCGAAAGCTAGAGATTTCTTTGATTTAGACTTGATGAATTCCAAATCAAAATCCTGTATAATAACTATCCATTTGGAATATTTCCCCCCCATCAATTGATGTGACAAAATGTATGTCATGGGGTCGCAATCTAAAATGACAATTGTTTTTTGTAACAGGATATAATGGCGAAATCTTTGAATAGCTTGAACAGCTGCCAAAACTAGTTTTTCGACATAAGAGTACTTACTTTCTGTATCATTGAGATTACGGCTCAAGTAATAAATAGGATGTTCAATCCCATTTTCTTCCTGGACTAAAACCATGCCAATGGTTGTATCTGTAGTGACGAGATATAGGTAATAGTCATTTTGGTAATTAGGAGAATACATTAATGAAGCTCTAGTCAGGGTATCTTTAAGAGCGTCAAAGGAAGCTTACGTGACCTGATCCCAATGAAAGGGTATCTCCTTTTTCAAAAGACCTGTCAAACCTTTAGCCATTTCAGCGTAATTTGGAATGAACCACCTCAAAAAGTTGGCTTTCCCTTGGAGTCTCTGTAACTGTAAAATATTTGAAGGTGGAGGCAAATCCAGAATTGCCTGAACCTTTAATGGATCTAGTCAAATCTATTCTCGAGACACTACAAATCCAAGCAAGCAACCAGAACCAACGCAAAACACACATTTGTGTGGATTGAGTAGAATCTTGTAGTGTCGACAGCATAAAAGTATTTCTCTCAAGTGTTGCAGGTGATTAGTTCACTTTCGTGAATGAGCAAGTAAATCGTCAAGGTAAGTTTGAACAATGTGCTTATGTCATGGAAAGCATAATTCATTGCCCTCTGAAATGTGGCCCCAACATTCTTCAAACCGAATGGGAGTTTCCTATAGGCGAATGTGCCCCATGGGCAAATAAAAGTTTTTTTCGATTGGTCCTGTGGGCGTATATTGATTTGATTGTAGCTGAAAAATCCATCCATAAATGGGAATATTTCACATCCGACACATTCATCAATAATTTGGTCGATAAAAGGAGTAGGATAATTGTCCTTTGGACATGCCTGATTTACATCACTATAATCGACACACGCTCGTATTGTTCCTTGTTTCTTCATGATAGGAAAAATGTTGGAAACCCAGTCAATAAGAGGAACAGGGTAAATAAAAACAACCTGCAAAAGTTTTTCAACTCCTGCTTTAATTGGAGTAGCTTTCTTAAGATGAACAATTAGAAGCCGCTATTGAATTGGCTTGACATCAGGGTACATTTTGATTTCGTGTTCAACAATACTAGATTCAATGCTTGTCATATCCTTGTAATACCATGCACAAATATCTCTAAATTCACGAAAGAAAGTACGGTAATTATCAAGTTCCAATGGAGAACAAGATTCACCGACATGAATGTTCTCTACAACATTAGGCTTGGTCAAAATATTAATAGAAATCGGTTCTTCAATATTTGACAGGTTTCACTCAGATTCGATTGTGTCTATGAAAACTGAATTCGATAGGAAATCAATGACTGGTTGGTGGTTTAGTTCATTTGAATAATATTCAATGTCATTTGGAAGATGGGAATGATGATGATAATCTTCCCATGGTTCCTCTCCTATCATCATTGATTGGATGATTCCTTTATCCGTAGAATGTATACATGAAAAAGGATTCGAAGAGGTACCATATTCTAACGACCTATCTACCCATACAATTGTTGAGTGTGGATTTGGGTTTGCCACACAACCCCGAAAGATTGGTTGATATGATGATTCAATGGGGCTTAATGGCATCACCTCAATATTACTATCAACTTCAAATTTGTTGGTAATCCTCCTTAAATCAGATGAGGTGGAGGAAATCATGTTGCAAGTCTCTACTCTTGCCACTTCCACCAAATTAGATGGTGATGGTAGGGTAAAAGTACCCATTAGGGAAGGATCTTTAAAGAGACCTACTCCAACACTTTGAAGTGACAGTGGGGGTCTGTGTACCAACAAAATGCTTCTCGTAGCCTGTGAACTATTGGCAAAGAAGGCTAGCTGATCAATGACTGTGATTCCACCCTTAAAAGGGAATGCAATAGTATGAAAGTACGTGGAAATCACAACAGCCATAACATATACCCAAGGCCTTCCTAGTAAAATGTTGTAATCGAGGGGTCCATCAACTACCTCCACTTCAACAGTAACAATTTTCCCCCTAGTTCGATCTGCAGGTTACTTAAAATCCCACATGGAGTATATGTTCTTCCACCAAAAGCTTTCAACATGGTCGATGATCGTTACAATGATGGTGACCCAAGTGTTTTCCAGCAGCTCATGGACATAATGCAAGTAGATGCCCCCTCGTTAATAATAGTTCGATGAACATTCTTATTGAGAGATTTTACTTGAATTAGGAAAGCTAACTGCGCCGGTAACTGTGGTGTATATTCCGCATGGTTAAAAACCACAAGATTTGAATCCGTAGGATCTATTCACCTATTGCTGATAGTAAAGCCTACTTCTGGGAGGGACAGTTTTGCAACACCTCGAGTGTCGACATAGCAAAAGGTGATTGAGCAAGATCTTCCACCATGTTATAATTTTGAGTTGCTCGAGCTCAAGGGTTGAATGTCGATTTGTGTACAACTCCATTTGGTGGTTTTATTGTCAATTCAGGTACAATGGGTGGAACATTTTCAGATGAAGTTGAAGTTGAAGGATTAGGTTGATTAGTGGCCTGATTATTCAACGATGACGACAGATTTCCATAATCTTTGTTTCTCGTTGACACCAAAACTTTGTTTTGTGGCTTTGTGATGGATAACATGAGTACTTGGGATGTGGAAGCATGGTCTGTTGCAACCAAATGTGTCTCTGGGGTTGGAAACGGATCAGTCAACACTGCTAATGTGTTTGAAGTCTTTAAAAGTTTAAAGACCTTAGAGCAGTGTGGACAATCTCTTGTAAAATGCTCGTCATTACAGATCATACATGGATAACGAGGTTTCCTTGCCGAAGTAGAGGAATCAAATGATTTCTTTAGAGGGGAATTATCTTGTTTCTTTTTGTTCTTCCCCTTTTTTTGCTCCCTGGTTGCTTTAGATTTTTTCTTTTTCGGATGACACAACATTAATCTCATAGGTAAGAGTATTTTCTGATGCATTGGTAGTTTGATTGGAAATAGCAAGAGTTTGACTAGATGGTCTTCTTGCTATTTGCATGATTGAAGAACCGATCACACCATTGTTGGCATGAGAGTCCTTACTCGATTGTGGAGGAGGGGGAACAATGAAAGCTGGTCAAGGTGAATTGGGAATTTTATCATAAAGCGTGCTGGATTGTGTGTAAATCAAATCCAAGTATTGGGCACGAGCAATAACTTGCTCTACTGTGACAACTCCACCTTTTGCCACATCCTTAGTGATTGATGGCAACAAGGATTTTATGAACCACTTAGCTAAAAGATAATTGAGAACATATGTCTTAACCATTCATCAACGACACCGCCACTGATGAATATGATCTGATATATGCAAGGTAGCAGTAGTCTGTTTAAAGTTGGTTAGGAGTTCCGTTCCACTCTCGTATCTGAAGGGTAACTGGAAGTGGGTCAAAAATGTAGTGGCTAAAGTGGTGAAATTATCGAAAGAAGCTCTTGGTAATTCAATGTACCATTTAGCAACTGGACTAGTAAGTTTTCTTTGGAAAAGACGAAGTCTAACCAAATCATCATTTAAGGAGTTTGATGAACACCACAAATGAAAGGTCATGACATGATTTGATGGGTCTTCTCGAGGATTTCCGTTAAATTTTGAAATGTTAGATGGTAACCTATGTGGAATTATCGGCCACCAAGGTGCATATAAGATTGGATCATTAGTGTGTTGATTTAAATCTGGCAATTCTAAAGTTGCTACAAACGGCAACTGTCGATTCAAGTAAGGTTGAGCATACCGGGATATGATGGAATTGCCTGAGCAATAGGTCTTTGCATACCGACATAGGGCATATGCATTTGGTAACCTTGGTATGGTTGTTGAACAAAACCAGTATAAGGTGGTTGTTGATAACTAGGTTGAATGTGTGGTTGTCCATAACCTGCAAAACCTTGTTGACCAGGACCTTAGTAATCTTGAGATTGACTAAAACCAGGTTGAGCCTATGGAACAAGTCCAAACTGGGGTTGGAATTGCTGGAATTGGGGTTGTTGAAATTGAGGCTGCCACGGTTGTTGAATCAACTGTTGTTGTTTTTGGTACAACTATTTTTTATTTAACGGTTGTTGTTGTCCAGCAATGAAAGGTTGGCCAGGTTGTGAATAAACTATACTAGTGTAAGCCTGGGTCAATCCGAATAAGGGCATACTAACATGAGGTTGTTGTTGAACTCCAGAAATAAGTGGTTGTTGTACAACAGCCTGAGGAACTTGAACTTCTTGACCTGAAAATTGTGGTTGCAAGGTAGAAGGACCAGTTTGTACCGGTTGAGAGACAACAATTTGAACTTGTGACTGTGGTATAGTAGTAACAATAGGTGTAGTAGGAATAGCTGATACAGTTTGAATTGGTTGTGTTGGATACACAAGCCTCGGTTGAACTAGAATTGTTGGTTGCCATTGACAAACTCTAATTCTAGATTGACCTAAATATTGCAGGATATTACCATATGGTAGTCCTCCAGAATATGGAGGATAAGGTGAATAAGCATATTGCTCTCCATATGGTGGCAATCCAGTATTTAATGGATACATAGGTCTTTGTTGACCAGATTGCCTAGCTTGATACTGATATGCAGGATCAAACTGTTGAGTTCCCGTTAGAGAAGAACCAGGTAAAATTCTGGTTGAGGACATGGGTGATGACCATGGTGTAGAAGCAACCCTTGAGTGGGTTCCAGACAATGATTGGTAACCAACGGGATAGATGATTCACCATACAGGCGAGGTGTCGTAGAAAACATCGAAGAGGTTGCAACAGAAGAATCTATTGCAGTTGCATCAAATGATACAATCTGAGATGTTGACATTTGTTCAGCCATAGTTAACTGACCCAAAAGTTGTCCTAAAGAATCGACGGGTACTTGAAAAGAAGTAGGATCAAATGGAGCAAACAAATTAAGAGTATGAGGGTAATGATAAAGCCCAGTTCCAAAGTGAAATGGGGTTGCAGGTGTGGAATCTTCTTCCAATTCCTCCTCTATAGCAATTAAAACTGGTGGAAGAACTTCATCATCAGGGCCGTAAAATATTTCTGGTGTTGATGAAGTTGAAGTTTCAATAGTTACTGATGTCTGAGGGGTAACTGATTGATCGTCTTTCGGTAAAGTAACAACTTCTGAATGTTCAAATTCGAAGTCCAGATGTTCGGGTAAATGAAGAACAGTTTTAGAAAAAAGGTTCTTGAATAACTTCAGGTTCAGATGTAACTTCTGTTTTAACTAGGATAGATTCTGGATTAACTTCTGGTTGAACTGATTCAAGTTCATAAGTACTTTCTTGTTGAGAAATTTCAAGTTGAGGATCAACTTGTTGTTGAACAACCTCGGTTATTGTTTCACTAGGATCAGTGCTAATGTCCTCAAGTAATTGTGAAACTTCTTCTTCAGAAACAAAAAGGCCAAAAATAGTTGGAGTAACAGGAGTCTCAGTACTTACCGAAATAGATGATTCAGGTAATTCAGATGAAGAACTAGGATTTCTTGATGTACTAGACTCAGTTAAGTGAGATCGCTTTGCTCGAATTGGTGTCGCTTCGGGAGGCAAAGGCAGTTTGCTCACTGTTCTCCACAAACGACTACATATGGGTTGTTCCTCCATGATTGCTGATTAAATTTATTATCAAAAATAAATAAAGAAAAAGGTGTATACTAGGCAAAAGGTTTACCCAGCAACTGTGAATTACAGAATACCTCATAGTGAACTAAGAAGTACAGGCATGGAATCTCCCCGAATGTTGTGTTCAGTGTATCATAGTTTACAAGGCGACCGACTTGGTTACTTAAGGATGGATAGCAACCTAGAGTTGTCCTCCCATATATACCCAAAGGTACATGGAGGCCCGGTCCATATAGGCGCTGCCTAATGCAAAACCGCATAGTGAGAGCATTCCCATATACTTTACGTACTGTAACATCACCCTATATACCTGAAGGTACATGGATGAGCTACGATATACTCACATACGTGGAATGAGGTGTCACACTCGGGATGTATTGCAGACAAGTTAGCGATAACTGCTTTATTTTATGATGCTGGAACAACCACTAAATGTTCTCGTTAACGACAGTGCTCCATTAGGTAAATTGATGTTTATTTTAAGTTGATCTTGCTTAGTTTTTTTCCTTTCAAGTTCACCATGTGATGTATTCTGAAATTCCTAGGAATGTAACTATCATGATAATCATTCTTTTCATTCAATTTAACGATGAAAATCCTAGCTACTTAGGGATAGAGCAATCAGATTTCTTTTGATCAAAGAGCAAAGAACACAATCTAAATGCAATTTCCCTACACTATTCCTATCAGCACACAAAATTTTTCAATGCAACATGCATGTATTTCTTTTTTATTCCCTTAATGTGAATATGAACAAAAAGGAAATATGCACATACAATCAATCAATATTTCATATGAACAAAGAATTTTCCACAACTTGAATTCGAAGGAAGAGAAGACTTCACGACACTTTCTTTCGAATGAAGATTAATCAATTATATCCTAACTTTGACTATTGATCGATAATGACAAATAAAACATGAAGAAACATTAATCAATCCAATCAAATTCTGGCTAGACCAGGAGATAAACACTCCTTTTCTGAGACATAGCATATATTGATCAATCAACAAACAATCAAACAAAGAAAATTTGGCAAAAACTATTTCCAAAGGTGGGAAACTGATCCTAGGAGGATCAGTGCAGTCCAGAGTGGGAGACAGTGCACTTCAGAGCACTGTCCCTAAGCCAGGGATGCTCTGCAGTGCACTGTGTCCCTCAAAAGCTTGCGCTAGTGACAATAAGCCATTTCAAGAGGCAATTTGACATAGTTTTGACCAATTTTTCAATGTAAACAACTGAATTACAATATATGAACACAAATAAAGTCTACAAGGATGTCTTTGGAGGTGGATAAGCTACTAGGAAAGAGGATTCTTCCCCAACAGAGTCGCCAATTTGTTTTGGAGAATTTAGGATCTACAAATAAACACTAATTCACTAGACAAGTAGTTGTGCCTAGAACAACAGTTTAAAGTGTTTTAGACTTTCCCTATAAGCAATAGATAAGAAGAGAGGATAGAAGGCCTACATGTAGTTCTTCTTTCCTCTCGTCTTCCTTGTATCGATTCCATCACTCCTTCCCGTACTTAATCTGCTTGAAAAGTACCTTGTCAACACAATAAAAAATGAAAACTGATCAAAGCTTGCAATCCATTGAATATAAATGAAAGGAATCAAAAGAAATTCATACATATAATCATTATGAAAGAACACATCATATGGAAAAAGGTTCAAACACTTTAATAGATAGAAGAAGGAATTACAACCTTTAATGTCTAATTCAAAGTCATTCCTCCAGCTTGGATCCCATCCACATCACATCAAAAGCAAGACAAGCTTGTGGCATCACATCATTTGCTCCAAAGTCAAGTCTCATAGTAGCATTATCTCCTTACAATTCAACATAATCCACCCCCTGATCACTTAGATGAGTGGTCAATTTATAAGAATATGAAGGAGGTTTTATCATTAATGGTGACATTGAATGGCCTTCCATACTTAGAATTAGTTCCATGGAGGAAGGGATGAGAGGACAAGATGCTCCCTAACTCATTCCTAATTGATTTTCGAGCTCATAGGAGTTGATAAGACAGGGAAACTTCTAGAAGACTCCAAAAGATAAGAATATTCCCCAAACCCTATGTGAATTTCACTCATTCTCGCCCAACTTAGGTGAAAGGAAGCCTAAGTGCTCTGCAGAGCACCCTAGCAGTGGACTTAACTGCTTTGCAGCACACCTTTAGAGGCAATTTTTGGATGTCTTCAATTCATGAAACTGTCTAGGAAGGAGGCATTCAAAGGGTTGACTTGTTTAGGGAATGAAACCACTAAATTTAGGGTTTGATAAGTCCTAAAACACTGATCTGAATGTTGGAATTTGATGTGCCCAAATGGATCTGTAATAGCTAGGAAAAGAGAACAATGCAATTGAGTCTCTTAGATTCAATATTACATAGTGAAGACATCATTGAACATGTTAGGGTTATTGTATTAGTCTACATCCACAATGATCAAATTGTTCCTACAGAAGAAGTTGTATAGCTTGAGGATGAAGGATGTAAACTTGATGATAGAGCATATGAACTACTTAAATACTATGGTAAGTAAGCCATTATCTATTGATATTAAGATTTTAAATTAAGATAAGTATATTAGTTTGTTGTGTTCTTTACTAAACTCATGAAATTATCTAGTTGATACCATAGGTAGTAATGCAACTGCTTTAAGTTTTGATGAAATAGTCGTATCCTTGTTATTAGAAGAGATGATATGGAAAAATTTAAGTTATAATGCATATTTCTTATTTGTAAGAGGAAAAGCCTAGTATATAAATAAAAAAATCCTTGAATTGGAGAACTAAATTTAGGAATATCTGAATCTCTATGAAAATTTAGAAATGGCACATTAGAGATGTGGAAAAGAAAGGAATTGCATGAAACAATGTATATCTAAAAGTAATGATAAAGAGAACAAATATAATGGTGCTTATTTTAAAAAATCAAAAACCTCCTCAAAAAAGGGAGGGGATGTGTGCTTGGGTTCTTCAAGCACACATACACATCATGAGGCATGGTTGGTTGACCTAGGTGCATCTTTTTCAAAGGGAGTGTTTTTTTTTTTTTTTTGTGAATGATATGATGGTATTGATGTTTTCCTAGGATGTGGCTTGATAGGAAAAATATAGTACGAGGTAAAGCCAAATTAGATCACAGGATTTGAAGGATTAGAATAGTTGGGTGTTTTACATCCCAGGAATAGCTAAAAATTTGATTTTTATAAGCAAGATAAGCAATGCAGGTGTAAAAACAATGTTTGAAAAGGAAACTTGTAGGATGCTTTGAGGGGAAATGGGTTGAGGGTAGTTTAGATTGGAACTCTATATAAGATTGTAAGAAGCACTATCATACGGGTGCAATAGTTTCATTGTTCCTGAGTGTGGATTTGAATAAGGAAAAACTCCTACAATCTATAAAGAAAAGACTATGTTGTGGCATCAAATACTAGGACATTTCAGAGAGAAGGGCCTTCAAGTATTACACATTAAAGGTATGGTTGAAGTTATGTCTAATTTCTCTATAGATTTTTATTTCTATGAAAATTGCTTATATTGGAAGCATATTAAGGTAAGTTTCTCCTTTGCTACTATGAGGGAAGAGGGATTATTATACTTAGTGCACAATGAAATGTTTGGACCTATGTTAGTTCCATCACTAGGTAAATATATTGACATTTTTGAACCTATGTTAATTCCATCACTAAGTAAATATATGTGCTAAGTCTCATTTATAGATGATTTCTTGAGAAACACATGGATTTATTTTCTCAAGAATAAATTTGAAGTTTTTGAAAAAATTAAAGAGTTTAAATCTCTTGGAAAAAATTAGACAAAGAAGAAAATTAAGATGTTGAGGATGGATAATGATGGATAATTTTGTAGATATGAATCTAAGAAATTCTATAGGAGGAGTAATATAGTAAAGGAATAATACTAATCCATATACACCTCAATAGTATGGAATTATAGAAGGAGTGAATATGATGCTTATGGAAAAACAAGGAGCATACTAAGTGGTGCTAGGTTAGGACACAAATTTTAGGTAGAGGTAGTGGATATTGCATGTTACCTAATAAATCAATTAACTCATTAGAATTAGGTTAAAAGACTCCACATAAGGTATGGAATAGTAAGAAACCATATCATAAACATCTAAGGGTATTTTGCTATGAAGGCTTATGTACATGTTCCAAAGGAAAGTAGGAGTAAGAGGGATAATAAAGATAAAGGGTGCATCATTATTAGACATAAATATGATCTAAAATATTATTAGCTTTGGAACAAAAAAATAAGGTCTTTTATAATCAAGATGTGGTATTTAAAGAAGTCAAAGATTTTTTCAAATAAGAAGTCTTACCAAGGTAGAAACGACCAAAAAAAAATGTTTGAATTGAAAAATGATGAATACAATTATATAAAAGAACAAGAATCTAAAGAAGAAGAACCTCATACCATGGTATTGGTAATATCGATCATGGAAATAAAGAAAATAGATAGATATACTCCATTGATTTCCACTCCAATTTTGATTTATTTACTACTGATGATGATACTAAAACGTTTAGCGATGCAGTGAATTTAGAGGATGGAAAAATTTAGAAAAAAGCCATGGTTGAAGAACTAGTAGCCTTGGACAAGAATCAGGCTTGTGGTCTAGTGGATTTTCTAGCTGGAAGAAATTCCATTGGTAGAAAATGCATGTTTAATGAGAAGTTTAATTCATAAGGAAAAGTGGAGAAATACAAAAATAGGTTAGTAAAAAAAGGTTATTCCTAGGTAGAGGGAATTGAATTAGGCGATATTTTTTTTCCTTTTTCCAAGTTAACATCTATTATATATATTTTAACTATTATTGTTAATTTTGATTTTGAAATAGAACATATGGATAGCGTAACAACCTCCTCCCACACTTACCCAATCTAACTGGTCCGTCAGGGTAAATATGTGACGAAGAGATACTATGGTGAGATTCAACCTCGTAGATCACCGTAAGGAAGTGGAATAGACAAACCAAAAACCAAACTAGCCCTCCTTAGGAGCTACAGGACCCCCGGGATTAACCAACCACTCCATGTGCCCAACTGCTGAGTTAACTTGCCTTTTTGATAAGTTATACCCCTATTTGAGCTCATGACAAGCCCTCCATGTGACTGAGACCCTCCAATCACTCCTACAACAAGGCCTCCATGTGACTGCAGTCTTTTCAGGTATTTATGTGTTAGAGACCCTAAAATCTGAGCCACTTTTTCAAGGCTAAGACTCATGCCTCTGCCCAGAACTTGATGAAATTCTCACAAATGATAAATAACAAGAAGACAAGGCCTCTAATGCAAAATTTGAGCAAGGACTTGACCCGACTCATCCTAAACATGACATAAAGTTCATCAAACACATCATGAACATGTAATGTAAAGGTCATAAAAACACAGGGACCTCATACTTATCTAGGATTTTTCAAGAAGGTATGATGCCCTATCACAATAGATGCATTATCATATACTAGGTAATTCATTCATTATCCATTCACTCATTAATCAAAACATGAAGAGATCCATAACTCAAGTTTGTCATAAAACCATGATTATAACCATCATATAACCACATAAACATCAATGATATAACCATTAAATCCACATAATAACATGTACATTTACACATAATACACAAGAGGAAAATAAATCTTAAAAACATATTCAAAAGCCAACCAAGTTAGGGACTTCCACATACCACTCGACCATATATCAGTTGAACAAAATATTTCTTTCAGCTAATCACCCCCGTGCCATATTCCAAGCACAAATGTGGGACTCACAACAAAACAACCAGGGCTTCCTCAGGATTTACTGCAATCCCACCATATATCGGTCAAGGATTCCTAGGCCCAAGACCTTATCTATACAACCAAATTTTATCGTATATCCCACCAAGGGATTCCTAGGCTCAAACAAGAAACATACACTACTAGGATTTACCGCAATCCCACCATATACCAGTCCAGGGATCACTAGGTCTATATAAGCATGGATGCCTCTAGATATTATACCTACACTATAAGGAATTTGTCTATCTCTGCCCTCTAGGCTTTATCGTATATCTTGCCAATTATTGGTCGAGGATTCCTAGTCCCAACAAGGTATACACAACCAGGCTTGACCACAATCCCACCTTTACCTGTCCAAGGATTCCTAGGCCTTGTGATTTTTTCTGAGACAACGTCACTTAGTTTCGAGACCATCCAAAAATCCAACTCAATCAAATGAAAGAACCCCATCTTACCATGACTATCCAAAAATGGCAAGGCAAGGATGAAAATCACTGTCACACCTGGAAAAACCCATGCCAATGACAACAAGAGAACCAAATACACACATGCATGTGCCATGCATGCCAAGCAAGGAAATCATACATGAAACTCGATACTTGCAATTAATCTTGTTGTAGTCGCCTGATGCAACTCTACCTTACTTGGTCTTTACTTTCATTTGCCTTCCTGTTCCTTCCTTTGCTTTCCTTTCTCCAATGTTACAATGCTCCAAGAATGCTCTAAGTGTGCAATAGTGTGAGAGAATAGAGAGAATGGGGAGAGAGCTCCAAAACTAAACTAACAAAAAGTTGTGAACTGATCCTCATAAGCCTTTTTATCAATGAGGTCTCTATTTTCTTCAATTTCCATTATTTTTCCTTCATTTTCCTCCTCACATGCAACATGTTACCTTTGACCTTCCTTTTCTCCTAATTTCCATTATTTTTCATAAATAAATGCCAAATAATGCCTCTTTTCCTTTCCAAATACTTTGCCATTGCCTTTTGCAATTTCCCCTTAGCCATAATAAACCAAATGAACACCCATACTAGGATGTTTTTCCCAACATTCAGCTTGGAATATGTGTCCCATGAATTTGGTCTTATTTTTGCCTTTATTGACTTTATTACATGGATTTTTAATCTTGGGTTGTTACAGACCCCTCCCTCTTAGGGGAACATCATCCTCGGTGTTTAATGGCATCTACAACCAAAAAAACCATTGAAAACCAAAACATGCTATCCATGGAGCTTTATAACTTAGATCGATGCAATATTTACAATGATCAACCTGCTGAAAAGAAACACCAACATGTAAAACATAACAAAATGACACACATATCACTTATTGGAGCTTTATAACACACCTCATTGCGGTATTTACATCCATATACATATATACATATACCAAAAATGTTTTTCCTCAACCGAAAAACAATGGATACATAGCCCGCATCAAATAAGTGATCTCCCATGTAACTTCATCAGGCACAAAGGGATTCCACTTCACTTTAACCTGCTTGATTACTCGGTTCTAGAGCATGAGCATATTTCTTTGAAAAATCCACTAAGGTTCCAACTAGAATTCTCCTTTTGGTTTCACCTACAATACAAACCAATCAATCACATGATCAACATATTTCACATATATTTTAAGTAATGAAACATGGAAAACGTCATGGACTTTCACTATTGGAGGCAATGCAAGTTGATAGGTCACTGATCAAATCCTCTCAATTATCTCAAAAGGCCCTCAATACCAAGGTGTCAACTTCGCACATGACCCAATCCTCAAGGAGATATTCTTGGGATTGATGCACAAATACACATGTTGCTCAACCTAAAATTCCTTAAACACCATATGATGATCTACATAATTGTTCTATATGTTTTGTGTTACCTTTAGATTCTTCTTAATAAATTGCATTTCCTATTCCATGTATGCCAACATGCCCGATCCTATCAACAACATGTTCACTGGATCACTATATCTGATAGGAGATTAAAACATTGCCCATAAAGTGTCTCAAACAGACTCATCCTTAAGGACTCCTGATGCCCATTGTTGTAAGAAAACTCTACTAGTAGAAGATACTCTTCCCACTTCCATTGTTCATGCATCACATACATCCTCATCATATCCTCTAGTATCCTATTGACCCTCTCTGTCTGTCCATCTGTTTGCAGATGATAAGTTGTGTTGAAGGCCAACTTTATATCCAAACCTGTAAATAACTCCTTCCAAAACCTAGAAGTGAACTTATCATCTTTGTTTGACACAATCTTATTTGGTACGCCATGCAACCTCACTATCTCTCTGATGAAGACCTGTGTTACATCACTAGTTGAATACGTAGACTTCACAGGAATGAAGTGTGCTACCTTTTTCAACCTGTCAACCACAACCATAATAGAATCATGTTGTATAGATTTCCTCGACATACATGTAATGAAATCCATAGAAATGACCTCCCATTTCCACTATGGAATTGGAATCAACTATAGTAATCCACTTGGATGCTTCCACTCTAATTTTACCTATTGAAAATGCAAGCATCTAGCCACAAATTATGCCACTTCCTTCTTCAAATTTGGCCAATAGTAGAAGTTCTTCATTTTTGTCAATGTCTTCTAATATCCCGGGTGACTTGAATATGAATTAACATGAAATTATCTCAAGATGAGCTTCTTGAGTTCATTGTTGTTCGACACATAGATCATGTCCCTAAATCTAACCAAACCATCCATTGTGAGACGATAGTCCACATCCTGATCACTTGTACCCCACTACGAAAACCTGTGCCTAAGCTCCCTATACCTGTCATCCTCGTTATATGATATGATGTTGTAAATATTTCCCATAAGAACTCATAGTTTCTATGTGATTCACTTGCACACTTTTGTTAAGAGCATTTGCAACCATGTTTTCCTTTCCCTTAATGTACATGATATCGAAGTCAAACTCACTGATCATTTCCAACCATCTAGCTTTCCTAGCATTCAGATTTGTTTGTTAAATAGGTATCTCAATCCACTATGATCGCTCATCAATACAAACCTCCTACCAAGAAGATAGTGTCTCCACAACTTCAATGCATGGACAATCACATAGTTTTTCTCATGCTCACTTAGTTTCCTTGATTCATAACATACCTTCTATCCCTTCTTCATAGAGACTCCACCAAGTCCTCTCTTATAAGCATCTTTACACACCATGAACTCTTTATCCGTATCTACAATCTTTAGAACTAGAGCATTTGTCAACAACTGCTTCATTTGCTCAAAACTTACTGCACATTCCTCTATCCATTCAAATTTCATTTACCTTGCTTCCATTTACCTTGTCAACAAATTGCTTCCATTTACCTTTATTCTTGTCTTTCCCTTTCCAACCTTGCTAAGATTTTGTCTTACACCTTGATTGCTCATAACAATGTTTTAACTTTCCAATGATTTTTTCAAGTGGCCAAGGCTCATCATACAAAATCTGATCTCTAAATGCTAATGGAAATCCACTGATAAATATATGAAGTTTGGCTTTTTCATCCTTCAGATATGTTATATACCTCAACAATAATAGGAAATTGGTCATATACTCCTCATATTTCATTGATCCCATCTTTAGCTCATAGAATTCCTTGGCTTTACTGTCATAATACCTTTCTGACAAGTACTTATTCCTAAAAAGTCTCTTGAATTCATGCCAACTAAACTCCTTTGTCATGATGTCTCTAACTTGCTTCACATTGTTCCACCATATGTTGGCTTTCCCTTTGAGGCTAAAGATAACTATTCTTGCATTCAAATTATATATATAGTCATGCAACTCAATGAACTTCTTCATCCCGAGTAACCATGCCTATACATATTCTGGTTTCTTCAAATCTCCATCAAATGTAGGTGGCTTGGATTTTTTAAACTCATCTAACAAATATCCCTTGTCACTCCTCTTGTAAGGATGATAATGATGATGACCATGATACTTGTCTGAACTATAACTAGAATAGAAACTGTGTCCATCACCTCTCCTATCCAGCGTATCCAAGAACTTTCCATCTATGATCATGTCACCCCTATATGACCTGAGCCCATCATGAGACCTACTTCCATATGCCCCATTAGTCCTGTCCTCCTCTCCATGATTGATTCTAAGTGGTCCCTATCATTGTAAGTTTGGAAAACTCTGAAGGATAACTATATTAACATATGCTTGTTTCTCCTATGCTCGAATGACCTTGTCATTATTTGCTTTGCAATTTCTTATTTCTACCTTCAAACTTCTCAATGTGGCTGCTATGTCAGGAGAGTACTGATCACTGTGCTATTCTTCTAATCTATAGGGAGAATCTCATGAACTGTGGTCTACCATCTTTCTAGTCATCTTTGATCTTCTTCCTGCAAGTATAACATGTCAGCTAAACCAAAATATAAACATAATTAACATACCTCAGTATAGTTCAGGGGAGGATATCTTGTATACAAGATCAATGAGATTAACATAATACATGTATAATCATAATTCAAATAATATATTGACATCATGCATGACAATAACGACTGCATACCATGGCCTCTTGCATGACAACCATGCTCATAATAATGCATGTATAACAACATATAGGCATTGACATGCATAAAAAATACATATGTAAATGACAGACACAACATATGCATATTCAACCTACGTGCATTCATGACAGACACATCCCAACAACCACACCTTCAACTTCCACATGAGAACTGTGATGCCCTCCTCCCACATCTACCCAAGTAGCCAGCGAACTAGGGTAAACATGTGACGAGAGGCTACTAAGATGGGATTCAACCTCCTATGTAACCTTAAGGAAGTGAAATTGATAGAAACACAGCATAAAGACCTTCCACATTAGCTACAGGGCTCCCAGGAACCATCCTAACCACTTAGGTAACTAGCCCCTGGGTCCCACTGAGTTTTCAGACCAATTAATCCCCAGGCGCTCCCATGGTATGGGGATGCCAGCGTCTAGAAGGCTCTAGATGCTCCCATAGCATGGTATGCCAACGTCCAATAGGCTTTGGATGCTCCCACAACATGGTATGCTAGCACCTAGGGACTATTTTACTCAGTGTTGTGTTAGCGTCCTCGGGATTTAAGCCACTATTTTAGGCCCAAAGCCCAGGTCGTTGCCTAGAATTCAATGATACCTTCAAAATATAAAGATAACAACAGAATGATGATACAAATGCAATTACTTAAACAAACCCTTGACTGGACCCCTACTAGCCATGACAAACATTTTGTTAAACATATCACAATTATGTAATCTATAGGTGTAAACAACAGATCTAAGCATAGGGGTCTCATACTTATTTGAGAATCGCTAAGAAACATTGTTGCCTTATATCATTAACTGCATTATCATCTATTAGGTCACATATACATTGTTCATTCATTTACAAATCAAAACATGAGGAGAGCTATATATCATCACTATCATAAAACATGCTTATAACCAACGTAATAACACAATAGAAATACCAAAGATACATCTGCCATAAAATCCACATATAAACTAGTACATTTACACATAATGAATGCAAACTCCAACCCAGTATGGGACTACCATGTTCCATCCGACCATAGATTGGCTTAGCCAAATCTCTCTTTAGCCAATCACCCTTGTGCCATATTCCAAGCATGGATGTGGGATCTCATAAAACACATCAATCAAAACTATTCAGTGCTTCCAGAGGCCAAACCACCTCAACCCTTAAAATAATGATTCCACCGCATGAACTAACATCACAAAACCATCCCATATTTGTCTCTACCCAAGCCTTTTAGGGCTCCAGAGCGTTTGTTCCAACCAAGGCTTCCACGACCAATAAATCTACCCACAGGTGTCGTCTGACTTCGAGAACATTTGTCCAAACAGGACTTCAAGGACTAGTAACTCAACCCACCAAGGGCTTCCAGGACTAGTAACTTAGCCCACCAAGGGATTCTAAAGCATTTGTCCAACCAAGGCTTCCAAGACTAATAACTCAACCCAAGCTATTACAGGGCTGCCAGAGCATTTGTCTAGCTAGGGATTCGAGGAACTAGTAACTCAACCCAAGCTTAATGAAACATGAGAACCAACTAGAAAAACAAAGAAATAAACCCTCAACACCATGGCTATCCAAGAAATGGCATGGCTAGAAAAATCAACTGTCAATCCAGGCAATCCTCCATGCCAATGACAAATCATTACCAACAAACCACATGCATATACCATGCATGCCAAATCTAGTGAGGAAAATGTACATGCAACTTAGTACTTGCAAGCAAAACTCTTTGTAGATGTTGATCCTGATGTCCTCTTATGCTTTCCTGTTCTTCCTTTTCCTTTTTGCTCCAAAACTCCAAGTATGCCACTCTCTCTAAGAGCACTCCAAGAAAATTTTAAGTGTCCAAGAGTATGAGAGGGAGAGAATAGAAAGAGGGCTCCAAAAATGAACTGACCAAGTCTTGCCAATTGATCCTCAAAAGCCTTTTTTATCAATAAGGCCTCTATTTTCTTCACTTTCCATTATTTTCCTTCATTTTCATCCTCACATGCAACCTGTGACCTTTCCCCTCCCTTATATCCTAATTTCCATCATTTTCATAAATAAAATGCCAATAAATGCCTCATGCATTTCTAAAGCCTTTGTCATTGTCTTTGCCAATTTCCTTTAGCCATCATAAACCAAAGTGAAAGCCTGTTAGGATGTTTTTCCCACCATTTAGCTTGGAATACATGTCCCATGGTCATGGGCTTATATATTTTTTACATGAATTTTTTAACCAGGTCTATTACAGAACCCTCTCCCTTGGGGGAACACCATCCTCAGCGTTTAATGTCACCTATAACTAAAAATACCACTGAAAACAAAACATGCTGCCCATGGAGATTTATAACCTAGCTTGTTGCAGTGCTTACAATGAACATCTTGCTAAAACATGACAAGCATATTGTTTACTGGAGCTTTATAACACAACTCATTACGGTATTTAAAAAAATAACCACATATACACACATACACATTTTCTTCACCCAACAAATAACCATAATGTCTATGGAGCTTTATAAATCCAACTCGATATAATATTTACAATGATATACACATATATACTTATGCACATTTTCTCATCCAACAAATAAAAGGATATGATACCCGCATCTGCAACAAAGGAATCCAGAGGCTCACACCTCCACCCTCAAAGTAATACTAGGATTCACCTCCTTCCTAAGATGTCTAGAATCCACTGCTAGTTCAAATCCACATCCAATGTTCAATGCTATAATCCCGCACCACTTGTCCTCTCAGTGAATAGTTACCAGCTCATTATTCTAGGGAACACTCCCAATGTGCATCTGATTCCATATGGAAATGCTAATGACCAAAAAAAATCCATCCCCAACCTTCCCTTCTCTGCTACACAGTCCCTCAAGAAATCTAGTCAACCCTTTCTGTGCAGTCACACATCTTCCAAGTTTCGCTGGCACCACCATCCCTGCCTTAAAACCATCATACCGGTCATAACATGCTCATGGAAATAAATGGACACTATTGGGTACCAATTTCCTACAATGGCCTTGCTCCTGGATGCTTTACCAACATATTGCTGCATGTCCCAATTCCTTTCACCGACATTGCTAATTTGTGTATTCAATTTCAACCACCCAACCAGACATTTGCATGCTTCTTGTTCCAAGCACATAACTTCCATTAGATTCAAAATAAATTTAAATAACTTCAAATCATACCTCGTTGGTGGCCCATCAACAAGGTACACTTGCAATTATGTTCGCTTCCTATCACAACAAGTCAAAATATCATCTTTGACCAAATCATCATGTATAAACATATCACATTAAGTTAGCTCAAAACACAACCATTGTAGATCAAAATCATAAATCACATGTAACAATAATAAATGAGAATCATAGGTCACATGTAATCATCATAGACCAAAATCATAAATCACATGCATAATAATAAAATTGAAATAAAATATTGATACTTATCCTTCAATCAATCCTTAGCTTGTACCTTTGTCCTTATTTCATATGCACACCAGACCGGTTGCCACACCTGACAAACACCCAATGTCTTCTCCTCAACCATGTGCACATACACATAGTGTGCATCACTGTTATAGACATTTTTGTGCCTAACTGTTGTGGGGAAAAGTATCCGATGCGGATGACCCTATCCCTACTCTAAAGGTGACAATCTTTAGCAACAACTGAAAGTAAAGTTTTGATGATTTCCTTTATGAAAGTACAGAGAGAATGAAGAAAGATTAACCAACCTGGTGTCTTTCGCTTAGTCGATCCTTATCCTCTCTCTTTGTCTCTTGTTCCCAGCTCCTTGCTCTCTTTGCCGGTCCAGCTACACACAGATCCTGCACAAAACAAGAGAGCGAACTACAAGATACATGTACTCATAACTGAAGCATGGATTAGGATGAATCAAATATACATGTAAATACAATACATCAATGCCATACAAGTATATAGGAGAACATGCAAAACTTTATTGATAGAAGTAACAGGGTTATGAGAAGGTTACAACCAATGATGGCTCCAATCCAGCAGCACCTCCCCAGCAGCAAGAACTCTCCTCTTCACCTCTAGTAAAACAATCACCCAATAGCTCTAACTGTAAACCAACAGCACCTCCTTACTTTACACAAAATTCCAGCCTCCTTAGACCTCATAGAAGAGCTCTATATATAGGAGAGAAGAAGAGAGGATGAGTCAGCTTGAGGCTGGCATAGAGCTGACTAGTGTCCTCTCCCTCTTCAGTTAATCTTCAGTTCTTGAGTCCACTTGGAGATCCTTGCTTACACATGGTGATCAAGTACCTCTTACTCATCACAGGGCGAATCTCATGAACCAAGTGTCAGTTTGGAAGCTTCCTGGGCAGTTGACACCTTGCAGAATGACTGTGCCACTTGGCCAATCTCGCCCAGCGCAGGTAGCCTTCATTAGTTTTGACTTCCAGCGCAGGTACAAGGAGGAACAGTTGCATTCCAGTGCAGATGCTCAGTGGAGCAGCTGACATGATCCAAAATAAGCCTGTTTTGAAGTGTTTTCAGGTGGAGAACTGATTGGAAGTGCTGTTGTTTGATGACCTTGTTCTTTTAGGGGTAAGAACAACATGTTTAGGGACTGAGGATCCCTGTGATTATTGACATTTCATGCTCCATGATGCGAGGCACAAAAATGTCTATAACAGTTGCCCCCTAAAGTATGAGGCCGTTTATCGGGTGAAATGCTTTATCTAGAGGGTCCGAAGTTCATTCCAGTGCTGAGGAGGCGCCCTGTAATACAATACAATACAATACAATACATTATTTTTCATTCTATTTTCATGATCTAGCTGAGGCGGGCATTCCCATGCTCAGCTTTTATAAATACATTTTGGTACATATGACAGACGATCGTCTGAAGGTAGACTGATAATTTTCTGCTGAAATTATCATCCTTTGAATAGGATGATCATCTGCTGCAATGATGTACATGACAAATGCTTTTATATTTCCTGAATATATATCGCAGCCCGGATGGATGAAACTAGATCCGGGGTCTTCAAACTCGTTCGATCTTCACTCTAAGTACAAGTCGATCCATGTGAGAATTGCGCTGAAGTCGAACATGGAAAGACATCGCTTGATTACCGGTCAATAATGAAAACCGTTAACAAGCGCGAGAGGAATCACCAATAATGACGATGACCCTCAAGGTACTGCAGTACAATTCACGTGGCGTGAATAAAGGACTTGGCGTCGAACGCCACGCAAAATCTTCTGGTCGAAGGTCATTGATGTATACCTGTCGCCGGAAGTGAGAAACTTGCCATTGAGGCATGCAAGCTTCAAAGTACTGATGGGGGTGTTCCTAGATCAACTTCTTGGATAACGAGCTGAAGTCGACAAGAAGCGATCCGTCAAAGGAGGGCCTTAATGAATCCCACATCAATGACACGGAACGGAGCTAATGACTTTAGTGGAGGTGAAAACAAACTGTGACATATGATTCAGGGTGGCGATCATGAATGGATGAAGGATAATGTATGGCAGTGGATGGGACACGGTTGACACTTTCAAAATGACCCCTCTTGAACATATAACGACACTGATGCGATGGATCGGTAGCATTACCCCAAATGTGGATGGTTTGGCGAAGACCATGGCGATGAGACCGGTGAATGAAACAACCCAACCCGATGTGGTACGGAGGAAAAGTGTCATGTTCAAGAGTGACTTGCTACCATTAAACTTTGATGTTCTCCCAATTTTTCCCCAGTCATTTCTGACCAGTACCTCTTTATTTTTGTCAAGCTTGAGGAGGATAACATATGCTTGTTCTATAACCTGCCCTTCGGGCAAGCCCATCGCTATGATTTAACGAGCCTAGCGATAGGGAAACTCGTTCTCGTCTAAAGACAAGTTTGTCGCTATTTAATCATTTTAACGAGTCTAACGACAAAGAAAACTCGGTCCTTTTCATTTTTAGAGAGTCTGAAAAGGTACGGAAAGTCAACTCCATAATTCCTTTTTCGTCAGCAAATCCCTTAAGTCCGAAAAAGTATAAAACAATACAGAAGGGATGGCTGTTCGGTACTTTTAACGAGCCGAACAAGACAAGCGCTCGATCCTTTTGTGCAATAATCCCTCAGGTCCAAAAAGATTAAAATTTAGAGGAGGGATAGCGTTCCGGTCATTTAATGAGCTGGAAGGCCAAAACTCGGCAAACTTTTCATATTTTACGAGTCAGTGAAAAGAGCTGAAAGAAGACTCGTCTTTTGAGGAACGAGTGATAAACAGGGATAGCTACAGATTCCAGGTACAGGTTGGAATTTTCCAATCACGGCAGTGTCATAAGGATGGCTAGGTGAAATCACTCTTCGCAGCTGTTTCTCAAAAGAGGTAAACACACAAATGGAAGTGAATGATCGGCCAAATGAACAGTGGAGGTGATGGATGAAAACACGATCAAGGTTCTTATGGCTGATGAATTTACGATCTCAAAAGGTTATTTACCGGTTCATTTTTTCCATGAGCTTGAACTCTGGGGGAAACTTTTGCTCACACTTTTCTATTTTTTAACGAGCATAGATTCAGTCATAAAACTGCTCGAATTTTGCGTTTATTTTTTAACGAGCATGAACTATATGCTAAAACTGCTCGATATACCAGTCATAAAAAGAACGCCTCCCGTAAGGACCAATTTTTATAGAGCTTATGCCTTACCACAGCTATGCTCACTTTTGGCAAATTTTACTTTTGCCCCACAGGCTTCTCTCATGCAAGTTTGGAAACGGCTAATCTTAAAACCAGATAAATAACCGCCCCTAGCTTGCACTCCAGAAGGTTTGCATGCCCCCAGGTATAGGATAGAATTTCGAGGCTGCCCCTCCTCTCCCCTACTTCTGCTTTTCTTTGGGTGTTCACAGTTACTTGTCATCTTGCCAATCTAATGCTAACGATACTTGTCTTCTCGTTATTCTAAGGGGTCTTACGCAGTACTCAGGCTTCCCGTCGGCCCACTTTTAACAAACAGCTATTTGTGACAATAGAAGAACACCACTCAAAGATAAAACATTGGTATTATTGAGGGAGGCTTGCCTCTTTCTTATTATTCCAAAGACGGTTCGATTTGCTGCCGCAGATCAATCTCTTTCTTCGGCGGTGTCTATCATTGGGTTGTCCAAAGATGGTTACCCTCTGTCACGACAATACGGTCTCCTTCTTCGTAGACTGCCCCTGCTTATCCTTCAAAACATATGTTTCGATGGGCGAGGCTTGAATTCAAAGATGGTGACTACTTGTTGCAATAAGGGAATTCCTACTTGGGCATTGCCCACTTTTTTAGACAAAGGTGAATGACTCTTTGGTCAAACACATAACTTTAACAAAAGATCATTATTCCAGAACAACCCCACTTCCTTCGGACGGGGTACGGACTAGTCATATTCTTCTGCGGAAATTCTTTCTTATACACGGGGTTTCTTCTGCCCGAAGCAGACCAGGGTGCATGCCCCCTGGGTCCTAGTCTTTCTTTCCGAATCACTCGCATTCATCGGGAAGGAGGACTGGGGGCGGAGGCGAATCTTGCGTGAACAGACCATTTAGGAATGGTATTTGACTATTTGGGATGCGAGATCCTGGAAACGAAAGTTGGTCTACGAGCTTGACCACCCTTCCTTCGTGTGGAAAACACATTACTCTAAAGAGTGAGGAGACTATCGCTCCCATGCAATAAATATAGTCGCGTCCAAGGAGTAGGTTATAATCCAAGGGTCCTTGAACTACCAACACATTCATCCTGACGGTCTTCCCTTTCAATGTAACAGGTACATCGGGGAGGATTCCTAATGGTCGACTGGTTCCTTTATCAAAACCTGAGAGATTTCTCAACTCAGGTAAAAGCGCTGGGGAACCCAGTGCTTTCCAAGCAACAGAGGAAAGGATACTCACAGACGCCCCTTCATCAATGATAGTACCAGCCATGATCATTCTATAGATCTGGACAATGATTCTGAATGGTATACTGGCTGGTAACCGGGGTCTGCCTAGTTGATTCCAATCAAAGGATACAACCAGGTTGCTTGGTGGTGGGACCGAATATACGGCCGGATATGACTCTGATGATGTTCCTTTCTGCGATAAAGGAATGGGCGCATTGCCCTGACGCTCATCGGAGTCGGTGCTAATGAAAAGAACCTGGATGGTGTCATCCTTATTCTCTTCAGTGAGGGTGTCACATGAAGATGACCCTTCGGCGACGGTGTCATTTGAAGACGGGTCTTCAATGACGGAGTCATTGGACGATAGAACCTCTGAAGGAAGAACCGGGTCAACTGCCGTTTCGACCTTTAAACTTTCGTCTGGCCTGGACTCAGTAGGTTCATTCTCAATGACCGACACTTCAGCTGACCACTTGAGTGGGCCAGCTGGATTTTCAACTATCGAGGGATTAGGCACGAGTTTTTGGTATCCAGGAGGAAGTCGTAACGGTGATACCGGACGATCTTCCAAAACTCTCTTTGCCTCATCTAAGAATGGACATTTGTGGATGGCATGATTGCCTTCACACAATAGACAGGGTGATCTTGGTCCCCTTCTTCGTCCTTCACTCTCGTTAGTTGACGGATTGCAATCAACTTGACAACCAGAGGTTGATGCTACCGGATTGTGCAACCTTGGGGACCAGTCCCTCAGTATCCGGGGAATACAAGGACAATCACGATGGAAATGGATCCCTTTGCAAATGACACATGGCGATTTAGGCCCGGTCGGTGCAGTGTGTGGGTTTTTGTCAGTTTTCTTCTGCTTGCCCCCAGTCGCCTTCGCCAGAGGCTCTTTCTGCTTCTTTTCTCTCTTCTTCTTTTCCTTCTTCTCCTTGGGAGGCTGACTTTTGCCGGCTCTACCTTGGGAAGATGAAGGATCAGAGGAAGTATCATAAGAAGTGGAAGGCTGGTGGGTAGTTCTAGATTGTTCTGACTGTTGATTCGACTGCTCAGGATTAGTGGCGATCTGGACTACATTAGTTGAAAAGAGCCATACAGGGAGGCCGATTGTCAATCCTGGAAGTGACAATGTAGCCATATGAGGCGCACCAACATCTCCCCAAGAGGAGAAGGGTTTGGATTTCCGCCAAGGTTACTTCCTTGGTTGGTGGGCTCCATACTTTTCAACTGAAAGATCAACGTGGGAATAATAGGTGATTATGTTCCGCTTAAAATAAATTTTATTAACGACGCTTTTAGACACAAACTTGCTTTTTCATGTTTTAAGAGTCGAGAAAAAGCTAAAGATGACTCTAGTCGCCTTCGATGTATTAACGAGCCCGAAGTGACAAATGCTCGGCTGGACTTTTTCAGTTATAGAGTTTGAAAAAGGCCAAAAGAAACTGCTCTGGAGATCTAGGCAGAGGGTGTGCCAAACCTTTCGCGAAACCACAGAATACGTTTTACGGTACGGGTGGTCGATCTTCGTGAATGCTGTGTTCACTGCATCGCGATCAGTAGGGCGGCCGACACGGTTTCCTAAGGATAAAGGATAAAAACCTATAGGGGTCTCCCAATATACGCGACGGTACGCGGGAGCTCAAGTCCGTGTTAGTGCCACCGACTCTCAGGAGGAATCACCCACCTTCGTAGAGATCGACAGTCACTATGTTTAACGACGCCGGAACACGTCTCTACCTAGACCTCTAGATGTTTGCGTTAAATTCCAAAGCGTTGTTATGTAAATTGAGTTTATTTTAATGTTGATCTTTCTTAACAGTTTGCCTTTCAGGTTCGCCACGAGATGTATATATACAACTTCCTATATGCAATCTAAGAATGAGAAGCAAATCTTTTCAATCTTTCAACTTTGAAAACCTTAATCTACTTGAGGGAAAAGAAAGACACAACTTTTTCCACAGATCAAAGAACACACACTAAAATGCACATCTTCCTAAATCGTCAAGCATACAGTCAAATGCAAAATGCACAATGCATGTATTTCTTTTCGTTATCCTTAATGTTGATGCTAGACAGAAAGGAAACTGTTGTATAATTTTGAATCTAATTTCAAGTAGAAATAAACAAGCTTGTCCACAATCAAAAAGACACCTTATGATAGACTTGTTTAAAACACAGGAAATGTATAGATTCAAACCATGAAATGAAAAGCAAACAAACTCAAACAGCCATGAACAGTAATAAAACTAGCTCATAAGATCACAAAGACACTTTTACAGTTCAGGATCTAAGAGGTCACAGCTATACTGGTTTGCTTTTCACAATGGGAAACTATAACTGAAACAAGAAATACTGAAAGAACATTCACAGTTTCATCACACAACTGAGGCGGAATAATGTCAAGGAGAAGTGGTTTACAGCAAGTACAATGACCAGCAAGCAATCAGCAAAAAATCAGTGAAAACAGGGCCAAGACACAATGGGAAAACTGAGCAAGACAAAGGCTAACTGGACCAGCGCAGGCTCTGGTCTGTCAGTTTGACTCTCAGCGCAGTTCCCGAAGGGAGTACCTGCGCTGTAATGCAGACTGCCTGTGGACAGCCTGCTCTGGGACACGAGAGTTACGTCTACAAAGTTTTCCGGGTCATAAAAAGCTCAAAAATGCACTGTTTTTGCTGAAATAAAAAGCTATAGGTCAAGTACAGGCTAAGGGATGATCAAGAGGATGAAGATCTATCACAAAGAGTAAAGAGTCTTTTGTAGATTAGCTCTTTAAATCTTGAATTTGCTCAGCAAAGGAGCAAGAGTAACAGACCCTCTACTTCGCTTTTGATATAGTCAAAAGCTTTTCGATTTGGTACTCTTTTCTTCAAGAAATGAATAGCAAAATACTACAAACACCAACAAGATACTAGGCTCCCCAGTGGAGTCGCCAGTTTGTTGTGGGGAAAAGTATCCGATGCGGATGACCCTATCCCTACTCTAAAGGTGACAGTCTTTAGCAACAACTGAAAGTAAAGTTTTGATGATTTCCTTTATGAAAGTACAGAGAGAATGAAGAAAGATTAACCAACCTGGTGTCTTTCGCTTAGTCGATCCTTATCCTCTCTCTTTGTCTCTTGTTCCCAGCTCCTTGCTCTCTTTGCCGGTCCAGCTACACACAGATCCTGCACAAAACAAGAGAGCGAACTACAAGATACATGTACTCATAACTGAAGCATGGATTAGGATGAATCAAATATACATGTAAATACAATACATCAATGCCATACAAGTATATAGGAGAACATGCAAAACTTTATTGATAGAAGTAACAGGGTTCTGAGAAGGTTACAACCAATGATGGCTCCAATCCAGCAGCACCTCCCCAGCAGCAAGAACTCTCCTCTTCACCTCTAGTAAAACAATCACCCAATAGCTCTAACTGTAAACCAACAACACCTCCTTACTTTACACAAAATTCCAGCCTCCTTAGACCTCATAGAAGAGCTCTATATATAGGAGAGAAGAAGAGAGGATGAGTCAGCTTGAGGCTGGCATAGAGCTGACTAGTGTCCTCTCCCTCTTCAGTTAATCTTCAGTTCTTGAGTCCACTTGGAGATCCTTGCTTACACATGGTGATCAAGTACCTCTTACTCATCACAGGGCGAATCTCATGAACCAAGTGTCAGTTTGGAAGCTTCCTGGGCAGTTGACACCTTGCAGAATGACTGTGCCACTTGGCCAATCTTGCCCAGCGCAGGTAGCCTTCATTAGTTTTGACTTCCAGCGCAGGTACAAGGAGGAACAGTTGCATTCCAGCGCAGATGCTCAGTGGAGCAGCTGACATGATCCAAAATAAGCCTGTTTTGAAGTGTTTTCAGGTGGAGAACTGATTGGAAGTGCTGTTGTTTGATGACCTTGTTCTTTTAGGGGTAAGAACAACATGTTTAGGGACTGAGGATCCCTGTGATTATTGACATTTCATGCTCCATGATGCGAGGCACAAAAATGTCTATAACACTAACAGCATGGAGCATGAAATGTCAATAATCTGAGGGATCCAAAGTCCCTAAACATGTTGTTCTTACCCCTAGAGGAACAAGGTCAGCAAACCACAGCATTGAAAATCAGTTCTCCACCTGAAAACACTAAAAAACAAGCAGTTTCTGGATCATGTCAGCTGCTCCACTGAGCATCTGCGCTGAATGTCAACTGCTCCACTCTGTACCTGCACTGAATGTCAAATCTAATGAAGGCTACCTGCGCTGGGCGAGATTGGCCAAGTGGCACAGTCATTCTGCAAGGTGTCAACTGCCCAGGAAGCTTCCAAACTGACACTTGGGTCAAGGAATTCGCCTTGTGATGAGTAAGAGGGTCTTGATCTCCAAGTGGAAGCAAGAATCTCCAAGTGGACTCAAGAACTGAAGATTAACTAAAGTGGGAGAGGACACTAGTCAGCTTTATGCCAGTCTCAAGATGACTCATCCTTTCTCCAAAACCCTATATATAGAGCTCTCTCATGAGGTCTGGGGAGGCTGGAATTTTGTGCAAGCAAGGAATTGCTGTTGGTTTGTGTATAGAGCTATTGGGTGATTGCTTGAAGGAGGTGAAGAGGAGATTTCTTTCTGCTGGGAGGTGTTGCTGGATTGGGCCTATTATGGTTGTAACTCTCTCAGAACTTTGCTTCTTCTATCAATAAAGTATTTGAGGTTCTTCTATATGCATGTGTCTTTATGGTGAATAGATGCTTGTATATTTGATTTATACTAATCCCTGAATCGATTATGGATGTATGCTTCTTGTAGTTTCCTTTTCTTGTGCTTTTACAGGATCTTTGTGTAGCTGGGCCAGTGAAAGAGCAAGGAGCTAGGAGCAAGCAGCAAGGAGTGAAGACTGGATCGACTATTAAGCGCAAGATAACATTTAGTAGATCATCCTTTTCTTCCCTCTCTTATACCATAAAGAAGTAATCTTGAATAGCTTTGCATTCAGTTGTTGCTGAGGTACTATCACCCTTAGAGTGGGATAGGGTCATTCCGTATTGGATACTTTTCCCAACAAAAAATTGGCGACTCCACTGGGGATCGTATCTTGTTGGTTACTTGTGTTTTTTGCTATTCATTTTATAAACAAAGGGAGTACCGAATCGAACTGTGTTCGAATCTTTCGAATACAAAGTAGAGGGCAGCTACTCTAGCTCAGTTTCTGGGCAAGTTTATAATTTGAAGAGCTGATCCACAAGGACTCTAATAAGCTCTTAGTGATATCTTTTCATCCTCCTTGTCATTCCTTAGTGTGTCCTTGACTGATAGCTTCTGATTTGAGCAAAAACTGTGAATTTTTGAGCAATATGTGACCCGGAAACCAAGAGGGACGAAAGTCTCGTTCTTCAGTGCAGGCTGTACAAAGGCTGTTTGCATTTCAGCGTAGTTCCCGAAGGGGCTACCTGCGCTAAAGGTCAAACAGGCAGTGTTCCACCTGCGCTGGACCAGTCCTGCCTTGTGCTGCTGGGGTTTCCTGCTGTGTCTTGCCTTGTTTTCACTCTTGTTTTTGCTGTTTGTTACCAGTCAGTAGGCCTATCTGAAACCAACTTTCCTTGTCACTATTCCGCCTCGGTTGTATAAAGAAACTGTGTTTGTTCTTTGTGTATTTCTTGTACATTTACAGTTTCCCATAACGAAAGTGAACTAGTCTTGCTGTGGCCTCTTAGATCTAGACCTGTGATAAAGTGTCGTTTTGATCTTAAGAGTTAGTTTGTTTGCTGTTCATAGCTGATTGAGCTTTTACTTTTGTCATATGGTTTGAATTTAGATATTTCTAGTGTCGAAACAAGTAAATCTTAAGGTGTCTTTTGATTTTGGACAAGCTTGTTTGCTTTCACTTGAAATTGAATTCAAAGTTATACAACAGCTTTCTTTTTGTATTTCACCAACATTAAGAAAGAGAAAAGAAATACTTGCATTGTGCATGTGCATTATGACAGTTTGCATGATGATTTAGGAAAAGTGCATTAGTGTGTGCTCTATGATCTATGTGAAAAGGTGTCATCTTTCTTTTCCCTCAGTAGTTAAGGTTTTCAAAGTTGAAAGATTGAAAAGCTTGCTTATCATCTTAGACTGCATTTAGGAGTGTTACTATACATCTCGTGGTGATCCATAAAGGCAAACTGCTAAACAAGATCAACCTTAAAATAAATTGAATTTACATAACAATGCATTGAAACATAACGCAAACATCTAGAGGTCTAAGCTAGAGACGTGTTCCGGCGTCGTTAAACGTGATATCTTAGCGTTGAGTGGTTGGGTGATTCCTCCACGGTGAAGCGATAAGTATCAATACGGACTTGTACTCCCACGTACCGTCGCGTATATATTGGGAGACCCCTATAGGAATAAAGCCTTTATCCAATAGGAAACCGTGTCGGCCGCCCTACTGATCGCAATGCAGTGAACACAGCATTCACGAAGATCGACCACCCGTACCGTAAAACGTATTCTGTGGTTTTGCGAAAAGTTTGGCACACCCTCTGCCTAGAACTCCAGAGCAGTTTCTTTTGGCCTTTTTCAAACTCTATAACTGAAAAAGTCCATCCGAGCATTTGTCACTTCGGGCTCGTTAAAACATCGAAGGAGACTAGAGTCATCTTTAGCTTTTTCTCGACTCTTAAAAAGTGAAAAAGAAAGTTGTGTCTAAGCGTCGTTATAAAATTTATTTTAAACGGAACATAATCACCTCCTATTCCCGCGTTGATCTTAAGTTGAGAACATGGAACGCCCCAACCAAAGAACTCCACATGATGGAAGTCCTAGTCCATTCTCCTCTTGGGGAGAAGTTGGTGCGCCCCACATGGCCACATTGTCACTTCCAGGACTGACAATTGGCCTGCCTATTTGGCTGTTCTCAACTAATGTAGTTCAGACCACCATGGTTCCTGAACAGTCGAGTCAACTGTTAGATCAGTCTAGAGCTGCCCACCAGCCTTCCACTTCTTATAACTCTTCCTCTAATCCTCCGTCTTCGCAAGGTGGGGCTGGCAAAAGCCAAGCTCCCATGGAGAAGAAGGAAAAGAAGAAGAAAGAAAAGAAGAAGAAGGAGCCTAAGGCGACTGGGGGCAAGCAAAAGACATCTGACAAAAACCCACACACAGCACAGACCAGGCCTAAATCGCCATGTGTCATATGTAGAGGAGACCACTTCCATAGAGATTGTCCCTGTATTCCCCGGATACTAAGGGACTGGTCACCTCGTTTGCACAATTCGGGAGCATCAACCTCTGATAGCCATGTTGATTGCTTACCGTCAACCAGCGAAAGTGAAGGTTCAAGACAAAGAAAGGGAGTAAGATCCCCTTGCAGACTGTGCGAAGGCGGTCACGCCATCCACCGTTGTCCCTTCTTAGACGAAGCGAAGAGAGTTTTGGAAGATCACCCGGTTTCACCGGTAATACTTCCTCCTGGATACAAAAAACTCGTGCCAAGTCCTTCGTTGGTTGAAAATACAGCTGGCCTGCTCAAATGGTCAGCTGAAGCGTCAGTCATTGAAAATGAACCTACTGAATCCAGACCAGACGAAAGTCTAAAGGTCGATACGGCAGTTGACCCGGTTCTTCCTTCAGAGGTTTCATCCTCAAATGACACCGTCACTGAAGATTCATCTTCAAGTGACACCCTCACTGAAGAGAAAAAGGATGACACCATCTAGATTCTTTTCATCAACACAGATTCTGATGAACATCAGGGCAATGCGCCCATTCCTTTATCACAGGAAGGAACATCGTCAGGATTGTATCCGGCCATGTATTCGGTCCCACCACCAAGCAACTTGGTTGTGTCCTTTGATTGGAACCAACTAGGCAGACCCCGGTTACCAGCCAGTATACCATTCAGAATTATAGTCCAAATTTATAGAATGATAATGGCTGGAACTATCATCGATGAAGGGGCATCTGTGAGTATCCTTTCCTCTATTGCTTGGAAAGCACTGGGTTCCCCGGCGCTTTTGCCTGAGATGAGAAATCTCTCAGGTTTTGATAAAGGAACCAGTCGACCGTTAGGGATCCTCCCCAATGTGCCTGTTACATTGAAAGGGAAGACCGTTCAAATGAACGTGATGGTCGTTCAAGGACCCTTGGATTATAACCTACTCCTTGGACGAGACTATATATATTGCATGGGAGCTACAGTCTCCTCACTCTTTAGAGTAATGTGTTTTCCACACGAAGGAAGAATGGTCAAGCTCGTAGACCAACTTTCATTTCCGGGATCACGCATCGCAAATAGTCAAATACCAACCCTCAATGGTCTATTCACCCAAGAAATGTCTCCACCCCCAGTCCTCCTTCCCGATGAATGCGAGTGATTCGGAAAGATGGGATTGGGACCCAGGGGGCATGCATCCTGGTCTGCTTCGGGCAGAGGAAACCCTAGGTATAAGGTAGAATTTCCGCGGAAGAATATGACTAGTCCGTACCCCGTCCGAAAAGGAAGAGGGGTTGTTCTGGAACATGATTCTTTTGATAAGGTTACTTGTCTGACAAAGGTCATTCAACTTTGTCTAAACAGGTAGGCAATACCAAAGAAAGGGATTCTTTTGCGGCAGCAAATTGTAACCCTCTTTGGGTAAAAGGCAAGCCTCACCCATTAAAACTAATGTTTTAGAGGATAAGTAGGGGCAGCCTCCAAAGAAAGAGATTCTTTTGCTGCAACAAATAGTAACCATCTTTGAGTAACCTAATGATAGACATCGCCGAAGAAAGAAGTTTCATTTGCGGCAGCAAATAAAACCATTCTTTGGGTAACCAGAAAGAGGCAAGCCTCACCCTTTAAAACAAATGTTTTATCGGATAAGTAGGGGCAGCCTTGAAATTGTACTTTATACCTGGGGGCATGCAAACCTTTTGGAGTGCAAGCTAGGAGCGGTTATTTATCTGTTTTTGGGACTAGCCGTTTTCCGAACTTGCATAAAGAGAGGATGTGGGGCAAAGGTCAAAATTTGCCAAATTAGGAGCATAGCTTCGTGAGATAAAGCTCCATAAAAAATAGCTATCTCACAAGAGACATTTCTTATCTTATGACTGGTATAATCGAGCAGTTTTACCGCGGAATTTATGCTCGTTAAAAAATAGAAAAGCGAGATCCGAGCAGTTTTAGCGTCATAGTTCATGCTCGTTAAAAAATAAACATAAGCTTTTGAGCAGTGTTTTGGCGCATTCAAGCTCTTTAAAAAATGAACCCAGTACCGGTAAATAACCATTGTGATCGTAAATTTATTAGCCATAAAAGCCTTGGTCGTGTTTGCACCCGCCACCTCCATTTCATTTGGCCAATCGTTCACCTCCATATGATTGTTTGCCCATTTTGAGGAACAGCTGCGAGGAGTGATTTCACTTAGCCATCCTTGTGACACTGCCGTGATTGGAAAATTCCAACCTGTACCTGGAATCTGCTGCTATCCCTGTTTATCACTCGTTCCTCAAAAGACGAGTCTTCTTTAAGCTCTTTTCTCCTGACTCGTAAAACATGAAAAGTTTGTCGAGTTTTGGCCTTCCAGCTCGTTAAAGTGACCGGAAGAGCTATCCCTCCTCTAGATTTTAATCTTTTTGGACCCGAGGGATTATTACACAAAAAGATCGAGCGCTTGTTTTGTTCAGCTCGTTAAAACTATCGAAAACTCATCCCTTCTGTATCGTTTTATACTTTTTCGGACTTAAGGGATTAGATGACGAAAAAGGAATTTTGGAGTTAACTTTATGTACCTTTTCAGACTCTCTAAAAATGAAAAGGACCGAGTTTTCCTTGTCGTTAGACTCGTTAAAATGATTAAATAGCGACAAACTTGTCTTTAGACGAGAACGAGTTTCCCTATCGCTAGGCTCGTTAAAACATAGCGATGGGCTTGCCCGAAGGGCAGGTTATAGAACAAGCATATGTTATCCTCCTCAAGCTTGACAAAAATAAAGAGGTACTGGTCAGAAATGACTGGGGAAAAATTGGGAGAACCTCAAAGCTTTGATGGTAGCAAGTCGCTCTTGAACATGACACTTTGTCCTCCGTATCACATCGGGTTGGGTTGTTTCATTCGCCGGTCTCATCACCATGGTCCTCGCCAAACCATCCACATTTGGGGTAATGCTACCGATCCATCACATCAGTGTCGTTATATGTTCAAGAGATGTGTTCAGAAAGAGTCAACTGTGTCCCATCCACTGCCATACATCATCTTTCATCCACCCATGATCGCCACCCTGAATCATTTTTCACAGATTGTTTTCACCTCCACTAAAATCATTAGCTCCGTTCCGTGTCATTGATGTGGGATTCATTAAGGCCCTCCTTTGACGGATCGCTTCTTGTCGACTTCAGCTCATTATCCAAGAAGTTGATCTAGGAACACCCCCCCCAGTACTTTGAAGCTTGCATGCCTCAATGGCAAGCTTCTCACTTCCGGCGACAGGTATACATCAATGACCTTCGACCAGAAGATTTTGCGTGGTGTTCGACGCTAAGTCCTTTATTCACACCACGTGAATTGTACTGCAGTACCTTGAGGGTCATTGTCATTATTGGTGATTCCTCTCGCGCTTGTTAACGGTTTACATTATTGACCGGTAATCAAGCGATGTCTTTCCATGTTCGACTTCAGCGCAATTCTCACATGGATCGACTTGTACTTAGAGTGAAGATCGAACGAGATTGAAGACCCCGGATCTAGTTTCATCCATCCGGGCTGCGATATATATTCAGGATATAAAGACATTTGATATGTACATCATTGCAGCAGATGATCATCCTACTCAAAGGATGATAATTTCAGCAGAGAATTATCAGTCTATCATCAGACGATCGTCTGTTCTATGTACCAAAATGAATTTATAAAGCTGAGCATGGGAATGCCCGCCTCAGCTAGATCATGAAAGCAGAATGAAAAATAATGTATTGTATTGTATTTTATTACAGGGCACCTCTCAGCGATTGAATGAACTTCGGATCCTCCTGATAAAGCATTTCACCCGATAAACGACCTCATACTTTAGGGGGCAACTGTTATAGACATTTTTGTGCCTAACAGCATGGAGCATGAAATGTCAATAATCTGAGGGATCCAAAGTCCCTAAACATGTTGTTCTTACCCCTAGAGGAACAAGGTCAGCAAACCACAGCATTGAAAATCAGTTCTCCACCTGAAAACACTAAAAAACAAGCAGTTTCTGGATCATGTCAGCTGCTCCACTGAGCATCTGCGCTGAATGTCAACTGCTCCACTCTGTACCTGCGCTGAATGTCAAATCTAATGAAGGCTACCTGCGCTGGGTGAGATTGGCCAAGTGGCACAGTCATTCTGCAAGGTGTCAACTGCCCAGGAAGCTTCCAAACTGACACTTGGGTCAAGGAATTCGCCTTGTGAGGAGTAAGAGGGTCTTGATCTCCAAGTGGAAGCAAGAATCTCCAAGTGGACTCAAGAACTGAAGATTAACTAAAGTGGGAGAGGACACTAGTCAGCTTTATGCCAGTCTCAAGATGACTCATCCTTTCTCCAAAACCCTATATATAGAGCTCTCTCATGAGGTCTAGGGAGGCTGGAATTTTGTGCAAGCAAGGAAGTGCTGTTGGTTTGTGTATAGAGCTATTGGGTGATTGCTTGAAGGAGGTGAAGAGGAGATTTCTTTCTGCTGGGAGGTGTTGCTGGATTGGGCCTATTATGGTTGTAACTCTCTCAGAACTTTGCTTCTTCTATCAATAAAGTATTTGAGGTTCTTCTATATGCATGTGTCTTTATGGTGAATAGATGCTTGTATATTTGATTTATACTAATCCCTGAATCGATTATGGATGTATGCTTCTTGTAGTTTCCTTTTCTTGTGCTTTTACAGGATCTTTGTGTAGCTGGGCCGGTGAAAGAGCAAGGAGCTAGGAGCAAGCAGCAAGGAGTGAAGACTGGATCGACTATTAAGCGCAAGATAACGGTTAGTAGATCATCCTTTTCTTCCCTCTCTTATACCATAAAGAAGTAATCTTGAATAGCTTTGCATTCAGTTGTTGCTGAGGTACTATCACCCTTAGAGTGGGATAGGGTCATTCCGTATTGGATACTTTTCCCAACAACAATCACACACATACAACCACACATGACATACAACACCATGCAATACATGCACCTACACCTGACATACCTCACAACACAATACATTTATACCCGATGTACAACACCACACAAAACATGTACCTACACCTGGCGTAAAACACAACACAATACATCTATACATGATGTACAACACCAACGCAACACAATACATCTATACCTGATGTACAACACCAAACAGTAGATGTACATACACCCAGTGTACAATACAACACAATACATCTATACCTGATGTACAACACGGTCACACAATGCATGTACCTACACTTGGCATACAACACTACACAATAAATCTATACCTGATGTACAATACCACACAATACATGTACCTACACCCAACGTACAACAAAATATAATACATCTATACCCGATGTACAACACCACACAATACATGTCCCTACACCTGAGTACAACACAACACAGTACATGTACTACACAGAGTACAACACAATGAGTACACATGTCACGATACCACAACTACACAATGCACATACATAGTACCACATACCCGCAACACAACATGCATGATGTGCACATAATACCACATGTACACCAGTACCACATGTACACACCACCACCTGCACAATGTGTGCACAGTATTGGTGGGCTCCAGTATTGCAGCAATAATGTTGCAACTCCTGGGACTCCCTTCTTTACTCTTATCAACGTGGTAGTTCGTAACAAACTTGGAAGCGATGGTGCTGTATGCAAAAGTACTAGCTCTTGCCACAGCTGTCACTTGGTCAGCTGGCACAAGTCCGCTAGGGGCTCAAGCCAACTTCTATGAGCTCTTAGAAGAAGCTTTGTACCTAATGGATGGAAGCTAACTCAAAGGAAGCTGATCTACTTGCAGAAAGAAACTGAAAGTCAAAGAGTAACATAAACCCTAGCAAACCCTAATTCTACCAGCTAGTCCTACTGATGCAAAGGAGAGGATGCAAACTATTGAAAAAGATGCCATTACTTCTACAAAGGTGAAATGCACATGCCTATGCTATCTCTATCTAAAGAACACATATTTTTTGTATTTTTGATTACGTTATCGAAATTATCATACATGTACTTTTAACTGGCTTCTTACTGTGCAGGGGTGGATCAAGGAGGAGAAATGCTTGGAAAAGGTTGGGAAGGTTCAGAGAGGGTCTAAGGAGTCCCTAGCACTCTTCCAGAGAGTTTCACCAAGTTTGGTTATCCATCAACCTCACTTGTGAGCTTCTACAGGAAGTCTGCAGGGGTTCTATAGGATGTTTCAGGGATTTCTACAGGATGTTCAGAAATTTCTACAGGATGTTCTGACATTGGATTTTGGAAGATGGGTGAGTGAAAGAGGATGCATGAATGGATAGGGAGGTAGGGTAGGGGTCTGAGATGACCCAGTGACTGATGGATGAAGTGATGAGGGTGTGGAGAGCTAACTTGTCTTAAGGAAGGCTAAGGCAATGGAAGAGCAAGAAGGTAGGGTTACGTGGACAAAAGAGGAGTTGCGAGACGAAGAAGCTGACTAGGAGATGGAGCAGCTGGCCTGGACGAAGCTTAGGTGGATGAGAGAAAGATGTATATGCCCTGCACGGTGTGCACTTAATTGAATCAACCAAATCCTGCATACAATCGAAATCTTAGCTAATCTATCCAAACTGTCAATGAAACAAATGAACAACAGCTTTATTTCCAAAGAGAACCATGTACAACACTTAATCAAAGAACATCTAAAAAGGTCTAAACGCATGACTAACTTCTACAAATGAAAAACATTACACCTATGATTGCATGTGTTACACTAAAATTTGTCACCATGACTATTTGCAGTTAGTATGCTCCATCAACTCTCATACTATCCTCCTTGGCAAGTCTCATACCTCTGCTCCTCATGTCAAACTCCAAGAAAGAGAGAAAGTCCTTAAAAAGTCAATTAACTCTGGTTACGCAGTTTCTCTTAACCTTACCTGCGTGTACGCACCTCAAGTTCATAATACCTGCGTACTTGTACGCTCTGTCTGTAAAGGGGTGGGTGCGTACTCCTGTAAAGGTCAAAAGGCACGCGTTTTACTTCAAAAAAGTTACTTGTGGTCGATTCTAGAGCATTCTAGAAGATGGTTTGACATGTATTGAGCACCTCCAGATGGTTCATGTATCCCTATGAAAGAGGAACTTATCCCATCAAGAGGGGAGTTATCCCATTCAAAGAGGGTCTTATCCCATTGATGGTGGACCTGATTAACTTCCTCCAAAGCATTATAAATATAGCCATTGGGCCAGAGGGAGGAGAGGTTGAAAGCTGAACATTCCTAAGGGTAGATGCTGCTGAAATTAGGACTCCATTATAGAGCTTGAGAGGAGAGAATCCCATCCTTTCTTAGCTTCATTTGGAAGTGGGTGAGCTGATCAAAGTAAAGGAGAACCCTTGCTGGACCCTGGGAGGGACCTGCACAACACCAAGGCACTGGTTGTAATGGTTTCTTTTGTTTCCACTTAATACAATTAAGTTCATTTTTCTCAACAAGTTGTTATATATAATTTGTTTCATACACGCCTTGGTCTTTATGATGAATATGTTTTATTTTATGAGTTATTCAGGTGCTATGTAATCGTTTGCTTGTTAGTGAATGCAGGTTTCAAAGAGAAGGAGGAGCTCATCTGGATCGGAGAGGTTGGACTGCTACAAACAACATTGGACTAAAGGTATGCTTTAAACACCTGGTTGCTTGTATTCTAAATGCATATTTAGGGAAAGATAGTGCTTGATTGTCTTGTTTGTCACTAGAAAGCCTTAGCTTCTAGGGAGGTCGGTTTTGTCCGCAAAATTGACTCTTTCCGCATGACAAAATGGCGACTCCACTGGGGAATCCATGGATTTGATTGATTTCTCTTTTGATTGATACTTTGATTTGAGAAAAGTCGATTTCTTTCTGGTTTTTGGCTGATTGACTGTGAATTTGGGTGGAATAGCTTAGGGTTAAGTTAGATTTTATTTTTCTTGGTTTTGCTAGCAGTACACATCCTCTGCGTTAAGCACAGTGCGTACCTGTACGCACAACAGCTTTGTACAGAGAGCGTGGCCGCACCTGTGCAAACAGGCTGCCTGCGTACCCTGTCAAAAGTTGAGAAAATTCCATTTTTTCCTTTTTGCCTCTTAGATTTTGTTTATAATTTGTTTTTTACTGCCCAGATCCACTGGTTACCTGTCAGAAGTCTTCATCTAAGCTTGTTTCATTAGTATCAAGGGTTTTAGTGAAATTCATAGAAGTTCTAGCCCTAGGTTTGATTTTTGCATTGGTCCTGTAGTGAATTTGGCTTTAGAAGTTGTAAAACCTTGGATATCCCTGGTATTTTTAGTCTTCTTAGGAGTCGGACCTTTCATAAAATCCACCTTTGCGAGAAACCTACCTGTGTGTTGTCTCTTTGCGGAATTTTGAGAAAGCTTGTTTGTTAAAGCTGTGAATTTCATTCTTAAGAAAAAGAACAAAAGTTTTTGATTTTTGTTTTTGACTGGTTTATGATTCTGCATGAACTAGTCCTTGGTTGAATTGTAACTGAGTAAAACAACCTGGAATTATATTTTGCAGGCTTTCACCTCATTGATTTTGCTTTTAAGTAAATTTCTCTTAGATTTTCATAGATTTTAAAATTGATTTTTGTTAAGTAGTTTTCCATGCTTTGTTAAAATAAAAATAAAAAAATTATTTTGGAATTGATTTGCATTAGTTTTTCTTGATGAAATTAGTGCATTAGAGAATTTGTTATATTTTCTCTTAGTGATCAATTTTTTGCATTGTTGGAAGTGAATGGAAACTCTCTCCTTACTTTAGTTAGGATTCATCGAATTGAAAGGATTACATTATCATATTCGATTGCATTTAGTTGAGTCGGGTCATAACACCATTGGTTTCATATCCATTTACCCATTTGAGTAATAACAGCCTTAATAACACAGCGCTTAATTAAAATTCATCTAGTAATTTTTACATTACTAGGGCTCTGAAACACCAACATAGCTTAGGCTAGTGTCTTGGAGTAGGAGAGTAATTAACTCTCCAAGACAGCAAAACCAAACAAGCAGCTCATCTTGTGGTAGGATAAATCCAACTGTTACATTTATACTCTGGGAAAGCTCCTCTTAAAGGAGAAGCACGAGATCGTGTCCGAACCAGTGAGGGAATCAATCCTCCTTCATTGGGAATGACGGCAGATATACACGTAATACAAACGGTAAACCTCGGATTAACCATTGTCGAGGAGCCTGGGGTCACTTGTCGGTAAACCTTGGATTATTGTCAAGGAGTCGGCAAGGGGATTGAGCTTGTTACTCTGCCCTTGCGTGGTATCGGATCGTAGACTGTTCCCCCAGGTATATTTGTTGCTGTTGGTGACCTTAGTGATTATTATCTTTAGGGTTCTACCCAAGGTGACGGTGGAGGGAAGATCCCACTGTACCTGGAATAGACGTTGGCTAGACTCACTTGGATTTCCTGGGGGGTTCACTTCACTCGAGACGGTTAAAGTGGAGGAACTTGGTCCAGTCTATTCATTAAGCAGGTTGCCGGGGTAACTGTTCCACCCGCCACTTCTGTACTGAATTCTGCGATGTTGGATTTCATCACCAACTAGTGTTTTCGGTCTGGAAGGTTACTGTTTGTGTGTGGTTTGACTCCTAGATTTGATAGCACGTGTTAATTTGTTTGTTTTTACTTTAAGAGACCATAGGTGTGAATTGTGAATTTTAATTGTTAGGTGTGAATTGTGCATTGTTAATTTTAGTTTTAAATTGTTAATAAATTTCACTGAAGTTGAATATAATGGCAAATGTTCCAGAATTTACCAACCTAGGAACCCCTCCTAACGAGAATCCTAGTACTTTTCCTTACTTTGGAAATGTTGGTGCGCCTTACATGGCTACTTTGTCATTACCTGAATTTACAATAGGTTTACCGATATGGTTATTTTCAACTTCTTTGGCCCCAAATACTCCAATTGTTCCACCTCAACCGAATGCTTCACCTCAACAGAGTTCACCATCTCAACATCACCAACCTTCTGTTGACCCTTTACCTTCTTCACCTAATTCTTCTTCCTCCATTTCTTCCTCTTCGCTTGGTAAAAGCCTTGACGCTAGTAACCAAGTGTCTAAGAAGAAGAAGAAAGGGAAGAAGAAGAAGAAGCAAGATAAGAAAGAAGTCAACCAACCAACCATGGCTGTAAGTGTTAGTTGTGTTGAGGAAAACTCCGACATGCATCGTAAACCCAAATACCCTTGCAGGCTTTGTAAGGGTGACCACTTCCTTGTCAATTGTCCTGGTATTCCAAAGGTCTTGGAAGTATGGTCAGAAAAATCTCATCAACTTTCCATTGATCCATCAACCAGTGATAGTCAGGTTCCTAGGAAAAAGGGTAAAGTTAGGTTTCCTTGTAAGTTATGCAAAGGGAGTCATCAAACTCACATTTGCCCTCACATGGATGAAGCCTCAAAATTGTTGGAAAATCTTACTGTTCCACAGCAAGAATTTCCAACTGGTTACCGTAAACTTTCTCCCAACCTACCGTCAACTGACGGAGTGATTGATCTAATTTCAAGTACAGTCAATCACACTCTTCCATTGGAGAGTGAAACTCATGTCACTCAGGTTGATGATCCATTAGTTGATCAAGTGGTCGATTCAATTTCACATTCGATCGATCACACTTTCCCTTTGGAGAGTGAACTTCATACCGCTCAGGTTCTTCTTGTTACATTAGATTCTTCTATGCCGGTGGGCATTTCACCTATTTCTACAGAACCCCCTCCAAGTACTGAGGTCTTTTCCTTTGATTGGAATAGACTGACAGAACCTCGTCTTCCTTCCTCCATCCCTTTCCAAATCATTGTCAAGGCTGGTGGTAGGGACATACATCATACTCAGGTAGATGAAGGTGCTTATGTTAGTATTTTATCCTCAACTGTTTGGAAAGCTTTGGGTTCCCCTCAGCTTGCGCCTATTACGCAGAATCTGAAAGCTTTTAACAGAACCATTAGTGAACCTTTAGGGATCCTTCCTAAGTTTTTTATTTCCTTGGAAGGTAAAACTGTCTGTATTGATCTTATGGTAGTTCGAGGTACCTTGGATTTCAATTTACTCCTTGGGCGAGACTATGTTTATGCAATGAAAGCTGTCGTATCGACACTCTTTCGCGTGATGTCTTTCCCTCACAATGGCAGTATTGTGACTGTAGACCAGCTTTCGTTCCCTAGTCTTGTCTCAACTACCAATCATATGACACCCCTAAATGTTCCTGATTCTAAAGTGGTATCTACCCTGCCACGGGTTAATTATGTGGCAACCGGTCCCATGTTTTCAGTTACCGATGTACGTGAGCCTCTTACTGTTTGCTCATCTTCCTTTGATTTAGATCCGGTAATTGACATGGAAAACTCTATGGGATTATTTGAACACGACGTTCTTATCCCTTTTGAGTCCCTTGACATGTGTTCCTTCCAAAGAAGTATTCTTCCTTTTGATGAAGACCTCTTGGAAGCCATGATCAAGGTGTGTCCATTGACATGTCTTTCTTCCAGTTGGAAGCCATGATTAGTTGGTGCGAGGATAGTTTTTTCCTGTATCAACCTCGTTAAAAAATGAAACAGGCTGCCACAAGGATAGTTTTTTCCTGTATCAACCTCGTTAAAAAATGAAACAAGCTAGCATGAGGATAGTTCTTTTACTGAGTCAACCTCATTAAAAATGAATCAGGTAGATTTTAGGATATGTAGGTAGATTGTAGAAAGTAGGATTTTGAGGATAGTTCCTGTTACTGAGTCAACCTCGTTAAAAAATGAATCAGGGATGAGGATAGTTCTTTTCTTGTGTCAACCTCCTTAAAAATGAAACAACTCCCTTTTCAAGTTAAATCTTGAAAGTAAACCTTCATTCCATCCATCTGGTTGAATGCAATGAAGCCTGGGGGCATGTACCTCGCTTTGCATCATTATACTGGGGGCATGCGAACTTTTTGAGCATAGTTCCTTGTCTTGTGTCAAGCTCGTTAAAAATGAAACAAAGAGTCTTGAGCATAGTTCCTTGTCTTGTGTCAAGCTCGTTAAAACATGAAACAAGGGTAGGTTAAGTAGGTAGATTGTAGAGAGTAGTCATGAGCATAGTTCTTTGTCTTGTGTCAAGCTCATTAAAAAATGAAACAAGGATTTTAGAGCATAGTTCCTTGTCTTGTGTCAAGCTCGTTAAAAAAAGAAACAAGGAGTCATGAGCATAGTTCCTTGTCTTGTGTCAAGCTCGTTAACAAATGAATCAAGGTTTTTAGAGTAAATTTTTTTTTTAGGTGGATTGTAGAGAGTAGTTATGAGCATAGTTCCTTATCTTGTGTCAAGCTCGTTTAGAAAATGAAACAAGGGTTTTGAGGATAGTTCTTTTCCTGTGTCAACCTCACTAAAAAATGAAACAACTCCCACAAGTCTTTCCAAGATCTTGAAAGTAAAGCTTCATTCCATCCACCTCATTGAATGCAATGAAGCTTGGGGGGCATGTACCTCGTTTTGCGTCATTATGCTGGGGGCATGTGAACTGTAACAAGCATAGTTTTTCATTTCAAGCTTGCGTAAACATGAAATCGAATCCGAGCATAGTTCTTTTCCTGTGTCAAGCTCGTTAAAAAATGAAACAAATCCTCCTCTAATTGAGTCGAGAGCTTGACTAGACCTCATAAATATTAAGTTGTATATTTAGGTTAGTTATTTCAGTTTTTTGCATAATTTTCTTACAGTTTTAGGTCGAGTCTTTCAAATGATCTCGTAACTCAACCTTCATTTCATCCAACTAATTGAATGAAATGAAGCTGGGGGGCATGCGCTCTAGCAGTTATGCTTAGGGGGCATCAAGCACAGTTTTCTCTCTGTTTCAAGCTTGTGTAAAAATGAAACTACTTTGAAGCATAGTTTTTTCTCTGTTTCAAGCTTTTGTAAAAATGAAACCTATCTCGAGTCAACTTTAGTTATTTTCAAGACTCGTTAAACTCATGAAAATCCCGAGATTATTTTGCTATCTTTCATTCTCGTAAAACAAATGAAAATGCCGAGTTCTTTCCGTCTTTTCCTACTCGTAAATTAAATTGAAAGTCGGCCATATGAGTACATTTTTATCATTTTTTCGAACTCGTTAAAACTTATGAAAAAGTGAAAACCATGAGTACATTTTTATCATTTTTTCGAACTCGTTAAAACTTACGAAAAAGTGAAACCTTGGAGTTCTCTTTTAAGCCCTTTTCAGACTCCTAAAATATGAAAAGATTGCCGAGCGTTTGTTTTACACTCATTAAAATGGAATTAAAAGACGGTCCTCTTACAGCCCTTTTCTGACCGTAAAAACATGAAAAGATTGCCGGATTTTTGTCGTTTCAAATTCGATATTGGAAATAAAACGACGTGTCCTTGATCGCTTTTTACTTTTCAGATCGGAGACACTAATCATGAAAGTACTCCTTGGTCGTAAAAGATTAAGTGGTTCTCTCAAGTATTATTTTTTCCTTTTTGGGGCTTGGGAGACACAAATTTACGAAAAAGTTCAACCCTGGAGTCTTCTTAAGTTTTTTCAGACTCTCTAAAATTGAAAAATGCCGAGTTTCTCCTATACTGGACTCGTTAAAAATTCACAGTAAAGGACTTGTTCGATTACAAACAGGAACGGACCACTCCTTCTTAGGGTTCGAATCTAAACTAAGTTGGACTCATCCGAAGGATGAGCTTATAATCAAGCATATGTTATCCTCCTCAAGCTTGTAAAAAATAAAGAGGTACTTGCCAGAAATGTTGGGGGAAAAGAGAGAAAAATGAGCCTATTTGTTATCCTTTGTCTCAGAAGAAACCTTATCACCACTCTTGAACATGACACTTTTCATTCACCTGGGTTGGGAAATCCTTTGCCTAACAGTTGATCAAAACACATTGAAAATCTTCAGCCGGTTCCGGGTATTAACTTTGGGTAAATTGTCACCAAACCATCTGTCGTGTCGTTATGTGTTCAAGAGGCCACTGCAAATAAACCATTCATATGCAAAATACCTGTCATCCATCTTGACCATCCTTGAGTCAGTCCTTACAGCTACATTTCTTCAACTTGATCTATGATTTCGTGTTGTGGGCTTGCCTGCAACGGGTCGCTTTCTATCGACATCAGCACATTATCTAGAAATATGACCTAGAAATCGTCAGTACCTTGAAATCTGCATGCATCAATGGCAGGTTTCTCGTCTTTGACGACGGTTTACATCATTGACTTTCGATCGAAGGATTCCGTGACATGTTCGACATCAACACATTCATTCACATCTCATGGATCGTACTGGGTACTTTGTTTACCATTGACATCACTAGTGGTCTCTCTCACACTTGTTAACAGTTTACATCATCGACTGGTAATCAAGTGGTTTCTACCATGTTCGACATCAACTCATTTATTCGCATGGATAGAATCGTACCATTTCGGGAAGTAGAAATGAAGACCCTGGATCTAGTTTCCACCATCCAGGCTGCGAGGAGTTTTGTATTCATTATACAGTAGACTAATTATAAACAGATGGCTACGTCCATATTGTGTCTACATGAGTCTATGATTATGATGTACTGCGAAATCATTCCTATATTAGAGCAGTAGTTAGTTTGTTAGTTAAAGTTTTCAATCTGAGTATGGGAATGCCTACCTCAGCAATGATATGATCTTATATATGTATTTTGTGTTGAATATTTGCAGGTTCCGACTGGGCTCTCCACAAGATAATCCTTGAAATGATAAAGTACTTCACCCTTCCTAGATGATATGAAACCCTAATCTACTACAGGCTTCGCACTTTAGGGGGCAATCTGTTACACTAAAATTTGTCACCATGACTATTTGCAGTTAGTATGGCTCCATCAACTGTCATACTATCCTCCTTGGCAAGTCTCATACCTCTGCTCCTCATGTCAAACTCCAAGAAAGAGAGAAAGTCCTTAAAAAGTCAATTAACTTTGGTTACGCAGTTTCTCTTAACCTTACCTGCGTGTACGCACCTCAAGTTCACAATACCTGCGTACTTGTACGCTCTGTCTGTAAAGGGGTGGGTGCGTACTCCTGTAAAGGTCAAAAGGCGCGAGTTTTACTTCAAAAAAGTTACTTGTGGTCGATTCTAGAGCATTCTAGAAGATGGTTTGACGTGTATTGAGCGTCTCCAGATGGTTCATGTATCCCTATGAAAGAGGAACTTATCTCATCAAGAGGGGAGCTATCCCATTCAAAGAGGGGCTTATCCCATTGATGGTGGACCTGATTAACTTCCTCCAAAGCATTATAAATACAGGCATTGGGCCAGAGGGAGGAGAGGTTGAAAGCTGAACATTCCTAAGGGTAGATGCTGCTGAAATTAGGACTCCCTTATAGAGCTTGAGAGGAGAGATTCCCATCCTTTCTTAGCTTCATTTGGAAGTGGGTGAGCTGATCAAAGTAAAGGAGAACTCTTGCTGGACACTGGGAGGGACCTGCACAACACCAAGGCACTGGTTGTAATGGTTTCTTTTGTTTCCACTTAATACAATTAAGTTCATTTTTCTCAACAAGTTGTTATATATAATTTGTTTCATATACTCCTTGGTCTTTATGATGAATATGTTTTATTTTATGAGTTATTCAGGTGCTATGTAATCGTTTTCTTGTTAGTGAATGCAGGTTTCAAAGAGAAGGAGGAGTTCATCTGGATCGGGGAGGTTGGACTGCTACAAACAACGTTGGACTAAAGGTATGCTTTAAACACCTGGATGCTTGTATTTTAAATGCATATTTAGGGAAAGATAGTGCTTGATTATCTTGTTTGTCACTAGAAAGCCTTAGCTTCTAGGGAGGTCGGTTTTGTCCGCAAAATTGACTCTTTCCGCATGACAGCATGGTCAAGCAAACTAGTGTTTTTGTTGAGCAGCACTGGCTCCACAATTCCAGCCCCTGATCCAATAAGGGAGAGGTGAAACTGAGAGTGCAGGCAACCCTTTTATGGAGCTTTTATCAATCTTTATCTTATCAATCTGTTCTACACATCTGAAGTAATTCTATTCGTCAAGAATAACCTACTTAACCAACACAACTAAATCTAGCTCAACAAACTTCGTTTCAGATGCAAAAAAGGAAAATCACAGTGCTGAAAGGAAAGATAACAATACAAATAAGGAGGCCCTAGGCTCTCAGGTTGGGCCCAACCCTGAGAGCTATGGCTCCTATAAAAAACTCAGAGCTGATATCAAATCTGACTGCTTCCCATTATCAGAAAATAATCATAAGTCAAGAGTTATGCCAATAATGGCTACAAAAGAACAAAACAGAGCTAGCAGCACGTAGTGCAGAATATGCAAGAGTTTTTCAAAAGTTTTTTTCGAAGGGTGAAGCCTTAACATTTATACACTACGAGGCCCTAGCTGGCCTCCTAAATCTATGGGACTTGGCTGCCCAAATTGTGAGTGAACAACTCCTTTCAAGAAATCTGCTTGGCTGCCTTCTAGATCCGGTTTTGGTGGCCTTTGGAGCTCGGAGTTGGGGGTGAAGATCCCAAGGAAGGCTATTTAATGCCATAGACAAACCCCCTACGAATCCTCAACCAAAGCTTGGCTATCTCCTAGCCCGTGTCTGCTCGGTTTTGCTTCAACATGTGTCAAAAAATCCTGAAATGAGCACGTGTTAGCCACCTGGGAATAGTGACTACCATTATTCGTACAAATGACATAAACATACTAGAAAATAATGCATAAGTTATGAAAAATGAAGGATTGAACAAGGGTAGTTAGGCCAAATGAGCCCAAAATGTTACCAAATTTGGGGCTCATCATCACCCCCCTGCTAAAATGATTGCTCATCCTTGAGCAACTAATCCAGCTCCTTGTCCTTCATTGCTTTAACCGCCACTCTCACATCCCAGGCTTCTGAAGTAGTATCCTCCTCACTGTCATGGAACCCGGCCTTCTTTTCCACCTCTTCCCATTGCTTATGTTCTTCTTTTTCTGTGCTTCCTTCTACCAATCCCAGAAGCAAAGGTGGGCTTAGCTTGAGGCCGATCCAGCTGGCCTGGAGGTTCTGCATGGACTTCTTGTAGAGAGGTACCCGTACTAGGCCCTCCCTCATTCTAGTTGGAGTGTGATACTCCCTGATTTTGAGGCTGTGGGACAATGTGTTCCACCTCCGGGTGCAAGCATGAACACAATTGTCCCCTAGTAGTCGCTCCATATCCTCGAAATGTGCTATAGCCTGAGCCTGCTGATCCATATATTTTAGTAAAGCCTGCGGGTTGGTTGTTAGGTGTTGGTGGGTGGATATCAATGCAGTGGGGTCTCCTGGCTCTGCTCGGATTAACAGTGGTTCATGTAACTCCCGGTTCATAACATCTTTGACCTCTGCCGCTCTCTTTTCTTCGTGGTTTAACCATGAGGTAAATGCCATTAGCTGCATATCTCCCACAACTGTGTTGGGATCCCATGAAGTTACATTAGGAAGGGCCAAATTATGGAGGTAGAACTCTGATAGCTTGGCCTTGTCCTCTGAGGAGCTACTGTTACATAAATGTGTGAACTGCTGGGGGTTTTGGATCTGGGAGATACCCCTCTGTGCTAATGCATTAATCTGGAATTGCAGCCACTGGTTCCGTAGGTATAGGCCATAAGATTTGGCCGGCTGCCTTCATTGTAGAGCATCCATAGCCCAACTGGCCATGCAGGCCAGTTGTGCCTCTTTTTCTTGCAACTGCTATTTGAGAGCTTGTATCTCTATGTTTGCTTGCAGTTCCCTTTCCTGTAGATGCTGGTTTAGTTCCTCAAGACCAGCTTGCATTCCTTCCTTGCCTTGAGGTTCTTCTATAGTGTCCTTTGAGGCTGTGCCCCTTTCTTTCCTCTGTTCCTGTAGCTGCAGTTTGAGCTTCTCATTCTCTTCCTGTAGAAATACTCGCTGGCAGTTTCCCACGTGCTTGGCCATAGCTAATTCCCTTCTTGCCTCCTTGAGTTGTTCCTCCAAGGGGCCTATATCTGCTACTCCTTTAGATTTAGCTATCCTCATCCACGTGTGGGTCCGTACTCTTTCTTCTTCCAATGCAAAGAAGAGCGGTACTGTGAATTTTTGTGGGATAATTTTCCTAGCCTCCAAAAAGTTATAATAAGAGCTCAAGCTGGGCTGGGGGCTAGGCTCCATGATGTGTTCTACCTCTGCTTCCCTTTGTGGTGAGGTGGCTGCCTCCCCCTCCATTCTTTCGGTCTCCTTGAGCCTGACTAAAGTTTCCTGTAGAACTGCTTCAACATCCTGTAGAGGGGTTTTTGACGCTGACCTTTCCATTCTCTCCCTCCAGGTAGTTGTCTTAGGGCTCCCCCGCTCATAAGTGACTGATACTTTGGAGGGGGACTTCTCCCTTGGCGAGGTAGGGGTGTCTTTGATGGTAATTGGGTCTTTAGATGGAGGTTGGGGCCTGCCAGTTTTAATTCTCACACTTCTCCTCGCTTTGAAATACAGAGGAGTCCCCCTTTTGCGTTTCTCCTTTGGCTTGGGAGAGGTACTTAGGGTGGCCAGCACAGATGCTGCCTCCCGAGCAAGAATTTCGGCTGTATTCTCCTTCTGTGTTCTTTTCTCAGGACTTCCTGTAGAAATCCCTGTAGTGGCTGATTTCTAGCTTCCTGTAGAAGCCGTTTTCAATTTTCCTGTAGAAACAGATGGCACCATTTTAGCCTGCTTGGCTGAGGGTGATTTTTCTTTCAATTTTGCTGAGGCTGCCTTAGAGGTGCCCTCACTGACATGGACCTTTTCAGTCCTTTCCACCTTGCTCTGTATTCGTTTCTCCCTGGGGTTAATGTGGTCGTGTCACCCTCTGTTTTGGAAACTTGTTTTTCCTCTTGTTTTCCCTTATGCTCTTTCTTTGGTGCTTTGGCCATGTTTTCTTGGCCTTTCTCTTTCTTCTCTGTTTGAATTGGTTCCTTCTCCTCACTTCTGGAGGAGGTGAGCTCCTCAGCCAGCACTCGGATGTCATCATCCTTAGTCAAATTTCGGAAGGTTTCCCAGGAGAGAGGGACGGTATACGTGTGAAGTGCATCTTCCACGAGGAGCTTAATGAGCCCATGATGGGCTATCTGATCTGGCGTCCCCTCTCTCAACTTAGTGGCACACTTGGTCATGGACTGCAGGAGGAAGTAAGGGATGCTCAACTTTTTCTCTGAGGGTAGGTCCATTTGGTGCCTAAGTTCTGTGAGCAGCCGAAAATGGTATCCATACACGATGCTGAATCGCCCCTCGCACGTGATATACTTCATAATTTGGAGGCTGACCTCACTCCAGAACGGCTGTAGGCTGGTTCTTCGCACTCCATTCTTTTCTTCTGAGAATTTCTCCTTCGGCAAAAAGAATTCCTTCTTAGCCTTTTGGCCTAGTTTTCTCTCCTCCTTATCCCAAGGTACCCCCATCGGTAGATCAGTGACCCTGCTAATGAACTATGGGGTAAGTCTAAGGGTCAAACCTCTGAAGTTGACAACAGCCAATGTTTTGGACTTTGGCTGCAAGGATCGCAAGAATTCCTCTGCAACCTCATCATCGTGACCTTGAAGCTTGTCACAGAATGACATCCACCGTGCACGAGAAAACAGGTCTACCACCTCAGGGGTTTCCCATAGCTTCTTTGAGTCTGTAGGCTCTTTCCTAATGAAACCACCCGACATGGTAAAAGCTTGCTGTGGTGGCCTAAGCTGGCTGGCGTGTATAAAAAGATGGACATTTGGGATTTCCTCAGACAGAGCGCAGAGTTACGCCTCTATCATGCACACAGTTTATAAATTCATGACTGTCTACAGGTGAGCCTTTACAGTGGCTCAATTATGAACCAAACCCTGTAAAAAATCTCGCATATACACTACGACTACAATTCTCATGCAGAAATAAGAAGACACTTGCAAATTCATGCACAGACTGAAATTTACGGTTTTCTACCCCTTTGATACGTCGACTTCACCACCTTTCGAACCAATTGCATGGGAGGACTATGTTCAGGCTTACCTCATTCCAGACTTGCCACCTTTGATGTGAATAGTTTAATTTCTCCGTAATGTTGAGCTTCCTGTAGCACAGCTTCCTGTAGAAGTCGTGCACGGGTTCTGGGGAGCGCTTCAGTGGTTCTGGGCCTTCTGTGCAACAACAGGACGTTTGAACAGGCCGAGAACTCGGAGTATCAACCTTCAGGAAATTGCGGATGAATACTCGGCTGCAAAGCGGTTGGGAATAAATGAGTGTAGTGCACCATACGCGATCTAGCCGGTAGATTTGAATCTTTGCGGAACTCGTGGCGCGGGGGTGAGCTGTCCCCGTTGGCCCGTTGGCCGACGTCACCTGTGATCATTCCACTGCATGTCTGCCTGACCGTCGAATCATTCCCTGCATATCTACCACCGCCACTCCTATTAGATCGCCGCTTCTCTCCGACTAGACTCTTCCCACGTGTCCATTTCTTGCCTCGTCGACACATCCAAAGCTTTTCGGATCGGACGAGGCCGTCGGGCTGGTTGTGGTGGCCAGTTGAATGGCTACCCAACTTGCTCAACCCATTCATTTTCATATTTACACACATTTTAAAGCATTATTCATGTAATTTGACGAAACAGGGTGAGGCACTTACCTGTGCGGCTGTGACGTTATTTTTCTCATGCTTCAGGATGAGGGTGACGGATCCGCTTGCTGCCGCTTCGTGCACAGGCACGGGAGCTCCTTTTCGCTGACTGCTGCTGGTTACGAGACCGGTTGCTTGGCTGTGGATGGTGCATGCGCCGGCTCACGAGTTTCAGGTATCTTCATGACGTGCGCTCTAGCCGGATCAACTGCTACAGGATTCCTGTAGGACATCCTGTAGCAGTTTCTCCTCCTCAGGTGCATGCTGAAATGGTGGAGTCACGTTCACGGTTGCAGGGTCTTCGGATTGCCTTGACAGGTAGCGTAGCGGCCTCTGCATGCTTTGTTTTTCATTTGAAAATGATTTCTTCTGAGAGTCCAACGTTCTGGTTTGACTGCGCAGGTATTTCAATCGTATGGCAGCAATGGTGGTGGAAGGAGGCGACAACAGTGGGTGATGGAGAAAAACATTGGTTGCATGCCTCCTTATTGGACTTCAGGCTTCAAATTCTTCTACACAGTCGGTCCTGGCCCGTCCCAAGATTCTACAGGAAGTTTCCTGTAGAAATACAGAACTTCCTGTAGAAAGTCCTGTAGCTTCCTGTAGGAGGCTAAACTATGACCAGACCGTGCCCAAACCTTGGAAGAGATGAGTGTTTCTGGAGGGAGTGCTGGTGAGGTCACCTGGTAGCATGGTAGGGACCCTTATCCTTGAGTTGAGAGGCCTCCTTTTCTGCATGGAATACCTGCAACCTGCATTAATTTCCAAAGCTTGAGCCTGTTTTTCTGTTTCTGCCTCTTTTTTCTTTTCCTTGGTTTTTTCCCTCTTTTTTTTTTTTTTTTGAGACAGAAGGGGTGCCTCAATGAGGTTTTCACCCCTACTATCTGCCTTGGGTGCCTCAGAGAGGTTTTCACCCAAGGGTCTTTTTTGTTTTATTCCAATTTTTCAGAGAGACAGCAGGGGCGCCTCAATGAGGTTTTCACCCCTACCATCTGCCTTGGGAGCCTCAGAAAGGTTTTCACCCAAGGATCTTTTTATTATGATTTTTTTTTTCTTTTTTCTTTTTTGGATGCTCAGGGTATGCCCAAAACAGAGGCAGAACCCTTCTCTATGACCAACACTGATTTTTCCACAGTTTTGATGAACTCTTGCCTCGAAAGAGGTTTCCTGTAGATCTTTAGTCGATGCCCATTGACGAGCATGGGGATGGCTTCCTCATCGATGGTCCGGATAAGAACAGACCCATTATCATTACACTTCTCCACTGCATATGGCCCTAACCATCTTGTCCTCAGCTTCCCCTTGAAATCCTTGTGTCTGGAATCATACAACAGTGCCCAATCTCCCAGTTGGAATTGCTTGTCATTGAGGTGCCGGTCATGCCATATCTTCCTCTGAAGTTGAACCACTTCTGAGTGGAGAAGGGCCTGCATTCTGTGTTCATCTAGCCCATTCAGCTGCAATAACCTTTCTTGTTGGGCGTGGCTGAGATCTAGGTCCAGCTGAGCTGCCATCCTCAATGTGTTGTACTCGAACTCAATTGACAACAAAGCTATCTTCCCATAGACCAGTTCATAAGGTGTAAAACTGGTTGTGGTCTTCCAAGTGGTGTTGTAAGCCCAGGTGGCCTCAACCAGGTGATCTGCCCAATCCTTTCTGCTGCTGCTCACCACCTTAGTCAAAATCCCTTCTAATGCTCTATTGGTGACTTCCACCTACCTATTTGCTTGAGGATGATAGGGGGTGGAAGTCCTATGCTGGATCTTGTGATGAGCAAGCAAATATTCAATTAAGTTGGAGGTGAACTGGCTTCCTTGATCGGTGACTAGCTCTCTTGGGTAGCCAAATTTGTAGAAGATGTTTTCTCTTAAAAACTCAACCACCTTTTCTTCTGTCGCTGCTTTGATTGCCTTGGTTTCTGCCCACTTTGTCAGATAGTCTGTGCACACAATGATGTAAGACCTTTGCCTTGAAGGAGGATTGATAGGACCCACAAAATACATGCCCCACTTCTCGAATGGTTCAAGAGTCACTTGAGGTTGGAGAGGCATTTCGTCCCTTGGGGTTGGCTTCCCCATCCTTTGGCATTGGTCACATTGGCTGATATATCTCTTGACATCTTGATGAAGCGTGGGCCAATAGTAGCCTACCTGTAGAATTTTGAAGGCAGTCCTCTTAGCTGCAAAATGTCCTCCACAAGGCCCATCATGACAGGTTAGGAGGATGTCAAAGACTTCCTCCTCCCTTACACAATGCCTTAAGATCTGATCGGGGCCAAGTTTGAACAGGTTGCCCCCGATCCAAGTGAATGAGGCACTCTTCCTTACAATTCTGCTTTTCTCTTTGGAAGATAGATGTGGAGGGAACTGTGCTGAGACCAGATAGTTTGCTATATCAACAAACCATGGGGAGAGTACTGAGATAGCAAACAAATGTTCATCTGGCATCTGGTCATCCACTGTTCCATCTTCACCTGCAGGTAAATCCAATCTAGACAAGAAGTCAGCAACAACATTTTCTTTACCTGGTTTGTCAACGATAGTCAAATCAAATCGCTGCAACAGAAGTAACCATCTAATAATACGAGCATTCACATCTGGTTTATTCATTAAATATCTAATTGCAGCATGATCAGTATGTACAAATGTTTGATAGCCAGTGATGTAGTGTCGGAACTTGTTCAGGGCATGGACCACAGCCAGGAACTCTTTCTTAGTTACAGTATAGTTCAGTTCTGCCTTGGATAAGTTTTTGCTGATAAAGTAGATGGCATATGGGAGTTTTTGTTCAACCTGTCCTAAGGCTGCCCCTATGGCTTTGTTCGAGGCATCAGTGTGGATGTGGAAAGGTAGGGCCCAGTTTGGACCTCTTAATATCGGGGCGGACACCAACTTATCCTTTAATTCATTCAGAGCCCTTTGACAGTCGTCCGTCCATTTGAACTCAACATCTTTTGCTAAGAGGCCAAACAGTGGCGAGGCTAGCTTACTGAAATCTTTAATAAATCTTCTATAATATCCTGCTAAGCCTAGGAAACTCCGAACATCTCTTACTTTCTGAGGAGGTGGAACCTTTTTGATGAGAGCAATTTTATTAGGATCCACCTGCAATCCCTGGCGAGAAATGGTATGTCCTAGCACGGTCCCTTCAGTCATCAAGAATTCACATTTTTCCGGACTAAGGGACAGGTTCATCTCAATGCACTTGGTTAGGACTTTTCCCAGATTGGACAATGCTTCTTGGAAGTTGGACCCATAGGGAGTGAAGTCATCCATATAGATTTCCACCGAATCATGGACCAGCGCAGAAAAGATGCTTAATATTGCTCTTTGGAAATTGGCAGGAGCGTTGCATAGCCCAAAGGGAAGGACTCGGTAAGCAAAGGTACCCCAAGGACAAGTGAAGGTGGTCTTATCTTGGTCTTCCGGGCTGATTTGGATCTGGTTATACCCGCTAAACCCATCTAGGAAAGAGAAAAACTTCTTTCCCGCTAGTCCATCCAACACTTGATCTATGTAAGGCAGAGGAAAGTGGTCTTTCTTGGTGGCTTTGTTCAGTTCTTGGTAGTCCACACAGATTCTCCACTTTCCATTTTTCTTGGGTACCAACACCAGAGGGGACACCCACTCGCTATCTGAGATGGGGTAGATGAATCCTACATCCAACAGTTTTTGTAGTTCTTCTTTGACAATGTCCTTAAGGGCTGGATTCATTCTCCTTTGAGGTTGCGTGACCGGTTTACAATCTTCTTTGATGTAGATGTGATGGGTACAGACCGAAGGGTGGACTCCTTTCATCTCCTTATAGCTCCAAGCGAAAGCATCTAGATGACTGGCCAACAGACTATACAACTCCTTTTCCTGGGAAGGAGATAGGGAGGAGCTGATATTTAACGTTCTCTCGGGGCCAAACTCCACATTTTTGACCCTGGGAGAGAGTGGATTGGTCACACAAAGGTCCACTAAGGTGCTGGCTTGAGTATCTTCCACCAATTTCTCTAAGGACAATGCACTGGGAGGCGGATTTTGAATCAAGGTCTCAATCAAATCATCCTCAGTTTGAGGACCTCCCCTGGTGGTCTCTAAGGCACACAAGGGTGCAGAGTACACCTCATCCTCTTCTCCTTCTTCCAACCAAAGTGGTAAGTCATGCTCTAATAGAGGTTGGGCAGGAGGGTATAGGACTAGCTGCTTGGACATAGGACCATTTTTGATGGTCATGTTTCCTGCTCGACAGCTTATGTAAGCATCCGTTGTGGCTAGCCAAGGTCTTCCCAAAATAAGGGGGTATCCGGTAAGCTTTACCTTTGGCTGAAGAACCAAGAAGTCCGCAGGATACTCCCAAGAGTCAACAGAGACCAAGACATCCTCCATAATCCCTTCGGGAGTCACGGTGGAGCGATCTGCCAACTGCAGGACTGTCGAGGTCTTCCTTAAGGAACCCTGAAGGTTGAGTTTGAGCATGGTATCCCTGTTCATCACATTAATGGCAGCCCCTAAATCAATCAAAGTGTGCGGTATGATGGTGCCATTGATGTGGACATCAACTACAGGACTCCTAGGATCCAAATACTTTGGACAGATTACTTGCCCCAACATAAGATCAGACAGTTGTCCTACGACATTGATGGTTGATCTCTTGGATCTCCACAGCATAGGTAGGGCAGGTTGTTTCCCCGGTATATTCCTGCTGGGCTTGTCGGCTGTTGGGGTTCGGGTTCAGTTGAGCAGGCATTTGGGGTTGTCTCGGAGGACTAGGAGGTAATGGTTGTGGTTGAGCTGGTGGTGGAGGCAAAATAGCGGAAGGAGTGTTGTACTTGGGCCTCCACCCCGGTTGAGGTGCATTCCACAAGGCTGTGGCTGGACATGTGAGTGAAACGAATGAGTAGTGGGCTGAGTATGGTATTGAGGTGGGTAAGACCATGGAGGAGGTACAGATCAGGGAGGATGAGCAGGGGGCCTCCAAGAAGGCATAGGAGCAGATTGGTTGGGGCTATAATAGGCTTGGGATGTCCCTTGCATCCCCTGCTGGTAAGGTCTAGGTCCATGCGGCCTTCTTTGGTTGAGGAAGTAGAGAGGTTCAGTGGGTGCCTCAGTTCCTTGGTACATGGCCTTAAACCCAGGTAAGGTTGGGCATTGGTTTGTGGGGTGGTCCTCCTCACAAACGAAGCATACCTCTACCGAGTGTAAGGGACACTCGTTCTTAGGGTGCTTCCTTGTACACCTAGGACTAAAGATGGCCAAAGCCCTCTCAGCTCCTCTTTCTTTTGTTGGATTCAGAATGTATCAAGTTGCATGGCAATGGTCTGTCTCACCTCACTTTTGAGGTCCTCCAGCTGATTAACAAACTCATTCTTGGAGAAAGTAGCACTAGATGAAAGGGGGTTTCCCCTACCTCTTTTCCGGGCTGCCCTAGAGTGGTTTCTAAACACAGTCTTTATATCCTCGTAAGGTAGTTGGTAGATGTCTCCTCCAGCTAGCATGTGAAGGGTATCTAGGAGGTCTTCAGGGACTCCTCGGAGCAGGACCAACTTGAGAGATTTAGGGCCAAGTGTGCACCTGGCCCGTTTATAGCTAAGTTGGAATCTTTCCTCATAATCTTCTAAAGACTCCTCACTTCCCATGGTCATCCGAAAGATCTCTCCCTTGGCTTCCTTGGACCTACAGTAGTCCCGGTATTTGGTATTGAAAGCTTGCTGCATCTGAGCCCAAGTGGTGATACTATTCCCAGGTAATCCCATGAACCAGCGTAATGCTGCATCCTTGAGAGTAGAGGGAAAGAGTTTCAGTTTTTGCTCATCTTCTGTATAGTCATAGGTTCGACAAAGGACAAAAAACTCAAACAAGAAGGTATTAGGGTCTTCAGTAGTCAATCCATGGAAGTGAGGTAAAGCGGAGGGGCTTATGTTTTTCATTTTCATGTCTCCATTGGTCTCTCGGATGGGAAAGGCACCTTCTATTCTCTCATCCTCTCTTCCATCTTCAGCCATGGCTTCAGGTGGGATGGTTTCTAAATCTTCTTCTGGTATAGGATCTTCGTATGTCTCAGGAGGCTCGCCTATAGGTTCTTCTGGATCATTGTCACCAAAGAAGAGAGAAGGGTGACTCAGTGAAGTGGTGGGGGTGTTGGGTAAGAATTTTCCAGTTTTATCTCTGTTCCTATGAGGCATGAAATGGAAAGGCTTTTGATTTCTTTTTGCTTTTTCTACTTGTACCTGCAAAACTAAAATAGATTGAACTGCAACTAGCTATCTTGCTGGAATGAAGATGCGGAATTGAAATGAGACTAAGCTACGTTGCTCAAATGAAATTGCAGGAATGAAATGCTAGTCTACGCTTGCAGAATTGAAATTGCTAGTCTACGCTTGCAGAATTGAAATTGCTAATCTATGAAAGCAGGAAATATCTATTTTACTTTTGCGGAAATGAAATTGCAGAATGGAAATGAAATGAACTATTTAGCAGAAGGCGAGTGTAGAAAAATAGAAGAAAAGCAACAATCACCAATACTCTGACGCTTCCCTGGCAACGGCACCAAAAAGATGGTGGGCTCCAGTATTGCAGCAATAATGCTGCAACTCCTGGGACTCCCTTCTTTACTCTTATCAACCCGGTAGTTCGTAACAAACTTGGAAGCGACGGTGCTGTATGCACAAGTACTAGCTCTTGCCGCAGCTGTCACTTGGTCAGCTGGCACAAGTCCGCTAGGGGCTCAAGCCAACTTCTATGAGCTCTTAGAAGAAGCTTTGTACCTGATGGATGGAAGCTAACTCAAAGGAAGCTGATCTACTTGCAGAAAGAAACTGAAAGTCAAAGAGTAACATAAACCCTAGCAAACCCTAATTCTACCAGCTAGTCCTACTGATGCAAAGGAGAGGATGCAAACTATTGAAAAAGATGCCATTACTTCTACAAAGGTGAAATGCACATGCCTATGCTATCTCTATCTAAAGAACACATCTTTTTTGTATTTTTGATTACGTTATCAAAATTATCATACATGTACTTTTAACTGGCTTCTTACTGTGCAGGGGTGGATCAAGGAGGAGAAATGCTTGGAAAAGGTTGGGAAGGTTCAGAGAGGGTCTAAGGAGTCCCTAGCACTCTTCCAGAGAGTTTCACCAAGTTTGGCTATCCATCAACCTCACTTGTGAGCTTCTACAGGAAGTCTGCCGGGGTTCTACAGGATGTTTCAGGGATTTCTACAGGATGTTCTGACATTGGATTCTGGAAGATGGGTGAGTGAAAGAGGATGCATGAATGGATAGGGAGGTAGGGTAGGGGTCTGATATGACCCAGTGACTGATGGATGAAGTGATGAGAGGGTGTGGAGAGCTAACTTGTCTTAAGGAAGGCTAAGGCAATGGAAGAGCAAGAAGGTAGGGTTACGTGGACAGAAGAGGAGTTGTGAGATGAAGAAGCTGACTAGGAGATGGAGCAGCTGGCCTGGACGAAGCTTAGGTGGATGAGAGAAAGATGGATATGCCCTGCATGGTGTGCACTTAACTGAATCAACCAAATCCTGCATACAATCGAAATCTTAGCTAATCTATCCAAACTGTCAATGAAACAAATGAACAACAACTTTATTTCCAAAGAGAACCATGTACAACACTTAATCAAAGGAACATATAAAAAGGTCTAAATGCATGACTAACTTCTACAAATGAAAAACATTACACCAATGATTGCATGGTCAAGCAAACTAGTGTTTTTGTTGAGCCACACTGGCTCCACAATTCCAGCCCCTGATCCAATAAGGGAGAGGTGAAACTGAGAGTGCAGGCAACCCTTTTATGGAGCTTTTATCAATCTTTATCTTATCAATCTGTTCTACACATCTGAAGTAATTCTATTCCTCAACAATAACATACTTAACCAACACAACTAAATCTAGCTCAACAAACTTCGTTCCAGATGCAAAAAAGGAAAATCACAGTTCTTAAAGGAAAGATAACAATACAAATAAGGAGGCCCTAGGCTCTCAGGTTGGGCCGAACCCCGAGAGATATGGCTCCTATAAAAAACTCAGAGCTGATATCAAATCTAATTGCTTCCCATTATCAGAAAATAATCATAAGTCAAGAGTTATGCCAATAATGGCTACAAAAGAACAAAACAGAGCTAGAAACACGTAGTGCAGAATATGCAAGAGTTTTTCAAAAGTTTTTTTTGAAGGCTGAAGCCTTAACATTTATACACTACGAGGCCCTAGCTGGCCTCCTAAATCTATGGGACTTGGCTGCCCAAACTGTAAGTGAACAACTCCTTCCAAGAAATCTGCTTGGCTGCCTTCTAGATCCGGTTTTGGTGCCTTTGGAGCTCAGAGTTTGGGGTGAAGATCCCGAGGGAGGCTATTTAATACCATAGACAAACCCCCTACGAATCCTCAACCCAAGCTTGGCTGTCTCCTAGCCCGTGTCTGCTCAGTTTTGCTTCAACATGTGTCAAAAAATCCTGAAATGAGCACGTGTTAGCCACCTAGGAATAGTGACTACCCTTATTCGTACAAATGACATAAACATACTAGAAAATAATGCATAAGTTATGAAAAATGAAGGATTGAACAAGGGTAGTTAGGCCAAATGAGCCCAAAATGTTACCAAATTTGGGGCTCATCAAGTATCACATGTGCATAGCACCACCTGCACAACATGTACACAACACCACATGTACATCATACCATCTGTACAATGTGTGCACAATGCCAGACATACACAACACCACATGCACATGAACATGACACCACATGTACACAACACCATATGCCTGACATGTACACAACACCACATGTACAACATGTACACGACACCACATGCCCACAATACCACTTGTACAATCATGCACACAACACCATATGTACATAGCATCTCATGTGCAACATGCACACAACACCATATGTACATAGCACTGCATATACAACATGTACATAGCACCCTATATACACAACACTACATATCCAACATGTGCACAACACCATACGAACACAACACCACATATCCGTCATGCGCATGGTACAATATTTACACAACACTGCATATCCATTGTGTACACCCATATATACCTAATATTGCACATGCTATATTTGCACAACACTATCTATACCACCATGTACATAACATTGCATAAACAACATGTACACACACTATATATACACAACATCACATGCACACAACGTCTCATTCGCAACATGTTCAACATATACACCATATGCACAATAGTAGTACCACACATCCAAAACCACACTGTCTCTACCAAGCATCCTTTCTTCCACTGTCTTATCCATGTTTGTCCCAACATGTCACATACCACATTGATTTCATTCAGCTGATGTATCCCTCAGAGATACCTGTCATAACATAAACATAGGCATAATACAAGCATACAATATCAATTCATATCCATATGATACTGACCTTGTATATTTTTCATGACTACTATCCCCACTTCATTCCCCATAAGACTGGAACCTCGTCATGTCATCCACCTGCATAAGAAATCCCTCCTCCACCAGAATGATCCCTAACAACCCTGTTGGACAGTGACATAGATACATAGATATATACATATAAATATTAGCATTAAACAATCATGATCCTATCAGATAATGACATACATACATGCATACATACATACATAAAAACATTAGCATTAAACAACCATGATCCATGATGACCTTATCAGACATGACATGCATACATACATACATATATACATACATACATACATACATGTATATATATATATATATATATATATATATATATATATATATATATATATATATATATATATATAAACATCAACATAATCATGATCATAACATAATTACTAGATAACATAAGGTCAAGGTTAAGAGAACTCCCTTTATTTGTGCACACCATGCACAACATTGAGAACAATCGTTCCTGACATAGCCAACGCATCTAACACCTCAGATCCATTTACTTCACCTTTCCTACTACCTTTCTCGTGAATGTACTGCTACTGTCCATTTACACCAATGGACCAAACCAATCCAACCGATTGTCATATTTTTACCTTCAAATTACCTTACTCATGCATTGAGCTTCATTTAGATCTTGCATTACCTACTAGGTTTCATTCTGCTCTCCTTGAGCTCCATTAACTTTCCTCTTTCCCAACCAATTCCCAATACCCTCAAGACATAAAAGGAAAGGAAAAATTCAAACAAGAAGAAAACCATGAAAACCAATAACAATGCGACACCATAACCAAAATGGCATGGCCATTTACAAGACACATATAAAACCGCAAATCAAGCACAAGTAAATCACAAAACATTGAAAGCACAAGACTAGAAACAAACAACATGACTCAATCCCATGGTTCCCAATGCTTCCAAAGGAAATATCAACCTGAGCCTTCTTAACAATTTCATTGTAGTCACTTTTCCATGCAAGCCCCTACATCACATTTCCATAAACACATAACTATCGGTGCATAAATAAACATAAAAATACACCAGTTACCTAAGCTTGTTGTGTGAAGCATGTTGCGTGCAACTAAACACATCCACGCCATCTCTGAAGGGACTCCAATCCTTTGACAAATCTAGCTATAACTAGAACAAACTGTTATACTTGTAAAATACATATTTATGAATAAAACACATATCCTCATAATGTTAGAAAAATTCAAGGTTAAGAAGGATTCCTGTATGAAAATCACTCATTCATTTGGAATTGTAGTTTCCAAACATAGCCAAAGGATTTTTCACCCAATTCCTTTCTTTTATCTTTTCCTCATTGCAATTGAGTCTTACTATGAACTGCCACATCACCCAACTATTAGTTATATACACACGTCAACTATTACCTTGTCAAGCTAATACCAGGCATGTTGCCCTGCAACTGCTCACACATGTCAGTCTCACGTTCCAAAGATCAAGACATCATGTATATTAATTTGAAATCAACCTTTAATAGGTCTCACTACCATGTCATACTTAATAATCAACTCACATTCATCAGTCATAATACATAATGCTACAACTATCACCTACTTACACTCAAGTACATATCAGCTGTCTCAACACATATGTATTAGTACAACCATCTTAAAACAATATCATTTCAGCAAGAAATCTTATAGACACATACTCATATCATTCAAGTAATCAAACATTTAGACAACAAATAGATGACATAATAGACACCAAACACTCAAACACCAAATAAACGACATAGTCAAACATTCAAACACCAAATAGACGACATAAGAAAACTCATACCTTAATGTATCTCAGGGGAGGTTATCTTATTTGCACAATCAATCTAGATTAGCACGATATAACTTCACAACATATCAACTCAAACATAAATAAGGTCATGATATCCATAATAGTCACTAGCTAACATATTCACATCATAAACTCATAAACAATTATCATTCATACATAATAATCACATCTTCACAGCTAGTCTAGATTAATATAACACAATGTCACAAATAAGTTGAACCATACCTGAATATCGTAACCATAACCATTTGCATAGGCCAATCCAGGTTAACACAATACATATAACATCAAGATCTTAAATCCAATAACCCTAATCATTAACTAACATACAACAACAACAAGTTAACATATAACATGCTCATCAATGACATATAACCTAATCATCAAGATACCTATCATATAACAACAAGAAGTTAACCTATAACATACTCATCAACAACATATAACATAATCATCAAGTTATCTAAACTAAAACAACAATAGAAATGCATACAACCACCTGTTACTATCATTCATGACTATCCGACACATGTGCATATGACTACACTAATCAACTAGCATCTATCATGTATGTAACCATAACATAAATATAATGAAAGGCATACACATAACCATAATTCATATATGAATCCTTAACATACATACCTTCATATCCAACATGCAAACTTGTATGACAACATGCTCTTGCCTCGAGGTCCAATGTTGCAACTTCACTTTGATGATCTACATCTCCTACTCTATCTCATGAAACACAAAAGAATCATAACTTAACAGTATCATCATGATGACCTAATTGCATACAATGAAATCAAAATGCATGTCTGACCTACTGTACATGCATAACCATAACCATGAAAATGCATGCATAACAACATATAGACACCGACATGCATAACAAATGCATATACAACCATACACTCATGACAACACATCCCACAACAACATCATCAACCTTCACATGGCGACATCACAACAACAATGATAAAGACCATGCAAATGCAGCAAGAACATGGACTACAAGCTTAAGGAACACATACAAAACCAACATGAATGCATGACCAACACACATCCCATCCAGTTTGACGAGTGAACCATGCTCTGATACCATTCTGAAATGCCCTCCTCTCACTACCCAAGTAACCGACCAACCGAGGTAAACATGTGAAGAGAGGCTACTATGATGGGATTCAACCTCCTATGTGACCTTGAGGACGTGGAATCAATAGAAACAAAACATAAAAACCTTCCACATCATCTACATGACTCCCAGGAACCATCCCAAACACTTAAGTAACTAGCTCTTGGGTCTCACTGAGGTTTTAAACCAATTAACCCCTAGATGCTCCCATGATATGGGCATGCCATCTTCCAGAAGGCTCTAGACGCTCTCACAACATGGTATGTTAGTGTCCATGGACTATTTTTCTCAATTCTGTGCCAATGTCCCCGTGATTTGAGTCACTTTTTTAGGTCCAGAGCCTAGGTCACTGCCCAAAATTCAATGATACCTTCAAAACAAAAAGATAACAACAAAATAATAATACAAATGAAATTAATTAAACAAACCCTTAATTGGACCCCTACTAGCCATGACAAACATGTCATCAAACATATCACAAATATGTAATCTACAGGTGTAAACAACAGAGCTGAGCATAGGGGTCTCATACTTATCTGAGAATCTCTAAGAATCATTGTTCTGTTATATCATTAAATGCATTATCATCTATTAGGTCATAGATACATTTTTAATTCATTTACAAATCAAAACATGAGGAGATCCATACATCATCAATGTCATAAAACATGCTTATAAAAAACATAATAAGAACAAAAATATCAATGATACATCAACCATAGAATCCATATATAAAACAATACATTTACACATAAGATACCAAGGATAGAACCTCTTATTAATGAATGCAAAAGCAAACAGAGTACGAGACTACCATGTTCCACCCAACCATAGATTGGCTGAGTCAAATCTCTCTTTAGCCAATCACCCCCATGTCATATTCCAAGCATGAATGTGGGATCTCATAAAACACATTAATCAAAACCATGCAGGGCTTCCAGAGGCCAAACCACCTCAACCCATCAAATAGTGATTCCACCTCATGGTTAGACATCACAAAAACATCACCAGATTGGTCTCTACCCAAGCCTTCCAAGGCTCCAGAGTGTTTGTTCCAACTAGGCTTCGAGAACTAGTAACTCAACGCACACCTGTCATCGAGCTTCCAGAGCGTTTGTCCAACCAGGGCTTCCAGGAATAGTAACTCAACCCACCAAGGGCTTCCAGAGCGTTTGTCCAACCAAGGCTTCCAGGACTAGTAACTCAACCCAAGCTGTTATAGGGCTTCTAGAGAATTTATCCAACCAGGGCTTCCAAGAACTAGTAACTCAACCCAGGCTCAAGGAAACATGATAACTAACCAGAAAAATAAAGAAATAAACCTACAACACCATGGCTATCCAGGAAATGGAAAGGCTAGGAAAAGCCACTGTCAATCCAGGAAATCCTCCATGCCAATAACAAATCATGACCAATAAACCACATGCATATGCCATGCATGACAAATCTAGTAAGGAAAATATACACGCAACTAGGTACCTGCAAGGAAAACCCGCTATAGATGTTAATCCCGATCTCCTCTTGCACTATCCTACTCTTACTTTTCCTTCTTGCTCCAATACTCTAAGTACGACACACTCTCCAAGAGTGCTCCAAGAGAACTGAACAGACCAAGTCTTTCCAATTGATCCTCAGAAGCTTTTTTATCCATGAGGCCTCTATTTTCTTCATTTTCCTCCTCACATGCAATATGTGACCTTTCACCTCCCTTTTTTCCTAATTTCCATCATTTTCATAAATAAAATGCCAATAAATGCCTCATGACTTTCCAAAGCCTTTGCCAATTTAATTTAGCCATAATAAACCGAAGTGAACACCCACAAGGATGTTTTTCCCACCATTCAGCTTGGAATACGTGTCCCATGACTATGGTCTTATATATTTTTTACATGAATTTTTTAACAGGGAATGTTACAAGAACACAACTGCAATAATACCATCACCATGCATACACATAAATCACATATAAATAATAAGAAGACAAGGCCTCTAATGCAAAAGTTGAACAAGGACCTGACTTGACTCATGCTAACCTTGACAAGAATTTCGCCAAACACATCATGAACATGTAATGTACAGGTCATAAAAACACATATGAACATACATAATACCTCATACTTATCTGAGATTTGTCAAGAATGTCTGATTCCCTCTGACAATAGATGAATTATCATCTATTAGGTCATTCATTCATTATCCATTAATTTACTAATCAAAACATGATGAGCGCCATAGTTCAAGTCTTTCATAAAACCATAATTATAACCAACATATAACCAGAGAAACATCAATGATAGAACAACCATTAAAGCCACACAATAACAAGTACATTTAAACATAATACACAAGAGGAAAAGAGCTCTTATTAACATATCCAAAAGCCAACCAAGTCAGGGACTTCCACGTACCACCTGACCATAGATTGGGTTGAATCAAATCTTTCTTCCAACCGATCACCCCGGTGCCATATTCCAAGCATAAATGTGGGACTCATTACCAAAAAACCAGTTCTTCCTTAGGCTATACCACAACCCCACCATATACCGGTCAAAGATTCCTAGGCCCAAGCCCTCATCTATACAACTAGGCCTTACCATATATCCCACCAAAGGATTCCTAGGCCTAAACAAGAAACATGCACTACCAAGCTTTATTGCAATCCCACCATATATTGGTCCATGGATCACTAAGCCTATACAAGCATTGATGCCTCTGGATCTCTCCACCTAAATCATGAGTAATTTGTCTGTCTCCACCCTCTAGGATTTACCCTATATCACACAATTTATTGGTTGAGGATTCCTAGGCCCAACGAGGGTATACACAACTAGGCTTTAACGCAATCCCACCTTTACCAGTCCAGACATTCCTAGGCCTTGTGATTTTTCTTGAGACTACCTCACTCAATTTTGAGACCATCCAACAATCCCTATCAACTAAATGAAAGAACCCCATCACCCTATAGCTATCCTGAAATGGCAAGGCAAGGCTGAAAATCATTGTCACAACTGGAAAAATCCATGCCAATGACAACAAGAGAACCAAATACACACATGCACACCAAAAATAGCAAGGAAATCATACATGTCAATTGATACCTGCAACTAATATTGTTGTACCTGCTTGATCCAACTCTTCCTTGCTTAATCTTTACTTTCCTTTTCCTTCCTTGTCCTTCCTTTGCTTTCCTTTCTCCAATGCTAGAGTGATCCAATAATTCTCTAAGTGCGCAAGAGTGTGAGAGAATAGAGAGAGCTCCACAACTAAACTGACAAAAGGTTGTGAACTGATCCTCAAAAGCCTTTTTATCAATGAGTCCTCTATTTTCTTCAATTTCCATTATTTTTCCTTCATTTTCCTCCTCACATGCAACCTGCGACCTTTCACCTTCCTTTTCTCCTAACTTCCATTATCTTTCATAAATAAATGCCAAATAATGCCTCTTTTCCTTTCTAAAGCCTTTTCCATTGCATTTGCCAATTTCCCCTTAGCCATAATAAACCAAATAAACACCCACACTGGATGTTTTCCCCAACATTCATCTTGGAATATGTGTCCCATGAACTTGATCTTATTTTTCCTTTATTAACTTTATTACATGGATTTTTAACCAAGGGATGTTATAGCTACAAAGACAACATTCGTACATGGGGATTTGGATGAGGAAATTTACATGAAGTAGCCATAGGGATTTCCAGTAAATATAAATAAAGAGTCGGTACATACGATGAAAAGGTCCTTGCATGGGTTAAATAAATCACCAAGGATGTTGTATAAAAAAATGATACTTATATATTGGGACTTGGCTTCACAAGGAACAAAGAAGATCATTATGTATTTTTCAAATTAGTTGGTGATCATCTTATTTTAGATATCATTTTTGGGATTCAACTGCGTTAAGTAAGTCATTCAAACGTATGACCATTTCCATGAGAGGTAGTCGTAACTGACTAATTTCTCATGATTTTTGAATAGTTCACTTAGCACTCATTGCATCGGGTGATGCTCACAGGGGTGAAGAAGTGGGATTGAAACTAGTGAAATGTGGAGAACGAATCACATAGCATCAATCATCACTTCCGGGGCTTGCACCCGGTAACCAGGACTTCCCAGGAGGTCACCCATCCCAGAACTCCTCTGGCTCAAGCGCGCTTAACTGTGGAGTTTTTCCCACAATCAAGCCCACTTAGCTTGCTACCCCATTTGCAAAACCTTAGCAAGTATTGTGCCTCATGAACCATTCAAGTAGAGATCCCTTGACTCTTTTTGAATTTAAGTATGGGGGATTTACGCAGTGCATTATATTAGATATCATTTTTGGGATTCAACTGCGTTAAGTAAGTCATTCAAACGTATGACCATTTCCATGAGAGGTAGTCGTAACTGACTAATTTCTCATGATTTTTGAATAGTTCACTTAGCACTCATTGCATCGGGTGATGCTCACAGGGGTGAAGAAGTGGGATTGAAACTAGTGAAATGTGGAGAACGAATCACATAGCATCAATCATCACTTCCGGGGCTTGCACCCGGTAACCAGGACTTCCCAGGAGGTCACCCATCCCAGAACTCCTCTGGCTCAAGCGCGCTTAACTGTGGAGTTTTTCCCACAATCAAGCCCACTTAGCTTGCTACCCCATTTGCAAAACCTTAGCAAGTATTGTGCCTCATGAACCATTCAAGTAGAGATCCCTTGACTCTTTTTGAATTTAAGTATGGGGGATTTACGCAGTGCATTATATTAGATATCATTTTTGGGATTCAACTGCGTTAAGTAAGTCATTCAAACGTATGACCATTTCCATGAGAGGTAGTCGTAACTGACTAATTTCTTATGATTTTTGAATAGTTCACTTAGCACTCATTGCATCGGGTGATGCTCACAGGGGTGAAGAAGTGGGATTGAAACTAGTGAAATGTGGAGAACGAATCACATAGCATCAATCATCACTTCCGGGGCTTGCACCCGGTAACCAGGACTTCCCAGGAGGTCACCCATCCCAGAACTCCTCTGGCTCAAGCGCGCTTAACTGTGGAGTTTTTCCCACAATCAAGCCCACTTAGCTTGCTACCCCATTTGCAAAACCTTAGCAAGTATTGTGCCTCATGAACCATTCAAGTAGAGATCCCTTGACTCTTTTTGAATTTAAGTATGGGGGATTTACGCAGTGCATTATATTAGATATCATTTTTGGGATTCAACTGCGTTAAGTAAGTCATTCAAACGTATGACCATTTCCATGAGAGGTAGTCGTAACTGACTAATTTCTCATGATTTTTGAATAGTTCACTTAGCACTCATTGCATCGGGTGATGCTCACAGGGGTGAAGAAGTGGGATTGAAACTAGTGAAATGTGGAGAACGAATCACATAGCATCAATCATCACTTCCGGGGCTTGCACCCGGTAACCAGGACTTCCCAGGAGGTCACCCATCCCAGAACTCCTCTGGCTCAAGCGCGCTTAACTGTGGAGTTTTTCCCACAATCAAGCCCACTTAGCTTGCTACCCCATTTGCAAAACCTTAGCAAGTATTGTGCCTCATGAACCATTCAAGTAGATCATCTTATTTATTTGGTCTTGTATGTGGATGATATGTTTCTAATTCAAAACGAAAAGGAAATCATCCAAGATGTGAAAACTCAATTGTCTTCTAAATTTGACATGAAGGATATTCATGTTGCAAATTTCATTTTGGGCATGGAAATGAAAAGAGATTAAAAAAAATAAGGATTTTTGGTTAAATTAGAGGAAATGTGTTGAGAAAATATTGTATAGGTTTAATATGGAATAAAGTAAACCAATAATGGTCCTTGTTCATGTAGATGTAAAGTTATCTATAGATTAATGTCCTAAAACATAGGAAGAGGAAGAGGAAATTTTCAATGTTCTACATGCTAATGTGGTTGATAGTCTGATGTATGTAATGGTGTATAAAATATGAGACATTACAAATGTTGTGGGATTTTTAAATAGGTATATGTGTTTAAACAAGTGGGAATACAAGTGGTAATGTGTTTAAACAATGTGGACAAGTAATCAATTGCATGGGCAAGAGATGTAGTTGGACTCTCAATTGCATAAGTTGAATACATGTGAAACACTCAGGTAAACAAGGAATCAACATGGTTACAAATATTATGTTTAGGAATTAGGTTGGTACAATAAGTTGTAAGGATATATTGTTATAATCAAACTGTAATGTTCTAGGTGAAGAATCCAACTTATCACTTGAAGACGAATCACATTAATGTTCAATATTACTTTGTGAAGGAAATGGTTGAAGACAAGAAGGTGTTACTAGTGAGGATAAATTCCTTGAGTGTTGCAAATTTTTTAACGAATAATGTGAACATCGAGAAGTTTTCTTGGTGTAGATCTACCTTGGACCGTTGATTAAGAAATACTATGGCCCACTCTATTTAAAGAAAAAAAACAAGTGGGAAAATGTAGGGCATGCGTTATATTATTTGCACAACTAGCCCCACCTATGATTTTTCGGATCCTTGTGCTTTTTTCTTCTATGCTTGTCCCCTTTAGGGAATTTATATGGTTACCAATCCTAGAGTAAGACCCCAAGACCTTACAAGAGTAAGACCCTAAGACCTTATAAGAGTAAGACCCTGGGCACCTTATAAGAATAAAATCCTAGGCACCTTATGCATCGATAAGGCTACCTCGATCCCAAAGTGCCCCTTCAAGGACCACTACAAGAAATAGAACAATTAGATTGTTGGCTCACGTGAAGCATGAAGGTGAGGAATGACTATTAGGAGAAAATATTTGCATACTCAGTAACTATGCACTCCTTCCCCTTGCACTAATTATTGATCTTCCTAGCAAACAATACTAGCAGACCTGGACATCAACTAAGCCTATGGAATAAGTTAATGTGTTTCCACTCCCAATGTAGTTCCACTACGAATCTACTCATTTTTACACAAAGGTAGGAGAAGCGAGCACTTTTCCACAACATTTTTCTACACCTGATTCTCCTTACTTCCTTGATATATTGATTGATCAAAACCTCTCCATTCAAAGGTCTGGATTCAGTCTCTATAATTAGTGGAAGGAGGAATACCAACGTTGGCCAAAGTGATTAATTTAGTGTAGAGCACCTCTATCTATGGATTGAAGTGATAGAACATGACAACCCCACCCAACATTCTTGTATGAGCCACATTGTAAATATGATGTAACATTATGCAATGTTCGAAATCAAAGAAAAAAGGGGACTGAGTCAAAGGGACACAGATTCTAGAGCTGGGGGAGGAGAATTGTTGCTTGGGGTGTTATGGTTTTTTGTGCAAAGAAGAAACCTGCATTTCAGGATGGCCATTGAAGGCTACCTAGTGCATTAAGTTAATGAGCTAGTTCTTGAAATTAAATTGGCCAATGAAAAACACTCATGCCCATGCTTGCTTGAAAAAAAAACTACAAACAAGGACAACATAAATTTAGGAAGGGCTGCAAAACAACAAGGACACAATAGTAAATAATGTGACAAAAATGTAGGCCAAGAGGCATTCAAGAGAGCATTCGAACGAAAGGATAAGGAATTCATAGGAAGCATTCAGACAGGAAGAGGAGATGATTTCTTTGGGAAATACTGATTCAAACTCCTCACATCAAGGGAGTAGAGCCTTTTGTTTTTGAGGCAAATCGATAAGGGACTAGGATCGGGCCTCCAACATAAGTGTTAAAAAAGAAACATTGAAGAGGAGAGGAGAAGAGAAGAGAAGGGGATCAATTCTTTTCCCCTGGAGGCTGTGGGTTGAGTGCTAGCGTCTAGAACCCTGTAACAACTAGGGGTCCCTAGAGGCTATGGGTTGAGATAGGATTCCTAGATCCCTATAACAACTTGGGTCCCTGGAGGCTATGGGTTGAGACATAGTTCTTTGGATCCCTGTAACATCATGGGTCCCTGGAGGCTATGGGTTGGGATGAAATTGCTAGAGCCATGTAACAACTTGGGTCCCTTGGAGGATGTGGGTTGAGATAGTTACTATGGATCCCTGTAACAGCCTAGGAAGAGGCCATCTTGAAGAAGAAGTAGAGAAATACTAGAGAAAAGATAATTGGATATTTACCTATTGGTATAATTGATTCTGGACTCCCTAGAAAGGGGTGAATCACTATGCGTGCACTTGGTGTGATGTGGGGCACCTTTGGACTCCTTGTGCTAGAAAGGAAATAAGCAATCAACTGGTGGGTTTGAGGAAGGAGTCCTCTAGAGTCCTTGGTTCAGTTGATAGCTGGTGTGTAGTCCTGAAAGTAAGAATTTCCCCCTTAGACTATGGAATCTGGCTCGGGGATGGAAACTGCAAGTAAAAGTGGTTGTAGTTGTTTATGGTTGGGTGGAGAGTCCTCATCTTAGACTTAGTTTCCCTACAAACTTTAAGATATTTATCTATGAATGGTTTCTTACAACTAATTGAATCATGTTGGATTGTTGTTAATAATGGTTATGGAAACCAGGGACTGCATTGTGACATTATTGTTCACATAAGTGGTGCATCCTTGTGGGGATATCTCCCTGATATGTATGTTGAATGTATATATGTGTGTTTGTGCTTGAAATTGGAAAACAAATGTGTGTAAAAACTGATTGATAGAAAACACAATGTTTCTGATGCAATAAACCAAATAATAATGATGTTTAAGCTATATAGACGAGGTGAATCTAAATCTGAATGAAATACTTAATTGGCTCAAAATAATATGGTAAAAAAAGAAAATAAATTCATGATATGATTCAGGCCATAGCCAACACCAAGGGTGCCAGATTTGAACCTTGTAAAATAGTGGGTTATGAGACCCTTATATTAATATATAGATTACATGGAAGACCTATGCTGGGCAGAGTCGGTAATTATTTACAGGTTATGTATTCACTTACAAGTTGTTGTCTCGATAGGAAAGAAGTGTATGAATGTTAAGAGAGATTCCCGGGGCTGTTCGAGCCCTGCAACTTTCCCTAAATGACCTCATACCTTTCATTTGTAGGATTTCCATTCCCACCAAGGGGAATTTGGCAATGAGGGTTACATGTCCCTGAGAATATCCAAATGCCCCAGAAACTCTTGAGTGGCACCAGGGAGTTGTTTGTAGAGTCAGTGTAAACTATGGAATTATTTTCATGTGGCATGTGAGGTGGGGACCTATCAAAATATCGCGCCAAGCACATGACCAACAATAGTCATGGGAGCACCTACACCACCATGTGAGGAATTCCTTGTGCGCTGGTAGGGAAGGCTCACGGGCTAGGAATCCCTCATTAGAGTGAACACCCAAGCTTAGGAGGGGTAACACCATGGAATAATTTAGTTGGACATTAGCAAAGTGCCAAGATATTTAAGAATACCAGGAGGTATACTAGACCTCTGGGCCAGAGCCACGGTCGAGAAGACTAGCTCGAGGAAGCCTGCGTAGTGGTAGAGCTTGTCTTTAGGGAGATTATATAGATCCTTGTCTAATATAATCCTTGAAGTAGAGACAAAATTCCTTGAACAAGCCACAACAGAATGGAAAAGAGAAAAAGGAATTTGTTGTGGTGAGAGGAATGAAGCTCTAATATTATAGAATGGATTAGACACCCTTATCCCTTGCAGAAGAAGAATCCTTAAGCAAGAAGGCTTCCTATTGGAGGGACCAAATTCTCATTTTACGCGATTGGTCAAGAGACTAACAACGTGGCACAAAATTCTTGGACGGGGGTTGAACCCTGTAAGCTAATTTAATTAGTTACCAGGAAGTCTATCACTTGACGGACTAGGGATCGTCTCCAGATGGATACCGTAATGAAAAATTTATGTCAAAAGTTTCGGGAGGTCATAATCTCAGAATCTCGTAACAAATTGCAAATTGGAATTTAGTTGGAGTTCTGAGATTTAGGATTGACTACCCCTAGATATACAAGTGGAAATGTGTTATTAGTCATGAGGTAACTGATGTGGCCCAGAGGTGGGAGCCCAAAGGCTTATCCCCAAAATATCTCTGAAGGTACAACAAGGGAGAGATGGGATTGAAGCGTCGAGATGACGTGACAAGATGATGTAGGCCCGAAGGTGTTTCTATTGGCTGGTGGGTTGGCTCATAATGAACATAAGACTTGACGCATAACCTAGATGGATGAAAAGAAGGCGCAAATGAAAATGTTGGGCAAAGCCTGGTGGGATGAGGTAAAAGGTATGCATGGTTAGGATCATATCATCATTGTGGTGTTATTGGTTAGGAACTGGCCCACTTTTTGAGTCAGTCCGATGAAGTTCACCTAAGGAATAAAATGGGAGTTATGGAAAATGTGTCGAGAGGAATATAGTAGGACGACGTAAGTCATACCATGCAGCAATATTGGACAGGGATTGGCCACTTACCATGTTAGCTTGACAATCTAATCCTGGAAAAAATAGAGAGGAGCCACAAGGGAGGCACCAAGGTAAAGGAAGCGGGATGAGGTGGCATGAGATAGTTATGGAGGACCAATGAAAAGAGGCAATATGGCCCCACCATCCATGTAAGCCCGTTATGTGAAACCCGATAGGAAGTAGAGGGCACTTTTGATAGTGCATAGGAAGGGACTAAACGGGATGACGAGGAATGATTGTTTGGTTATCCATGCGAGATTGACAGAGCTCTCATTGGCAGAGGAGGAACCATAGATGGTCCCATTGTCTGCGTAATCTCGGTGCAATGAGCCGACGGGTAACCAAGCACGTAATTTGGGAACCGTTGGGAGAGGGACCAAGCGAGATGACATGGAGCTGATGAGTAGTTCATTAGAAGATTCAAGAACATGTAGGTACCGAGTTGGTTTGTGCCCCATAATATATCTAAGTGATCGATTAAGGGATGGGCGACTTGTTAATTTTTTCATAGGGAGAAATTATTCTTTTCTATAATGGTTACATTTCATCATTAATACATTAAATTCACCCCATATCATCATTACATTATACAGATCTACACCATTATACATCAACATGCGCAATAACATAGAAAGAAACATCATCATCATCATCATCAATGTAGCAGAACATAAAAGAAATAATAGAAGAAAGCATGCACACATATAGAGACACGAGGATTGGTCCGAGACCAGGGAAAAACCCACTATGGGGAAAACCCTTGCAACTCTTCTTCTTCTTAGAGCGTCATCAAATGAAGCAGCAAAAGGGAGTACAATGATCCATAACTTTATCTATGCAGCAAAACAATAATGATATTCATGAAACACATCTAATCATGCTAGGAATCATAATCCTCATACTGATGGCTATAATGTGTTGTCACAAACTGATGTCAACTACTATATACTGTTGTCACTATGTTGAACACTGCTGAGCATTGATGTCACTGTCAATGAGCCCAATACATTTGTTTGCAATGGATACTAGAAAATCATATATAAAGATCTATAGATCTATATAAATGTAGAGAGAAACCCAGATCTACCAGATTACTGAAGTCAACTGAAGTCAAGATGTCAAACCCTAGATCTGAACTAGAGTCACTCATCAAAACTGTTTGTGTGCGATTGAAACTCCTTGGTCTCTCGGTCACTGTATGAGAGTGCTTATGACTGCAAGGTTGTTGTTAATAAATATTTATTCGTACGACTATGGCACAATGCAGCGAAAACATAGAGTCACTCCCTTATTGTTGTTGTGCAAGCAATCAAGATGCCCTGGTCGCTCTCAGGACCACTCTATGTAAGCGACTTGGAATCACAACCTTCCGATCTGCATTTGAACTTAGAGTCGCTCTCAATAAACTATCTCTGAGCGACAAGAGAACCAAAGTTTCTCCCTTTCCTACTATGTGCCTATGACCAGGGATAAAAATATCTTGATCTGTGCAAATGATCAAGATCCAAAAAACCCAAACTCAGAGCAAACCTTTCACTTGTGATTTCGAACCCTATGCAAACTCCTTTCGATGAATATGTGCGAGCCAAGAAAAAATAGAATAATAGAAAGATGATGATATTTTGAAACGAACTTGAGCTCAATTCCTTTTATAGGCTTTCCTTAGGGTTAACTTGGGGTTAAGATTGACCCAAGCAGTTACCCATGTGGTTAGGGTTGACCCATTCCATAATACATGTATGAAAAAAAAATTCATAAGTCAACTTCCGCTTAACCAAATTAGGTGATATTTAGATCGATTTTGGTCCTCTTGAAAAAAGGAATACAATGAATTCATTATCTAGGTAATTTGAGCTGTCCAAGGTCGAATTTTACAACATTTTCCAAAATTAACACGACTTATCATACTGCATTTTGGGGCACCTCACTCCCTATAGTACGACAAGTGATAAACCCCCCGGAATAGATTTGAGCTGTCGGTTTAGAGGTTAGAGGCTTGATCAAACTACCTTCTAGTGGAATCCCACTTGTTAAAGTATGTTGAGCAATGAGGTGCCAGAAAACATTTATATGTCACGAGAAATACAATGAACCATCAATCATGTTTGAGATAGGAGGGCTATGGGATAAGCTATGACCCTTTGTCATTTCGTGTAGAAATGGAGCAGGGCCATAGTGGAATAAGAATGGGTTTGGGAGCTTCAACCTTAGTGCTCGACCTTTGGTCGTGTCATGTAGAAACAAGGAGAATAGTGTCGAGCCATTAGCAAAGGGAATTTAGCCTGCAAAGGGATTAAGCAGGGTAAGCACTTATAGGCTTAGATGACAGTCACATGGTAATTTTGGGATCTCCATGAGTTGTAGGAAATAAAAAAAAAAGAAATAAAATGTACATCAAAAAGCTGTCTAGGTTTAAAACCGGACTGGATGGGGTTCGTCACGGGCAAGTGATAATAAAAAAAATGAAGAAAATATTTTAGACTAATTAACTATCTAGTATTAAAAGTTGAGTTAATCTATTGATCCCTGTTTTGTGGGTAAACTAACATCAATGAAAGTTGTCTAAGAATAGGAAAATGGTCATGTTGTTGTTTTGATGGCCATAGGTCATAAATATGATGCTGTCTTGGTTATGATGATTGAATGATTAATGCATATGATTTATAAATGTGTTGATACACTAACATGATTGTTTTGTCACAATAGAATCTCCATGGTAAATCATGATCCCGAGTTTGTGTAGTTATTATTTTGAAAAGCCTAACCATGTGTGTGATTGAAAACACATCACAAGTAGCATAAAGAAGAAGTTATAGTGATGAGGACTAGAATGGTTGAATAGAGTTCTGATTAGTTACACGTAGAAGTGATGGGGTTCAAACTAATGAAGAAGAGAGATCAGTTGGCCAAGGGGGAGGGAATCATTCCCCAGATTAGATGGACATGTTGAGAATCCTAAGGGATGTGGTGAGAAGCTTTAAGGCTGATAATGAGATGCTGGTAAGAGCCCAAGAAAGGAAAGAATAGATAAATGCAGTCATATTGTAAAGTCTCCTAGATTGGCATAGGAAAAGGCAATATGAGAGGAGGACTAGTCATAGAGACAGGAAAATCCTTTAGGAAACTGAAGAAAACACCAATGAAGCAGATGGCGGCAGGTATAGAAAGAGGCATAAGAAAGGGAGTGAGGACACTGTGCCAGAAGGTGAGCCTTTGAGCACTCCAGGAGGAGGAACTACCATGCAAGTGCAATATTCAAGTAAACCATCTAATTTAGCTTCCCAGCGGTATATCCATTCTCACCATCCTCATCATTCAGCAAAAAAGGAAAAGGGCACATGTATGAAGAATTTAAGAAGGAAAATTCACCTACATTTGATGGGGATATGAAGAAGGTAGAGGATGTAGAAGCATGATTGCTAGGAATGAACAAAATTTTCAGAATACATGACTATTCCAAGAATATGAAAGCTAGAGTTGCCTCGTACAGTTTTAAAGGAAAAGTCGACATATGGTGGGAATGTTTGAAGAATTTTAGAGCCACCACTAGAAAACGAGTTGACATGGAAGGAGTTTGAGAAGTTCTTCAGATAACATTACCTATCTGAACGATAGTATCATAGCAAGGAAAAAGAGTTTTATGAATGCAAAATGGGTTAGTTAACTAGTGATGAGCATCTCACCAAATTATTGGAACTGTTTAGGTATGTACCATATCTCAAGGATGAGAAAGCCAATATTCAAAGGTTCATCAATGGGATGCCTATGGAATTCAAAGGTAAAATCAAAGTGCTGGAACCCCAAACCCTGAAGGATGTTATCAATAAATTAGGGAATTGATGTGAACAAGCAAAGTGCAGGCTTGAAATTAGGAGTAACTAGCAAGCCAAGAGAAAATATTGATGTAATAAGAATTGGCCTAAGAAAAACCCAGACAAGAATGGAGTGAGGCACCCAGCTCAGGCATGACAGTTTCAACAAAAACCCAATGTTGTTGTTAAGAAAAATGTGTAACAACCAGTGTCATCACAACCCAAGTTGGAGGTTTGAGAACCACTCAAGTGTTGGACCTGTGGTGGGGACCACAGGAGGAGAGACTGCCCACATCAACAGAATGTTGGACCGAAGATTTACAATACTTAAGAGGCAAGTACAATGGGTGAAGTAGGTCACATTATGCCAAGGATTTATGCAGTAGTGGACAATCACCAAGCGAATCACTAAGTAGATCACCAAGCATCAATCTTGAGATGGAAGGTAAGATACAAGAGCAAGTCATTTCTATTTTGATTGATCCAGGTTCTAATTATAGTTATATCATCCCGAAACTTGTTGAGAAGTGTGAATTTGGCAAGGAATTGCATAAAGAACCTTGGTTTATTCAATTGGACATGTGCATTAGGAGAAGGATCAACCATTGGGTATGGTCATGTGCAATTTAGCTCAGTGGCATTCTGTGACAATCCTCTTGAAAGTGTTACAATTGGGTGGGTATGGCATATTATTGAGCATGGATTGGTCATACTTACACCGAACCAAGGTAGATTGCTATGAAAAAGCAATAGAATGCTTGGATGAGTAAGGAATGAAGAGGGTGTTGCAAGGCAAGAGGAATCCCATATCAGTAAGGTTGATCACCATTATGCAGGCCAAACGTAGCAACATAAAATGATGCATGTTGTTTACAGTACAAGTTTCCAAGAATGAGGAAGCTAGTAGAGAAGCATAAGATAAGGAAGTTGATCTGTTTCAAAAGTACCATGGTTTGCAATAGTTTGTACATGTTTTTCTAGTGTAAGTTCCTAGATTACCTCTTCATAGGGAGATAGATTTTTTTATTGGCCTAATACTAGGAGCAATACCAACATCTAAGACTCAATATAGGATGAGCACTCCAGAGTTGGTTGAGCTAAAATTAGAACCGAAAGAAATGTTTGACAAGGGTTACATAAGGCCAAGTGTGTTTCCTTCGGGAGCACCAATATTATTTGTGAAGAAGAAATATTTCTTTGTGTTTTATTCTTTTTTATAGGTGTTTTAGTTTCTTAGATCTTGGTCCCCCCAAGATAGAGGCCAATAACTATAATAAAGAATTTCTTTTTGTTTTCTTCTTTTCCCTTGGTGTTTCAGTTTCTCAAACCTTTCACCCCCCCCCCCCCCCCCAATGATCTAGATCACTAGAAGCACAAGTTGTAAATGTAAACTATAATGTGAATCTCCTCATGGCAAACCTAACCAATAAGCTTGGGATATTCATAGAATATGGGGGTTCTAACATAGAATTCCAATTAGAGGGGAGATCCATAGGTTGGGAATAAATGAAGAGGGAGCCAAAGAAAGAACCTGAAAAATATCAACCCAATTCGAGTGCCATGAACCATTCACAACATTTGTTCAAAATGGAAGTGAAGGTTGATATTATGCTATATCAACATGATATTGATGCTTTGAAGCTAAATAAGTGGTTGTAGTAATTATAAATTTATTTCAATGTTCATCATATAGAGGAAGAATAAAATATTTCATTTGTGAAAATTAAATTAGAGGGGCATGCTTTGACCTAGTAGAAAGTCACATTGAGATGTTGAGGGTAGAGGGAGATTCTCTAGTGACTAAGTGGTAGGACTTTAAAATATTTATAAGGTCACAATTTTATCCTATCATTTATGTAGAGGAACAATGGATTTGATGGTACAAATTTAGGTAGAAGTAGGGGTAGAGTGTACATGAGTACACCACAAATTTTAGAAAGATGGCCATAATGTTGGGTATCTCTCCAAGAATTCAGATATACATCTCAAGTATTTGGGGGGTCTACAAAACCATATGTGGAAGCAAGTGATGTTGGTCAAGCCTAAATCATTGGATGAGGCATCTAGGCTTGTGTACATGCATAATACCTAGAGAACATAGGCTTGAAGAAAGGGAAACCAAGTGGATCGAAGGAAAAATATCACTAGAACGCTTCTAAGGAGGCGAATAAGAAGTGGATATGGGAAAAGATAAAAATACAGTGGCCACAACACACAGGCACAAAGAACCCCACAAATACTATAACATTGACAATCATATAGAGGAGAAGTGTTGGAAGTTTCATCCACAACTTAACCCAAAGAAAAAAAAGAAAGATAATAAGAAGAAGAATATCACGGTCATTAATTGGAGCAACCATGTTGAAATAAACTAGAATATGGATGAGAAGATCATCTGTACATCAGCGTAGGAGAAGGTGAATCTAAGTATCCTTCAACAACATGAAGATAAATAAATGACACAAATATTCCACATAAAGATACATGTGAAGAAGACAAATATTGATTCTCTATTTGACTTAAGATCATAGGTGAATCTTATTGTAGTAGAGAAGGTTAATAATTTGGTATTGGAAGTTCCTGATCACCCAAGCCCATGTCCATTAGGATGGATAAATAAGGATGAAAAGATAAAGTTAACAAAATAGTGTAGAATTATATTTGCTACCAATTCTTATTTTATTGATGTAGCAAAACTAGATCTAGTTCCCCTTGATGTATGTGCAGTAGTGTTTGGAAGTCCCTATATGTACATGTGTGATGCAATATTCATGCAAAGAGCCAACTAGTAGCACCTCATCAAGGATGGAAAAATTTTCACCATCAATGTGCATAAAGGAAAGTTGAAAAATTTCACTGCCAAGTGCAAATCAAGCCAGGAGACTCATCAGTTCTCGAGAGAAGTACATTTTACTATTTTTACAAGAAAAGCAGCATTTAGAAGAGTTTGTGAGAAGAAATGCATCCATGGAGGGGTGTCTTAAGAAACAAAAAAAAATGGAAGAGTTTCTACAGGCACACAAGGATGTGTTGTAAGATCCCAAAGGGATACCACACAAGAGGGAAGTAAAGACTGAGATCCAACTATTGCTAGACTCTCCATTTCCAAACATTGGGTTGTATAGGTAGTATGCTATAAAATAAAGTGAGTTGAATACAAAATTGTAGCAACTACTACAATAGGGTGTCATTTGACCAATACACCACCATGTGCATCACCCAACATCATTGTGCCAAAGAAAGGTGAGACTTGGAAAATGTGTATAGATTATAGGGCATTAAAAGAATTACACTCAATAATAGGTACCACTTTCCTAGAATAGATGACTTGCTAGATTAGTTGCAACAAGAAAAATACTTCACGAAGAAAGTTTATATATCACATTAGTCAGAGAAGAAGACACCTAAATAATTCCTTCAAAATAAGGAGAGGGTTTGTATGAATGGTTAGTCATGCCATTTGGCCTATGAGATGCACCATGTTTATGAAGTTAATGAATGATATAATTTCCCCTTTTGTAGATTCATTTGTTACTGTCTATTTGGATGAAATAGTATATAGTGCTACTAGGGAGGAGCACATATCACATTTTACGCAAGTGATAGAGACAATAAATTAGAAGAACTAGCTACTAGAAAATATCCAGAGTTATGAGTTGCACAACAATATTTGGTGTATCTGGGGTATATGATATGTGGAAGAGATTTGAAAATAAATGTCACCAAGATAGAAGCTTCATTAAATGGAAAATGCCTACTAATGTTTTTGAGGTTAGGAGATTCATTGGGGTGGCATAGTACCTAAGGAAATTCATAACCCCATTTTCAATGGTAACAACACCACTCCCTACCATGATAGCAAGGGGCAACCATTTCTAGTGCAAAAAGGGTCAACATAGGGCCTTTGGAGAGTTAAAGAAGAATATCAATTAAACAACAATTCTAACATTACCAAACTTGTAAAAACCCTTTGAAGTGGAGACATATGAAAGTGGGAATGATATGGAAAAATTTTTGATGTAGGAAGGAAGGACTATATGCTACCATTTTGAATTATTTCACAAGGAAGTTCTTAACTACCTTACCTACGATAAGGAGTTTTATGCGTTGGTGGAAGCTGCGAAGAAGTGGAAACACTACCTGATGGGAAAGGAGAGTAATACAAACAGATCACCAACTACTATATTACCTACAAGCTTCGATTAAGATACAATAGACCAGACATTACAATTGGATGGGGTTTCTAAAATAGTTTCATTTAGTGATCAAGTACAAGAAGGGTAGCACAAACAACCTAGTCAACATGATTTCAAGGCCAACCACATCAAATATCACAACTTTAGGAATTTTTATGGACATGGATCCATTCACCCATTGATCAAGATTTATGCAGGAATGAAATGAAATACAAATATAAACAGAAACACAAAGGTACAATGAAAACAATACTTTAATTCATTAATAACAAAGTACTAAAAATTGTTTACATGTAGAAAGGAGATAAACTAGTTCAGGTTATGGTAACTTATCTTTGAGAATATATGTGGTAGATATATGCCTTCTAAACTATATGTTACAATGAGGCTCGAAGGAAAATTTATTATTGAGAAATAATGGAAAATTCTAAACATCCAAAAACCTAAAACTAGGAGATGAAGCGCCAAAATTCTATGGGCCTCATTGGGGTAAATTGGTACATCAACTTCTCGAGGTTGTAACTTTTGCATACGATCTTCGTTTGACGTGTACGGTACCTCACTAGAAAGATATAACTAAGGAATACTAATTTCAAATAAAAATTCATACCACAAGCTATAAATTTTCCCATTTTCCAAAAATAAATGATTTATGGAATCAAAACGGCTCTGGAAGTTCACGACCTGAAAAACAACCAAAAATAGTAAATTGTGCTACAATTAAGGAAAATAGAAGAAACAATGGTGGGGCCTAAGTGGAATAGGTGTGTGGGCACAAATATCCACCTAGATCAGTCCTCCCCCTTAGGAAGAAATGGTCCTCATTGCATTGAGTGCCTCCATGGGATGGGGGAACTTTTGCTGAACTTGGTCCATGGAGAGCCACTTGCCTTGGTGCAGGAGTTGGCCAACTTTGGAAACCTGATACAGTTGGATCTTCTATTGGAGAGTTTTATTGATATGTGTGCCTATGAATCAATAAGTCATGGCTTGTTCCATGCATTCCGGGTTTATCTTTTTTGGTGTGAGTTGTTCTGCAATGTCTGATGTGTCCAGTAATGGTGGGAAGTAACACCTAAGGCGGTCTACATTGAATATTGTGAGCAGGCCAAGGAATGGGGGAATGTTGATCTCAAAATAATTATCTCCCATAACCTTGGTGATGGTGTAAGACCCATGGTGGGCCCCAGTATTGCAACAATAATTCTGCAACTCCTGGGACTCCCTTCTTTACTTTTATCAACCCAGTAGTTCGTAACAAACTTGGAAGCGACGGTGATGTATGCACAAGTACTAGCTCTTGTCGCAGCTGTCACTTGGTCAGCTGGCATAAGTCCGCTAGGAGCTTAAGCCAACTTCTATGAGCTCTGAGAAGAAGCTTTCTAACTGATGGATGGAAGCTAACTCAAGGGAGGCTAATCTACTTGCAGAAAGAAGCGAAAAGTGGAAAGGAAATGCAAACCCTAGCAAACACTAATTTTACCGACTAACCCTACTGGTGCAAGAAAAATGATGAAAGTTACAGAAAGGAATGCCATTGACTCTTAGAAAGGTAAAATGCATGTGACTAAGCTACTTCTAAAGTGAAATCTGAAAAGAAACATCTTTTTGTATTTTTCAGTAAGTTGGCAGAATTATTGTGCATGTGCTTTAACTGTTTTTGACTGTGCAGAGGTGGATTGGCGAGAGGAAATGCTTGCAGGAGGTTGGGAAGGTTTGAAGAGGGCCTAAGGGGTCCCTAGCACCCTTCTAGAGAGTTTCACAGAGTTTGGCTATCAAGAAACTGCTTTCTGAGCTTCTATAGGAAGTCTGCAGGGGTTCTACAGGATGTTCTGTAATTTTCTACAGGATGTTTCGAAAAGAGGATTTTGGAGGGTGGATGGAGAGAGAAAGGTGGAGAAGTGAGTATGGGGGTAGTTTAAGGGTGTGAGGAGGTCTAGGACTTGGTGGATGAGGCTAAGGAGCGATTGGATTTGGTTCAAGGATGGAGGAAGCAATGATGCACAAGAATGTAGAAATTAGGGCAAAGGGAGAAAACGTAGCAAATGAGAGGCAAGAATCTAAGTTGGAGGACGAAGCAGGTTGCATGGATGGGGTAAGGGTAGGAGAGGAGGTTTCACAGGTGCTCTGCACGTGATTTTTCAAAACTAACCAACAAAGACTCGGAAAATCAAGGACCTAGCTACTTTAACCTAATCTGTCCTAAATAACAGCAGAGAAAATGAACAACATTTTACTTGCAACAAAATCATGTGAAGTAGCTATGAAAACTAAGCAATCATGAACCTGAGCATGTAATCACAACTAGTATCAACTTCTGCAAATGAGAATCTAACACTAATAATTGCATGATGAAGCACAGACAGTGTTTTTAGTCGCAGCAAGGACACCCTGGTTCCAGCTCATGGTCCCATTGAGGGAGAGTTGAGATCAGAGGTGCTTGATAGCCTTTTTCTGAAGATCTTCTCTATTATTAACCTATAAAATCAATCTGAACATGAAAATCTATTTTAATCATCAAAAACGACCTGAGTAACAAAGCAATATTTTAATCTAAATAACAGATTTTATTCTAAGAATGCAGCAAAGACACATAAAAGTAAACAAAGGAGGTATCGGGCACTTGGGTTGGGCTCAACCCCAAGAGCTACAACCTCCTAAGATAGATTAGAGCTGGTGCAAAGTTGGATTCATCTTTATTGATCAAAAGAATAGTTACATCCCAAAAACTGTCTACAAGAAAAAGCTTGAAAATGTGCTGAGATGCAAAGCTAATCTATTGCCTAAAAAATGACTAAAATCGAACTACAAACTAGCTAACTTCTGCCAACAAAGTGACTAACTGAAATGAGGCCCTAAGCCTTCTTATTTATATAAATTGAGGACCCCAACAACCCTCCTAAACTTTAGGAACTCGGCAGCCAAAACTTGTAGTTAACGACACCTTTACTAGCCCTTGCTCGGCTGCCCTTGTGATAATCGATTTGGTGGCCCTTGAACTCCAAGCTGATGGTGGAGAATTTGAGGTAAGGGCCCATAAATGAAGGGGACACCTTCCTACAATTGCTCTCCCTTGTTCTTCCACGAATTTGGCTGCCAAGTGCTCATTAAAACCTGTGATTTTGTCTCAAAATTGACCAAAAAACTGCACAAAGCACCCATTAGAATTTTTGGCATAATGACTAACCCAATTCACTCTATTAGCATAAATATAATAAAAAACATGCAATAAACTAATGAGAATGGTGGATTAAGTCAAATTAGGCGGCCGAATGAGCCCATATAATTATCCACTTTTGGGGCTCATCATCACCCCCCTACTAAAAGTGTTGCTCATCCTTTGAGCAACTATTCTATCTCCTCATCTTTGATGGCCCTGGTGGCCTCCCTGTCATGCCAAGCTTCTGAAGTGATGTCCTCTTCTCGGTCATGAAACCATGCTTTTCTCTCTGCTTCTTCCCACTGCCTGTGCTCCTTTTCTTGTAGCAGTTTTGTCAGTGCTTCAACCTCAGCCGACAACTTGTCTTCTCTTTGCTGTTAATCGGATGTTTCCTTGTCTTTCCTTCTTCCTGTGATTGTTTGGCCGCCTTTTCCTCCAATTTCTCAGTCTCTCTTAGCTTAGCCCGAGTTTCCTGTAGAGAATTCTCAGCTTCTTGTAGAACTGTCTCAGCTTCCTGTAGAGTTGTCTTTGAGTCCATCATCTGAATTCTCTCTCTCCAAGTGAAGGTTTTTGGCTTCCTCATTCATAGGTGATGGTTATCTTTGAATGAGACTCCTCCTTTTGTTTAGTTGTGGTGTCCTCGATAGTAATTGGCTCTTTTGACTGTGGTTTGGGTATGCCCACTTTTATCCGTGTGATCCGTCTTGCCTTAAAGTACATGGGGGTCTCCCTTTTTCGCTTCCCTTTTTTGCTTTGGAGATGTGCTTAGGGCAGCAAGCATAGTTGCTACCTCCCTAGCCAATATCTCGAGTGATTTCCCCTTTTTCTGCTCTGTTTCCATGCTTCCTGTAGAAAGTCATGTGTCGACTGTTCTCATGCTTCCTGCAGAAACTGTTTTCAACTGTTTCGGTCAGCTTGGCTGGATGTGTCTTTCCTTTTAATTTTTGTGTGGTTGCCTTGGTTATGCCTTCCTTTGTTTGGACTTTTTTAGTCCTCTCTGCTCTACCTGCGTCTTTGATTTAGGTTGCAGGGGCATTAAGAATTCCTCTGTTATCTCATCGTCATGACCCTGAATTTTGTCACAAAAGGTCATCCAATTGGCACGGGTGAAGAGGTTCACCACCTCGGGATGTTCACGCAATTTCCTGGAATCTGAGGGTTCCTTCCTGATAGACCCCCCCTGGCATGGTGAGAGTGCTCTGTTTTAGGCTCTGAGCAGAGAGGGACTGCTGTTTTATGGTTTCCTCCTTTGAACCTCAGGACAGGATCTCTCAAGTGTTTATATTTTAACTTGCACCAATTCCTTGGTTCTAATGCTTTGGATGCCCCAAACTCGGTTGTCCGTGTATATAAGGAAGAATTAGGTTAAAACAGACAGAGTCTAGAACCCAATTTTCATCCCCAGCATACATACAACCATGTAAAATTCACATTCTTCATACACAGGTTAGCCCTCACAGTGCTTTATCTTTTCTACAGGAGGAATTTTCTTAACAGGAACGGTGGAGGAGAATTTTGACGCAGAACCAACTGAGAAATTCCGTGCAACACACAGGAAAACTACTATTTTCGACTCACAGGCAGACTTGTCTCTAACCCTCCAATTCAAGACAGTTCAATTCACCACTTTTTCGAAATATACCATGCATGGAAGAGTGTTTTTGAGCCTACCTCTCTCGGAACTCCAAATTCGACGAAGAAAAGTCCAGGCTTCTCTGCTCCGGAAAGTTGTGCCGTACTTCCTGTAGAAGACCCCCCCGGTTCCTGTAGAATGCTACTACGCCTCTAAGTGAGCCTGATACACAACAGAATCTTGAAGACAAGTAGAAAAACCGGTGGAGGACGACTAGTTAATCATTTTGTGGAAGCGAAGGACGCATACTTCAGTTGCAAGTGCAAATGAACAACAGGTGGTTTCAGTCGAGCATTTTTTTAATTATGGTGTGATTCGTGGTAAGGGGATGAGGTGGAAAAATGTGGTTGGCTCCATGCAGAGGGCAGTGTTGTCCCGAAACTTCATGTTTTCTACCTGTAATCACTTCCATCAGTTACATTGAAGGTTAAACGATCACCACTACCTGTTTCCAGATTTCCTCCTGAGATGGCTGAGCACACATGTCGTATTCACCCACCGAGCACTGTTTGAACTGGATGAGGGTGGCCAGTTATCTGGCCACCAATTTTTTTAACCACGACCATCTCATTGTTCATGCAGTTCTCAAATTACATTCATGCAATCAAAGGAACGAGTTTAGTCACGTACCTGGAAGTCAAATGTGGCTGCTGTGAGGTGCTTTTTGCTGCTGCATTTGTTTTTGTGGTTGCATGATGGCTTGGTTGCTGATTCATGGCCGTTTTTCTTGTGCAGGTACCCTCTGGCTGGATCCACGCTGCAGGAGCCTGCTTCAACGTTCAAATTTTCACCCTCATGCTGTTGACGCTGACTTTTCACAAGACAGAAACTTGTTTTCTCCATTGCTCCCGAATGATAGACCGGATCGATCTGAAACTTTCTGATCATGTTCCTATCATCATTATGCACCTCCCATAGCAAAATTGCGATCAATGGATGCACAGATTTCGAGAAAAACTGAAAATGGCTGAAGATTACAGAGGTCGATTTCTCGGAAACCATGCATTGGAATTGGCTGAAACTTCTTGGGTAGGTTACCATCACCTATATGAATCTACCCATGAAAAATTCTTTGAAACGGATGCACAGATATGGAAAAAATGCAAAAAAGGCTGAATGTGATGGGGGCTGATTTCTTGGAAACCGCGCACCGCAATTGGCTAAAATTGCTCGGGCATGTTGCCATCGTCCCTATACAACTCCCTGTAAGACAGTTTTGTAAATGGATGCACGGTTTTCATGTGAGGGAAAAAACAAATTTCAGCACTATGTATTTTTACTTCCAAGCATTCTACAGTTTTTTGCATGGTAAGAAAAATGGGCTTGGGCTATAATGCAGACTTGGAATTCGTTGATGCAGAGTCTAGATGGAGCTTGGACAGGTAGGGTGTGCGAGACTTTGTTGCTTGACTTGTCATTAAAAATTCTGGCTGTCAATCTGAGGAAAACAGGGTTTCTTGTATGACTGTGCAGGAACACATAACCAGGTGGGTGACAGAGGTGTAAAGAGATGGAACAGGGTGCCATATGGTGATGGGTGGAAACAGGGGTGGCTGCAGGCCTAACAAACAGATTCCAACATTCAGATTCCCCTCCAAAATCGATTTTGGCTCGCCCGAAGGTTCTACAGGATGTTTCCTGTAGAAATACAGAACTCCTTGTAGAAAGCCCAGAACTTCCTGTAGAAAGCCCAGAACTTCCTGTAGAGGGTGGAATGTCGACTTGAATGTGATCAAATCCTAGGAAAGGTAGGTGGTCATGGAGGGAGTGTCTGTAGGGATGTCCTGTAGCCTGGTACATACCCCTATCCTTTTTTTGCGTGACCCTCCTTGCCTGCAATGTATTCCCTGCAACCTACAATTATTCCACAGAGATTAGCCCTGTTTTTTTTTCTTCTTTTTTTATTTTTTTCGAAAACAACTAGGGCACCTCATGGAGGTTTTCACCCTAATTGCCTGCCCTGGGTGCCTCCAAGGGAGGTTTTCACCCAGCAATCTTATTCTCTTTTTATTTTCTCTTTTTTCCAACCCATTGACCGCCTCATGGAGGTTTTCAATCAATGAGCCAATCTAAGGTGCCTCCGAGGAGGTTTTCACCTTAGATTTTTATTTTCCTCTTATTTTCATTTTTCTCTCTTTTTTTTTCTACCCTACCCTACTTGAAAAACAAAATCATTTTCAAGTATAAGAATACTTCCAATGGAGCCATGTGCACATTGAGATTAGAGACAAAATTATGTGGAGGCTTGAAATGCATGCTTTGACAGCTATCCGGATTTCAGAGACCAAATGATTTGACTTTGAAGCGATCATACATAGCTAAGGAAGAGAGTACTGCTGCAACTTAGTGACTGTCTGGAACCATATCTCAATATAGCTATGATATCCTTGGTCCTCTTGCTGATCTGGATCATTCTTCATGTCACCTTCTATCATGACCTTCTCATCTTCCTCTTTTTGCTGATTTTTCTCTTGACTACATGGAGGATTTGATGGTAACCATGAGGGAGCTTTCTTGATCTCTGATTCTGATCTCTTCTCTTCATCAAGTGCAGCCCATGGTTCTTTGATCTCCTCTCTTGAATCTTCTTTTGTTGGCTGTGATCCTTCAGTGCTGTCAATATAATCTCTTTTCTCCAATACTCTTCCTGAGCTATGGTGAATATCTTGGAGCTTAAGAGGATTTGTTTGGACATGTTGTGCCTCAGCATTATGATGGAGTTGAGCTACTCCAATGTGTGGATTTGGAAATGGTGGTACGGGTAGTTGAGTGGGGGTGTATATTTGAGATGGATGTGGATGGGGTTGTGGTTGGGAAGGCATTTGGGGCTACCTTGGTGGAGGAGGAGGCGATGGTTGCGGTTGAGCAGGTGGTGGAGGCAAAGGAGTGGGAGGAGAGTTGTACTGGGGCCTCCACCCTTGATGAGGTGCATTCCACTGAGGCTGTGGCTGAGCATAAGAGTGAAATGAATGAGCAGCTGGTTGGGCATAATATGGAGATGGATCTGACCAAGGAGGGGGTGTGGACCAGGAAGGATGAGCAGGGGGACCCCAAGAAGGCATGGAAGTGGCTAGATAGGGGTCGTAATAGGTCTGGGATGTCCCTTGCATTCCCTACTGGTAAGGTATGGGTCCATGTGGCCTCCTTTGGTTCAGATAATAGAGTGGTTCAGTGGCTCCTTTTGCCCTCTGATATGCAGCTTTGATTCTGGGTAAGGAAGGGCACTGATCTGTAGGATGGTCTTTTTCACAGACAAAACACACTTCTATGGAGTGTAATGGACATTCATTCCTAGGATGCTTTCTAGTGCACTTGGGACAAAAGATGGCCAAAGCCCTCTTGGCTTCCTCTTGCTTCCTTTGGATCCACAAGGTATCCAGTTGCATGGCAAGAAACTGCCTCATATCACTCTTGAAATCTTCCATCTGATTTTCAAATTTGTTTTTGGACAAGATACTTCTCCCAATATTTCTATTTGTAGCCATTTGCTCAAGAGGAATGTTTTCTTCTTCTTCTTCCCTTGAGGTTCTTCAAATATGTCTTGCAGTCCACCTAAGGGTTCTTTAATCATAGCGATCGAAGAAGAAAGAAGGTTGGCTGTGTGAAGCAGTGGGGGTGTTGTGCAATCATTTTTTTGAATTATCTCTACTCCTACAAGGCATGAAAGGAAATCTTTTTGGTTGATTTTTGCTTTTTTCTGCTTGTACCTACAAAACTAAAATAGATTGAACTGCAAATAACTATCTTGTTGAAATGAAAATGCGGAATTAAAATGAAAGCAGGAAAGGACTAATCTATTTTGCTCGAATGAAATTGCAGGAACGAAATGCTAAGCTACGCTTGCAGAATGGAAATTGCGGAATTGAAATGCTAATGTACGTTACATAATTGAAATTGTGGAATTGAAATGCTAATCTATGCTTGCAGAATTGAAATTGCAGAATTGAAATGAAATAAACTACTTAGCAGAAGGTTGTAGTAGAAAATAGAAGAAAAGCAGCAATCACCAATACTCTGACGCTTCCCCGGCAACGGCGCCAAAAAGATGGTGGGCCCCAGTATTGCAGCAATAATGCTGCAACTCCTGGGACTCCCTTCTTTACTTTTATCAACCTGGTAGTTCGTAACAAACTTGGAAGCGACAGTGTTGTATGCACAAGTACTAGCTCTTGCCGCAGATGTCACTTGGTCAGCTGGCACAAGTCCACTAGGAGCTTAAGCCAACTTCTATGAGCTCTGAGAAGAAGCTTTCTAACTGATGGATGGAAGCTAACTCAAAGGAGGTTAATCTACTTGCAGAAAGAAGCGAAAAGCGGAAAGGAAATGCAAACCCTAGCAAACCCTAATTTTACTGACTAACCCTACTAGTGCAAGAAAAATGATGAAAGCTATAGAAAGGAATGCCATTGACTCTTATAAAGGTAAAATGCATGTGACTAAGCTACTTTTGAAGTGAAATCTGAAAAGAAACATCTTTTTGTATTTTTGAGTAAGTTGGCAGAATTATTGTGCATGTGCTTTAACTGTTTTTGACTGTGCAGAGGTGGATTGGCGAGAGGAAATGCTTGCAGGAGGTTGGGAAGGTTCGAAGAGGGCCTAAGGGATCCCTAGCACCCTTCCAGAGAGTTTCACATAGTTTGGCTATCAAGAAACTGCTTTCGTGATCTTCTACAGGATGTTCTGTAATTTTCTATAGGATGTTCCGAAAAGAGGATTTTGGAGGGTGGTTGGAGAGAGAAAGGTGGAGAAGTGAGTATTGGGGTAGGTTAAGGGTGTGAGGAGGTCTAGGACTTGGTGGATGAGGCTAAGGAGCGATTGGATTTGGTTCAAGGATGGAGGGAGCAATGATGCACAAGAATGTAGAAATTAGGGCAAAGGGAGAAAACGTAGCAAATGAGAGGCAAGAATCTAAGTTGGAGGACGAAGTAGGTTGCATGGATGGGGTAAGGGTAGGAGAGGAGGTTTCACAGGTGCTCTGCACGTGATTTTTCAAAACTAACCAACAAAGACTCGGAAAATCAAGGACCTAGCTACTTTAACCTAATCTATCCTAAATAACAACAAAGAAAATGAACATCAGTTTACTTGCAACGAAATCATGTGAAGTAGCTATGCAAACTAAGCAATCATGAACCTGAGCATGTAATCACAACTAGTATCAACTTTTGCAAATGAGAATCTAACACTAATAATTGCATGGCGAAGCAAACACAATGTTTTTGGTGGCAGCAAGGACACCTTGGTCCCAGCTCATGGTTAAACTGAGGGAGAGGTGAGATCAGAGGTGCTTGATAGCCTTTTTTTGAAGAAATTCTCTGTTATTAACCTATCAAATCAATCTAAACATGAAAACCTATTTTAATCATCAGAAACGACCTAAGTAACAAAGCAATATTTTAATCTAAATAATAGATTTTATTCTAAGAATGCAACAAAGACACATAAAAGTAAACAAAGGAGGTACCGGGCACTTGGGTTGGGCCCAACCCCAAGAGCTAAAACCTCCTAAGAGAGATTAGAGCTGGTGAAAAGCTGGATTCATCTTTATTGATCAAAAGAATAGTTTCATCCCAAAAACTGTCTACAAGAAAAAGCTTGAAAATGTGCTGAAATGCAAAGCTAATCTACTGCCTAAAAAATGACTAAAATCGAACTACAAACTAGCTAACTTCTGCCAACAAAGTGACTAACTGAAATGAGGCCCTAAGCCTTCTTATTTAGACAAATTGAGGACCCCAACAACCCTCCTAAACTTTACGAACTCGGCTGCCAAAAATTGTAGTTAACAGCACCTTTACTAGCCCTTGCTCAGCTGCCCTTGTGATAATCGATTTGGTGGCCCTTGAACTCCGAGCTGATGGTGGAGAATTCGAGGTAAGGGCCCATAATTGAATGGGACACCTTCCTACAAATCCTCTCCCTTGTTCTTCCACGAATTTGGCTGCCAAGTGCTCATTAAAACCTGTGATTTTGTCTCAAAATTGACCAAAAAACTACACAGAGCACCCATTAGACTTTTTGGCATAATGACTAACCCAACTCACTCTATTAGCATAAATATAATAAAAAACATGTAATAAAATAATGAGAATGGTGGATTAAGTCAAATTAGGAGGCTGAATGAGCCCATATAATTATCCATTTTTGGGGCTCATCAGACCATACGAGAGTGGTTTGAGCTTACGATGGGCTCCAGCGAGGCACTCTTTCTGCAAATGTAACCAAATTTTATCGTCTACCTGGAACTTATGGGGCACTCAATGTTGATCATGTCGTTGTTTTTATTTGACATTGGATTTCTCCAAGATGTCATGAACATGTTGGTGGATGTGCTGAATGCACTAAATAAAACTGGTTGCTTTATCTACTTGAAATTGAACATGGGAAGATTCTTCCTATGTAGGTTTAAAAGGCAGTGCAACATCAAGGGGACATAATGGTTGAAATCCCAAGACCACTTCAAAGGGGATGTGGCCAGTCAAGCTATGAAGAGCTTTGTTATAACTGTGTTGCACATAGGGAAGACTCTCATTTCATGCCCATACATGCTTAGATTTATACATGTGTATTATGTGCATAAACATCCTGTTGATGACCTCTGTCTGGCCATTAGTCTGTGGTGGAATGTAGTCTACTTTGTGAGATTGGTGTCCAAAAATGACCAAAGGATCGACCAAAACATGCTTACAAACCTTCTATCTCAATATGATATAATGGTTTGCGAGATCCAAAAATGTACCCATACTCGTTCAAAGAAGAGTCTGGAAGTGGCCTTTTCTATGGTACTCTTCTTGCAGGAATCTAATATGGTCATCTTAGAAAATTTTTCGACAACAAAAAATACACATACATTTCCATGCTTGGTAGAAGGAAGGCCAAACATAGAGTCCATGGAGATGGATTCGTAGGGCCGACTAGGAGTATGCAAAGGAGTATACAAACCTTGCTTGTTAATAGTTGGCTTGCCGATGATATAGGTAGTGCAGGATCTAATGTATTTTCTAACATTTCGTTAGATATTTTTCCAGTTAAAATACTTTTGTTGTGTGACCACAGTTTTCTACACACCAAAGCGTCATGCGACCCGATCATACTGCACCTTCCAAATTAACTTGGCATGCTCACTTGAAGGAACACAAAGGTGGCCTAGGTAGCATAATAATGCATCATGGAGGTGGAAGTATGGAACTTGCTTTGCATCCACTAGCATATGGTATATGGTGGTGAACTATGGAGAATTTGTGTTAGAGTCCCTTTTGTAAATCGAATTCAAACAACATATATCATTGTAATTTTAAAATGTGTGTGTTATTGCCTAGACTTGAAGAAGCGAAATTCGCTTTAGGAAAAGGGTTTTGGTTTTTTATTGGGACAAGCGTTCTAGTTTGTCAGGACAAAGGGTTTAAGTCCTAATGTTTTTGGCCAGTTAAAGAAAATCACTATAATATCATTGTAACATGAATCATTGTCCCTGGTATAGGATTCCACACATTTTTTATTTAATTTTGTCCCTATAGGGTTGTAGGGTGGTGCTAGGTAGGTGAATGAAGTCACCTTCAGGTTGGGGCCTATGTGGCACTTCAGGGTGGTAGGGTGGTGCTATGGTGAGTTGTGGCTTACTGGAGTGTTGGGGCATCCTTTCATCAGACAACTGATAAAACCAGGTCGTTAGCACATCCTTCCAGTGGTAGATGGAGAATAATTCTTTTCAATAATTCTATGAAATTGAAGCTTTATTTTTAGTTGGTACTGAATATTAAATAATTTATTAGAAAAGCATTCAGTGGTTTTTTACCTGGAGGGGTTTTTCCACCTAAAAATATTGTGCCTAATGTCTCTATCTTTATGAATTGTTGTTTACTTCTTTACTAAATATTTGTAATACTGATGAAGATTAACTACTACTCTAAAAAGGATTAATTAAGTTTTAATTATAAGAAATATTGATTCACCCCTCTCTTAATATTTACAATACTCCATTGACCTATATTAGCACCATTTCTTCCCACCTTGTCTATTCTAGGGACTTCCCAACCCCCATGAAGCAACCTAACCAAATTTGTAATAAAAAATGTGTAATATGTTTAACATAAGACTCACCATTATCTAGATCTAGCTCAGATATAGACCATGTTGGTTTCATTTCATCAAATTATTGTCCAAACACAAGATATTACCCCTCTTAAAGTGGTATCATAGTCTCCCATTAATTAGTGAACTTGAGTCCTCTTTTATTTACTATGTTTCCACATTAGTGGGATCACAGAATAATTAAACGTGTGATATTTATGGGTAGTTTGACAATTTCACCTATATTTTCCCCAATCATTAAATATCAAATTTGTTGCATGGATGGGATTATGAAACTTTGTGAGTCACCACCATGAATGGGAGAAACCATCTTCATAACCGCCACTCCAGACTCATCTCACTTTCCTCATCAAGAGAAGGCCCAACCTCTTATCTCAAATAACTCCCCAAAGTCATATCAATAAGAGAATCCATTTCCTATCCTAGCTAATTCCCTAAAGAATTATCAAAAGGAAATTCCCTATTATTTGGGAGCCCATAGCATGCATTAATATGCACATATATACCAAAATCCCATGTTTATTGGACATATATCTTGTAACAACCATTCCTTTCCTTTAGTATCAAAATCTACCCTCCACCCTCAGATAGGGTTACATATTCCCCTTCGATAAAGTGTTATTCTATTTGAGTCAAATGAACATTTATAAGTTACCCAATACGTAGTAGTGAATTTCACACACACATGACATATATGGCACCTCAAACCTAATCAACCAACTTATGACTTTGAGAATCCCATCGCATCCTCCTTGGAATTTATTTAATTATAATAAGCACATGCTAGAGGTGATGATGACACCCAATTACTCATGGGATGTAATGCATCACTGATCCTTATTCCTCCCCTAGAAGGGATTTCAATCTAAATGACCTTAAAATATGTGTAGTTGAAACCAAATACTTTATTCCCCATGGACATGTTGATTGGTTTAAAAACCAATCAGAGTAGATTTTGGTCACCTTATGAGTCAAGGATGACTTTCTCCTTGTAGCTATATGTTCCTCGGGGGAAGTTGTAACATATAAATATCTCTTTCAAGAGTTTGACATTTTGGCTAATCTATAGAAATAGAAATACACACATTATATTTATCCATTCTTAAACATCACATAATAAAATAGATATTTACACCCTTTATTTGATAGAAACAATGTCCCATACACCCTTATAAATCCATGAACATCAAGGCCGATATTGAAAAGCTTAACAAAGAGAATGGTGCTATTTATGTTTTTACTAGTTTTTAGGATTTGAACCATGTTTTTATGAGGCCCTTTATTTCATGGATGGGTTATTTGGGGATAGTAAAATCTAGATCCACCACATGGATTGATATAAATTCACTTTCACCACCCCTTAGGGAACTTTCACCTACCATGTCAAGCAATTTATACGAAAAAATGTTCGAGCCACCTTCTAATATGCCATAATAGATATCTTTCATTCTTATTCATCTTATTTTTACGTATCTTGATGACCTTACAATATGATCCAAGAAGTAGTTATAACACCTATAATATATTCAAACAATCTTTCAATGGTGTTAGAAATACAAAATTCACTTGAACCCCATAAAATCTATCTTTTCTGTTCCACTAGATGATTGCTAGGTTTCATTTTCTCCAAACAAGGAACAATAGTGGAAAATTTGATATTTTAGGATATTAGTAAAATAAAATCACCAATACCTTGCATGAATTGCAAAGTTTATAGGGAAAAGAAAACTTCCTATGATGTTTTTTTCCTTGTGATCTACACCACTTATGCTCATGGATTTTTCATCTTGTTGCGTTAGGACATCCCATTCTTATGCGATGAATAGGAACAACAAGATTTTGATGTGCTAAAACAATTTCTATTAAATGCCCCATCAATTATCCCCTCTAAATTCAATAAGGTTTACACCCTTTACTTAATTGCCTCAAATATTTTTGTTACAAGTGTGTTAGTTCAAGAGTAATACAACATAAAATCCCTGAGGCTAGGTTTAATAGCCCCGAAAAAACAAAATTAAATGGACAACAAATAAAACTAAATAAATCATATATATTTCTTATAATTAAAGAAGCGAGGGATAGGTACTTACAAGTGGGTCCTATATTTTTAGATCTAAAGGGTCGAAACCTTCATTTTTTCTCCAAAGATGTAGACCTACAACACAAGAAACACATCAATGAGAATAATAGAAAATTCAAAGCATACAAAGAAATATATGATGTGTTATTCCATCAATTATCTAATCAAATAATCATAAACATACCATATGAACAGATAAATTGGAGCAAAACATGAGTTTCTTTATTGAAATTTGTAGCACAAAGGTAGTTACACTGTAACTTGATTCTTAATGTGGGAACTAAATGGAACCTTCATTCATATCCTTCCTTCCTAGTCCACTGAAGGTCTCCTCCCCCAACAAAATTTATAAGGGTTTGAGACAAAAGGGGATCATCACTACAACATAAAAACTAGGTTTTTCTTGAACTATGGAGAGAGCTTAAAAGCACAATAATTATAGACCCGATCAAGGATAATTTTACTATAGTTTGGATGCAAAGGAAAATCATGGATAAGTGCACCATAAACGGTGTCTATAAATACCACCAAAAATTGTTTTGGGTGTTTATGAAATGGGCTACAATATGTGGGTTTCTAGTGTAAATGTGGGCTTCTTTAGGAGGAACTACATATATATGTGTTTTAAATATGGGATGATCACATATAGAACTTGAAAACCCCTTTTTAAAGATAAAGTTAAGTCTTCATAGGGAAACAAGGATGTTTCTCTAGCCAATAAGTGCATCTAGAGATAAGGGTGGAAAAAATGCTATAATAGATGCCACCTAGTTTACGAGGTTAGAAGGGAGTCTAATGATTGTTATACATTATGTATATACGATAGTACACATCAAGAGGTCATTGGAGGATCTCACCAAATTTAGGACCAATCAATACCTACAAAAGGAATACAAAATAAAACTCATATTCGAGGTAGGCATACCCATGCTTAGAAGGAAAGCATGGCCGCCAATTAAGTACACTATAGATCTGTGATGATGTATATAGAGTAAGACAATAATTATCATGAAAATACAGTGAATCCAAAAGCATATGATAACTATGAAAAATACATAAAGGAGCTATGTCTCAGTATCATATAGGAAGATGTCTTGAACAACATGAAATGTACAATTGATCTGCCAATGAAGTACCAAAGTCATGCATAAAGGAGTGGTATTTTCCTAAAAATCAGGTGCCAAAACATAATATGTTTTTGAACCAAGGGTAGCATATAAGGATGGATGTCACTATCAAGAAATTAAGAAGATGTCAAGTGACACGGATGTTGAAACAACCCAAGGTATTCAAATCAACCATTGATGGTACATTTCTATACTATGGGAGTAGATGAAATGAAGTAAATCATGCGAGAAATAATTAATTACCATTCGTTGATGTATACTATTAACAAACATTATGTTACCCACCAATATTGATAATGGAAATCACGTTACCAAGTACAATCTAACAAGTGCAAATAAATGTGTTGAAGTTGAAAACTTGAAAGAATCTATCAAGTATTGGGACATTGATGTATTCCCACTACAATAGTGAGGGAATATGTCACTGATGACTGCAAAACCCAAGGCACTAAAAGGGACTCTATACCTTATTCCCACAACAATGAGTTGGATTCGAAGGGAAAATATCTGATGGAATTAACACATCCCCCATCAACAATGCAAGTGTAATAAGGAAGCCAATAATTTGGAAGAACTCAAATGGAAAGAACGAAAAATCCTCCACTAAGTACGTCTCTCACATGCACTAATATGGAATAGCACAAGGAAGATACCTTTTTATATGTGAACCAATAATAGCTATTGACAAAGGCAAGGAATCCAAAAATAGGGTCAAATGGAAACCAAGGTACTGCACAAATCCAAATGGGTGATAATAGAAGTTGACATCAAACACAAGGGAAACCACAAAGTTAAAGGAAAATGATGAAAATCAATGTTAGGAAAAAGTTCACCTACTAGTGATGAAAACATGGACAAAGTGCCACTCTAGGTTCACTCTCAGAACAATTTGTCAAATTTGATAAGGGAAGAAATTCCAATAAAAGGTGAATTAGGACCTTCTAAATTGACATGAGTATATGACTAAAATGTTGAGAATATAATGAATGTGACTTGACAAAATGGGTATGACCAACACAACGAGTCAAAATACATTTTAAAATGGCTAACACAAAGTTAACTCCCCTTGAACATAAGCATGAAATATTTTGTCACTGAGGCAACATAGACTAGAAAATCAACATTATATAAGTTTGAGATATAAGAGGAAAGAGGCATAATTTTTTTTTCCATATGATTGGAAGAGTAACCCATTGAAGGAGTAATGAATATGAAATAAGGTTTAGCTTCTTAAGGCCATACTAAGTCCCAACTTGATGAGGATAAGACTCATAACATTATGCTTTGTTCAAAGGTGACACAACTAACCCGAACATTCCTATGCTCAATGCAGGGGAAATCATACAAGAGATGGACACTCAAGGGATGTTCCCTCTAGGGATAAGGATGTCACGTCTTAAAGAAAATAAATGAAAGGTTCGAAATTTCAAAAAAGGCATAGACAAATGGGTTAGAAGAGAGAAAAATGGAGCTGACATAAAGCCAAAAGTGAAAGCAGTCAAACGAAATGCAATAATACAACTTAACATATGGGAGCATATGAGGTAAAAGTTAGAATAAGAGTGAGGAAGGAGTATGCAACCTCAATGAAACGTCATGATGGGACTAAAGATGAATCTTGAGCCTAAAAAATAAGCACAACATGGGCATCAAATGGATAGTGAGAAGCTAACTAAGAGGCCCTTGTAAGGAAGTCTCTACCACTAAGTTACGACACACGGACAATGATTTAAAGATTTAGTGTCACAAAATAGTGGGGTCAATCCTATGGCATAAAAATGGTTGAAATACAAAAAAAAACTTCAATTTTCAAACCTATATACTAGTAATAAAATAATACTTTCCATAATAAATCAATTATCATGGTACTATAGAGATGGTAATGTTGCAAAGTGATAAAAATCTATTGCAATGCCTGAAAATATCATTACACCACTAAAAAATGGGTCATATACAAGCTCATAAGTTAAAAATATAAAAAAATGACATAGAACTATAAAGAAGTTGGCAAAAATTAGGCATAAATAGTAAAAATATAAAACATTTACATTTCTTTTCCATTTTACCCTTCCTAGTGCTTTTGTGGCAAAAATTTCCTCCAAGGTTTAATCACGAAGTTCAGAACTATAGACCACTAAATCAAATTCCACAAATTATAGGCAATTTTAGTCATTTTTCTCTTCAATTTGATTCAGTTATTAGAAATTTGATTGAAATTTGGTCGTGATTATTTCAAATTTAATGAAAAAACTATGCATATGAGGGTATTGTTATATTGAGTCATGTATATCCAACCCTATATGCAATGCTACTATCCAAAAGGAAAGTCATGTATATACACAAATTCTCAAAATTAAATTTGCAAGAACACAAATTTCCAAGCGAAACAACAAGAATTTGACATTCAAATCAAATTTTGTGCATGATAACCATCATGTGGAGAGAAAGAGAGCATGAATAAATTGGGAATTTAGTCTCGGGGGACCAAGAGGAAATGGATACCTTAATGAATTGCGAGTTTTTAAAATTTTTTCTGACAGACAATATGCGTGTGTAGAGATGGTTGTTGAAAATGCTAAAAAATTAATAAATTTAAAAACAATATTGTTTCATAATAGAATCCATGCCTCTCCATATTAAGATGGAAGACATATACTTTATTACTTGTATGTCTAGAAGAGGTGAAGTCATGAATTTGAAAAGTAAGTTTGGAGGCAAGATTACAATTGAAGATTATATTAGCATCTACTACATAACCAAGAAGGTGGGAACACAAATACCCATCATAATTATAGAGAATTTGGCCATCAAAGTCCTCTTATTGAGTATAACATGGATATCAGGTTCAACCTCATTACAATAGGCATCTCGATCATAGATGTTTTCGGTTGTAGACTTGAAAGTGACAAAAAATGATTGGTGCACCACCTAAGGTGTGTATAGATACCAACAAAAATTAGTTTGGGTGGTGATGACACAGGCTACAATAGGTGGGTTTTCAGTTTAACCCATAAACTCCACTTGAAAAATAACATTCTATATATTTATGATATATTTCTAATGAATACGTGGGTTTCTTTGGGAGGACTCACATATATATGTGTTTTACATGTGGGGAACTCATGTATAGAATATGAAAAAGCATGTTTGAAGATAAAGTTAGGTGTGCATAGGGAAAATGGGATTCTACCCTAGCTAACAAGCACATCTAGAGATAAGTGTGGAAAAATATGTTATAATGAGAGGGATGATGGTTGTGACCATGATATATATTACATGAGTAATAACCTATTAGCACCTCTTCTCAACTACATTGCAATGAAATGTTGCACTATTAATCACTCACATAGTCCAAAAGTTATGGTATTACATTTTTCTTCAAACCACCAAAGCTATTGCAAACTCCAATCAAATGTAAATAATTCTATAAGGATTTATTAAGGATATTACTAATTGCTTCTCATTAAATAATTTATCACTAATCTCTCGTTTAAAACCAAGGACCCATCAATAGATGAAAAAATCACGAATGAGTACCTCTTCTTGATTTCATTAAATGAACCATGTTATAAAGATATTCCAACCTACTTTCACACTCAGAATTTTGGCCCACACCTTTCTGTAGATGAACACCAATTTATATGCCACCAAGCCACTTGAAACCTCCTTATTAGAGATGTTATATGTCAGTTGGGAGTAGATACAATATTTCATTGTTTCCTCATCCTTGAATAAGAAAAATAGGTCTAAAATTGCTATAACAATGGTGATTGTAGTGAGTATACACCAAACATTTCGTCAACATTGGTTGTTTATAACTTTCCTTCTTTCATGATTCCATTCAAGCCATCAAGAAATGCTCAAAGTACTAATTATTCACTCATAAAATTGGAGCTCCACTATCTCCGCTACATCTCATCATCACCATTGATCCCTTCTGCAAGTGAGTGATCAACTTCATGACTCAATTTGCCCTCTAGTGTTGGTCACAAGTACATCATTTTTTTCATTGAATACTTGAACAACATATGAGATGAAGTGATGTCAACATTGAACAACATATTGCACATAATTTCTCATTTTTTCTTCAATTACATCATCACTTACTTTGAGGCCACAAAACATTTAATATGTAACCATGGAAAACATTTTTAGAATGGCCTCATTACTTGGATTAACCCATGAATTTTGAGCTCTTATTATCTATACTCTAATTGCCAAGTTGAGGCTATCAATAAGATCCTCAAAACCATGCTACAACATATGGTTAATAAACAAAAGACTAATTGCAACCACATGTTATTTTCCACACTCTTAGCCTCTAAGACCTTAGTTAAACTTACTCTAGGGTTTACCCCTTTTCATCTCATTCATGTAGAGGAAGTATTTTCCCCATAAACTGTGAAATTCTAAGTCTCTAGATTGCAGTTGAACTCCTCTAATATGCCACACCTTTCAAACAATGCCTTGTGGCTTTGTAGAAACTAACAAGGATCATTTAACTTCATTACAAAATGATGACTATATAAAGAGGAAATTGAAATCCACATAGGACTAGTAGGTTCACCCTCTCTTCTTAAACAAAGGTGAACTAGTTCTTACGTGTGATGTCATGAATGACACATTAGGTCTAGGAAATTTCAATACTATCTAACAAGGCCCTTTCATTATCAAGAATTTCCTACCTTTAGGAGCATATATCCTTGCTTACCCTAAGGGATGCCTCTTCAAATACCCTTGAATGGGTTGTATATGAATAGATTACATCCTTGAGCAACCCATCACTTGTATATTTTAGTTTGTAAATTTAGTAGATTTTCTAGTCTTTCTTACAAGGCCTTGTTTTTTATGCCATTTATCCATGTGCTTTCTTAATTTTCTAAATTTTTCATCTACCTACATGCTACATTAGTTTTTTTGATGGTACTAGTCATTGGAATTAGAGTCTCACCTCCATAGATTGAGTCATTTATCCACCCTCACGTGCATTTCCCCAATCAAGTGGTGTATTATTATATCCAACCATGAATAGACAAGAAGGGTATGCTATTGTGAATATGTTGCATGTTGACACAACTCAAATTTATATCCAGCATTGTAGTGCTTATCACAATTCCTATTGCCTTGCCACACAAATGAATAGAATTTTCCATGTTCACAATCCCGATATATTTAGGAAGCATTTACAAGTGAAAACTTTGTAAGGGAAATTTAAATCCATTATATTCATACATGTTCCTATAAGTAAAAAAAAATAAAAATTGTAGATAACATTGAAAATGAAAGACTAGATTGACATCTATCACATTAATATTATTTTTCTCATAAAACATCAACATAATTGCATGCATTTTATATCATCATCATCATGGTATACAAAAAATACATGAAAAGAATAATTAGAAAGCACACAACATGTTCACACATAATCATATGCATGCATCAAGAAGTAATCATAAAGGTTGTGTATATATAATAGTTTCAATATACAAGGCATCAATATGATAACTTTGGTCCTCGCTATTATTTCATCATAAAAGAATGTTGTGCACAAAGTGGGCCAATCCCATACAAAAATATCATATGTCTATATACATATAAGTTCTACTATGATGGGGAGAGCCCAAAGTACCCCCTTATGGGTGTGGTCCACTTGCCTCTCTTCTTTTGGATTTCCTCTGCCTCCTTGTAATAGCTCCTGCTACTGCAGCCCTCCTCAAAAGTGGGCGCCACTCTGGTGAAATCCCAGTACAAGCATCAATGATCTCCTCATTAAGATCTGCCCAACCTGCCTCTGCCACACCATGCAAAACTAAGCTAAATCGTTGTTTCAAGTCTATTTCCTGTGCACGAAGCTCTGCTATTACTTGTCTCTCTGCCTCTATCTGTGAATCCAATATGGGGTTTTGGGATGTTGGCCCCACCTCATTATCATGATGAACATGTTGGAAGCCAAATACCTTTGGCTCCTCTGAAGTCAATGATGTTGGCCCTAATACTACTCCTGTAATCACTTTTTTTGTCGGTATCTCTTCCCCCTTTGTCTCCACATCTGCATACAAAAAAAGGGTACCGATTAGTTTCGTATCTAGATATGTAGTTGAAGCAATCAAAGAAGCAAATGTGAAGATAAGAAACCAAATAAAAGTACTCATTCATGGAAACTAATTACTTGCTAAGGGGAAAAACCATCTCTTGATCCCCCTTGTAACCCATCCCCGCATAGGGGAACTCAAGGATAACATGTGGCATTGGCTATGAATATGGCCATCTAAATAAGTAATGGGTAAATATTTGTCTTGTTTCTTCACCACCCATATAGGCCAATTCCTCCCATGTGACTCTTACACACTCCCACTTGGATAAAAAATTGTAAGCATAGTAGTACCTCCCAGTCATAGAGAAAAAATAATAAAGGATAGATCCAAAGAAAAAAAACTAGCTCACCACATGTGTGATAGTGCATTTCTAGGAAAAAATTCCTCTATCATTAGAGAGGCCCCTATGTACAAACACCAATTGATTACTTTCTCTACAATCGACATCTCATTACTAGTGAATCTTTGAGTGTGAATGGATCCATAGATCCACACCACCATTGTGGTCAATTTCTACATGGGAAAATATCTGATCATGGTGACCATAATGGATTCTCCACCCTCCCCTCCATCATATTTTCATGGTTAATGCAGTACCAAGTCATGAGCCAATCAATGGTCGTTGCACCCTCCATGTGAGACATCAACTAGACATTCAATCCCACTATGGGGAGCCCAATTAGAAAATAAATATCAACATGTACATATCAATTTAGTAAGTGAAACTCATTTTATTTTCACATCTCTATGAAAAATCTCTACAACTCATCATTGGCATGCAACAAGGGACACTCAATATACTTGAACAAGACAAACAACCAAGCCAACTATTGAAATCTTATCCTTTGTGCAACCAAACAAATTACATCATGAGAACATAACAAGAATACACCGAAAAAAATAATTTGGGAAGTAATTCAAACTAATTTTCTATTAGTCTTCATGTATACGTATACATGGATAGTGTGGCTGGAGTAGTTGTACTCGCTCTTAACCAACCATTCACTTTACCTTATACATTTACTAAGTGTTAATCACATTTACATAGTATATTATGTATGATGACAAAAATAGGCCTAAGAGGCCCCTCAACATCTCCCCCACCATTAATTACTTGCGTGTCCTAAGAAAGGATGCAACAATGTTTCGGACCACTACTTCGTGTAGAAGTATCCTTACTATACATCAACCATGCATAAAAATTTTCATAGGTAACTCAGTAGCAACAAATACTAGTTGGATAGGGAGATGCACATGTACGAGGATTATTGTGACTTCTACTTGTTTGGTGGTCACTTATTACATATATCAATTGTTGACATTTTTTATAATCTTTCTACCATATGGAATGTTACTCCAACCAAAAATCGTTAGAAAAATCATCTCCAATCTAGGGACATCCTTTTCTTTCTCTCTATAAGTGAGTCCAATGCATGACTATCATTCCTGGCAGTATTTCATTCAAACACAACATTAATGAACACACACCACAAAAACCATCCTAGATTTTACTTTTGTCACAACCCAATAACAATTATGCAATATTCATACTAGGGGCTCAATCCACAAATTCTTTTATTGTTGTCTTCAACTTAGTCATTCAAATCTTTATGTGTATGTTCTTCTTGTCTAGATCCTTTTTGACTACATAATTTCGCTCCTCACGTGTTGCAAGTATTTCTATCAAATAGTTATTTCTACTACTGTCACCAGTTCTACTGTAAATTTATGTATCCTACTTATAGATGCTTTTCCATCCTTGTCTTTTGCTAGCTTTCTGCTAATTAATGCTAGTGTGCTACTACATTGACTCGGATGATTCATTGTTGCTTAGTACCAATATCTTAGAGTTTGCAATTAAATTTATGAAGGACAACATTAACAACTAAAAACACTAATCTTTGTTAGTAGCCGAGGTTTTTACAATAACTGTCGATTTAGTATCAACTGGCATTAACAAAAGGTTGCTCTCATCAACGAATCATTGATTTCAAATGCAAAGGTGGAAAATATCTCTTGCCTTGAATAAGGCTCATGTTTCAACCTCTCCTGACTTATGACTCCATTGAGTGACTGAAAGATTCAATCTACAACTCGACTCAACAATACTTCATAAAAAATCTCTACATAGATCATTACATAATATTTTATTAATTACAAAATCATGTAACTTTTTTTCTACTTCGAGAGTTCATTTACAATTTCAGCAATACATTAGTATGAATAACTTCAATAATGAGTAGAAACCATTAATTACAATACACTTTTTGTCTTTAAACTAGTCAAATTTTCAAGTTAATTTAATTTGCAATGAAGTCTAAACATCCAATTAAGCTCCAACTTGACATTCTTCATTGCAAAGTGAACTTGATTCAACACCTTTAACATCATATGTAGTATTTCAAGTCGATGATGAAGTTGAAATGTTTTTGAGTCACTTCATGAAAAGAATTCAATGTCCATTCTACAAACAAATCGAGTTGATGTTGGCTTCGTGAATAGTCAACAGGAGGACAAATCTACCAAATAGTTGACTCGAATAAATTCCATCCAAGTTAATCTAGAATGACAAGAAAAATCGCTACAGGTACTTTAAGGAATTTTTTTCAGCATGCATTATGGAATTTTTGTATGCTTTATTTGTAAATGTATAGAATTTGTTATTTTCTATAGAAAAAACCCACGTTCTATCAACAACCTCTGGTTGATCAATGAACAAATGACATTCAATCATTGTACAAGTGAATAATCGACTAATCAAGTCACTAGTCCACTTGGAATTGACTACAAGAATAAGTATAACATGGTCAACTTCCAACTAGTCTACAAGAATAGGTATAACATGGTCAACTTCTTCTCTTCCATTCATTGATGGTATATCAATAGTATTGCACCATCAATGAATTTTTAGGTTGAATATGCTAATGTTGGTTGAATTGGGTCCATGCGTTGGAGGCTAAGAGTCGACTACACAGTTGGTCGAATAGACCATAGTTCGAATGTTGAGAGTTGACTACATTTTAGTAGGTTCCTATACCAATAAGAGTCATAATTTTTGAATGGCTAAGATCAAACCTGTAATATGTACATACATTTGATTTTTTCAAATGTTTTCCATATTCAAGAAAAATTAAAAGATGTAAAGAGGGTATGTCATAAAAGAATAATCAAGGGACAAAAAGAATAAAAAGGTCAAAAAAGATAAAAAAAAAAATATGAACCCCAAGGAAAGAAAAGGACCATGAAAGTGAGCAAGTCAAAATGCCACTACTATTTACTTTTTGTGCATAATAAATGATTGTGTGCAGTTTGTAATCTTTGCCACAATCCATGATAGTAAAAATGTTTAAACTTGGCTATTTCATGTTTCAATTTCATATCTATAGATAGAGAATAAAAATCTGACCAAACTATTTAACCTTAGCAGATAAGTAGATAGGTAGAGTAAATAAAAGGAGCTCAATTGTTTAATCTGAACCCTTGGATGTAATAAGGTTAGAATTAGTCAGTTTACTATTGTAAAGAGAAAGAAAAATGTTTGATAAGGGTTTGCTAGCTCAAATGCACCCTAATAAAGAGAAGTAAAAATGGTAAGATGAGTAGATGGGTAAGTAGTAGAATGTTTGCATAATTATGTTGATTGATTAGACAAAAGCATGTGTATCATCTTTTTCATCATGGAAAATTTTAGGGGCAAATTTTCGGACTTGGGCTAAATTAAGGGGTTTTATATTTTTATTGGGCGATTTTGTATCATAGTACATTGTTACAAATCGCCTCAAATTTATTTTATAAAAAATTAGGTATGGAGATTAGCCGACATTATTTTAAGGGAGAGGGTAAAAAAAGTAAATTTAGCCCTTGAAATTAGGAGTTACAATCTTCCATTTGCCCTCATTTTCAAGAAAATGTATTTATGATAGTTATAAATAAAAATATAAATACAGTGGAGTATGGTAAATAAATAAAAGCTCTTTTTATACTTACTCCAAAGGTGCGGTAAATAAATAAAAATACAAATAAACTAGAGGTATGGTAAATAAATAAAACCTGTTTTTTATATTTAGTCCATAGCCCTCTTTCTATTTAAAAAAGCTCAAAAACGAGGTTTCATTTAAGTGAATCCTATGGGCCAAATACCATATCTATAAAAGAGGTATGGTAAATTAATAAAAATATAAATAAACGAGAGGTATGGTAAATAAATCAAACATTTTTTTTATATTTACTCCATATGTCACCTTATATTTATGAACACACAAGTGTGAAAATAAATAAAAATATAAATAAAGTGGAGGTATGGTAAATAAATAAAACCTCTTTCGATATTTAGTCCATAACCCTCTTTCTATTTAAGAAGGCTCAAAAAATAGGTTTTATTTAATTGAATCCTATGGGCCAAATACCATATTTATAAAAGAGGTATGGTAAATTAATAAAAATATAAATAAAAGAGAGGTATGGTAAATAAATAAAACATTTTTTATATTTACTCCATAATCCACCTTATATTTACAAAAACTCAAAAATTGTGTTATATTTAGGTGAAGCCTATGGGCCAAATTATTATTAATACCATGCAAAAAAACATTATTAGCTCTAATATTAGTATTAATAAAAATAAATATGGCACATGGTATTGACCCATGGTATTCACATGGAATGCAGCCTATTTAAAGGGGGGAATTAAACTAGCATAGATCCATCTTAACTTTGGATCAAATATCGTAATATGCAAACTAACATAGAGTGAAAAATATTTGATTTCTCTCGGGGCTTGGTAGATCAAGAGTAAAAATGGATCTTGTAGTTTAATGTCACTTAAACATTTTAACTTGGTTAAAATAAAAAAATAAAATAAAAAGCAATTATTAATTTTTATAAATTACTAATAGTAGTTTTTAAGCTCCAGGTTTATGATAACTCATGGTATTGACCCATGGTAATACCATGGTATTCATGTGAGCATAGACTATTTAAAGGGGAAATTCTATCAGCTTAGATCCATCTTAATTCTGGGTCTACCAAGTGCTGGGAGGGATAAATAGATTTCATCCCTCTAAGAGTGGTAGATGTGGAGTTAAGATGGATATAGGTTGGTTTTTACCATAATGAAGATATTAAATAGAGTTAGGAAATTATATTGTAAAAAAATCTTAAGGTGAATGGTTAAAGCTACATTTAGTCACTTCACAAAATTTAGTAAAAAATACTGATATCTCCATTAATATTGGTTTTTCTGATTTAACAAAAAAAAAATTCAAAAAAATGAAATCTTAACTCTTTCCGCATCACCATCGCAGAAGAGAGATAGTCGCTGCCCAGATTTCCCACCATTTTTCAAACATTCTCAAAATGACATCTTCATGAAAAAGTTAAGGCACTGATCTTGGATTAGTTGTTTTAAAAATATGCTGGTTTGTACAACCTTTCATCTTCTCTGCTATTCTTAGTTTGTCGTAATGATCTATAGGGGTTGGGTCACTGCACCATATTGTCTTAAAAGGCAGAGATTGTGCACCAAAAAGGAAATTAATCCACATGTTACAATGTTGTTAAAAATGGTATGAAGGTAGTGAATTATAATAATAAGAAATTTATATTGGGAGAGATGTAATTAAATTTTATTATTTAATTGAAGATTTCCAATTAAAATAATAATAAATCTACGTTTATACATTTATATATTGATTAGAAGGCTTCTGACAATGGTCACTTCTTTCCATTAGATCCCCTTCAGGCATTTCGGATACCTACTACTTCATTATATTATATAGTTGGGGCTTGCTACTTGTTGGCGTGTTGGGGTAAACAAGCTTGATGTGTTTTTTTTATCTTGCAGTTGAAGTCTATGGATTAAGAAAGAAATTTGATAGCTTGGCAAAAGTGGTAACTTGACAAAAGTGGTAGAGAAAACATTAATCTCTCCTACCATGACAAACATGGCCACTAAAACTTGCAACATTGTTTGTAGGAAGTGGAAATTATGTTTCTTTTTTCCAAACAAGTATGTTATTATATTACAGTTTAATGAATATGTTTTATTATTATCATATATGGTTTCATACTTTAACAAAACATTCACCAAGGCTTCACAATGTTTTATTATTCAGTGAAATATTTTCCAAGATTTTATAATCCAGTGAAAGATTCGCCATGACTTTAGAAGATAATATATTCTGGTGAGAGATTCGCCAAAAAAAAGATATATACATATTATATTAGTGGTAAAATTGCCTCCCATTTTTCCTATGTATCATGGGGATTCACCCATTTATTATACATATAAATTTATGGTGGTTCTTTAAATTTTCCCTGTTTTTCATCATAAAAGTTCCAAATGTGAATGGGCATTCAAGCATGCAGATGGATATAAAAGTCAATTAATTAATTTCCTTCATTCATTTCACCTTTTATTTAACTAATTTCCCACAACAAAGTTCAAAGTACTTGAAAAACCCTAAGTCAAAGAGGCTCAGAGCATTTCTCTAAATTTTGGAGGGACCAGACCCTCGGCTCAATGACTTATAGGCAATAAGTACTAAATCCCTTCATAAACATTCACTCCCCCCCTTAGTTCATTCATTTTCCCTAAATAATACTCTTTCCTAAGGTTAAATTACTTTTACCTAGGAAAAGGTGTTTCCCCCCACATAACTGATTTTCACATCAGAAACCCACAAAAACACTATATCCTAAGTTTTTATGTTATTTTCAGAAAAGCATTGAAACATGAAATATCAAATACTTAAGGTATTGTGCCCCTTCTTGTTCATTTTTATTAATTACTGATTTATTTAGTAAATCCCGAATAAAAACTCCTTTTCCCCGTATATATTTAGCTCCCTAAATATTAATTAACCCCACCCTAGTTTAATTATATAAACTATAATATTACCCAAAACCCTGAAAATCCACTAACTAATTGACCTGCGATTAAGTTAGTCTAAAACCCAATTAAATCCTACCACTAATCACCCTGATACCTTAACCCCATCTTAATCCCTCATTAAATAAAAAACCACCGCGCTAATCACCCCCCCACCCCCACTACCTTCCATGCAACTCCACTACCCGATCGTCGCACGATCGCCCCCCTCCACATCTGACGATCCTCATCCATTTTGGAAGGGCCCGACGTCCGAATGTTACCAGCCTGAAAAGGGTTGTTTTCCACTGGGCCCTCGAGGCTACGTGTCGCTCGATGAATGGAATCAGGCAGCCTCCCCCCAATACCACCAAGTGCCCAAAAGCGGTGTGATGGAAACCACTTACCGCCCGCCTGATACACACCAAAATAGTTATGGTTCACCCTGCTACACGACAAATGACCACTGTTCACCTGTACCCTCCAATTTTGACTTTCCGCATAAAGCCAAAAAGCCCCAAATCATTCATTTTTATCGTTTTTTTCAACTGTAAACCTCCATGCACACATTTGTAGATGTCGAAGCTGTCAACTCACATATAATTGCACCTTGAAGAAGCCACAAAGCTCCCAGATTGCCTTCCAGCCTACTCAGAACCTTTTCAACTGTTCACAGTTGCTAGTGGACCTGTTCAGAGCTAGTTCTCCCTAATTCTAGGTATTTAAGCCATAATTCACTGGAAAACCTCTCAAATTTTAGAACCAGTTAGTGAGTTTGTTAGTTAAATTAAAAATTAGTTGAAGCAACTCAAGTAACTTGACCTTACACTGTACTCAACCACCTTTTCCCTAAGAAACTAAAAATCACCTCCCCCATTCTCAAATCCACAAGAATTGAGAATGGCTACCCCAATTGCCATGGATGTGAGACCTATTTCCACTCCTCACCTGGACCTAGACCACCTCCCCCTGGCTGATAAAGATTTCCAAATCAAGGACACCTCTGTCCTTAAATCCCCTCTCAAACTATATTGCCGATATAGAGATAAATACTTGAACCATGCTGATAAAATTGGTCTCTGGGAGTCCAATTTGCCTAAGTACCAATTCCCTGAGGTTCACATTTTCCCAGAAATTGTCCATTACTGCCATGAAAACTATATCCCCAGCCAAAGAGTGGTGATGTCCCCTAACCAAACTGTACTTTTCACCGTCACTGCTGAATCAATAAATGAGATGCTGCAACTCTAACCTGGCCAAAACCTAACCCCTATCTCAATTGGAGACCTATAAGACCAATTCCCCAAGCTTACCACTACAAAACTTGCTGAGGTGTTCCAAACCTTCATCAGGGAGGAAAAGTATATCCCAAAAGATCCTCCTCCATATGTGGCTATCATATTTTCCCTATTTTGGTCAGGACATTGTAGCAATGATATCCAGTGTCCTAGGTTACACCACCAGTGAGTATATAGATGAAATCATCCTGGATTTCATGTCTATCTTCACTCCAAGACAGCCTCCTGCTATCATGTATGATTATGCCAAGTTTATAGCTGATAGGATGCATGACCAATTTCTAAGGATGAGTAATGAGAGAGTCTTTAAGTATTCTTCTGTCTTGTATCACCTTTTTCTATACTACCAAGCAGATAACTTCCCCTTTACTCTCCAAAAACTTGACACAAAAGGTCACCCTAGATCAATAATTTTCTGGACTCCATTGATCCATAAATGTAATTCTCCATATTCATATACAGACTTCATAGACCTATTTGTACATCCCATTGTGACAATGCTGCTAGGAAGCCCTCCTCCAAGAATCAGTTCAGATATAAGGAGGATCCTGCAACTCTCAAAATAACACAAAGTGGGGGATTGGTACTTGTACCAAAACCACACTAAAATTAGGATTTATGGCTGTGAGCTGGCCCCATATAAACTACCCAGATACCTCCCAATTAGGTTATTTGATTTGGAGTACTACAGGTAGATAATCAATTCATATGAGGTGCACTTTGTCAGAGCCAAAAAGAAGGCCCAGCTCAGGATCAAAGACCAATTAGGCCCCTTTATTTATAATAACAGAGAAGCTGGAAAGGAGGCAGACCAAATCCTTCAAAGAATAAATCTGAAATAGAGTTTCAGGTGGAGATATGATCCCTTGGACTTCATTTGCAACAGAAGACAAAAAAATAAGATGGCTCCCTACATTCATCATCGAATCCCTGAAATCGAAAAATATGAAAATCAATTGGAATGGGTGGAGAATACTTTAGAAGACAGGGATAGCACTGAAGTTGTCATGGAAAACACTTTAATTGATCTAGAGAAATAGCTTGATGAGGGTTCTTCCCTACAGGTGCTAGGAGAATCACAAGCCCAATGAGGATCACATGTCCAAGAAGAATCATAGATACAACAAGGGTCAGAAGCACCAAAAGAGTCAGAAGAACTAGACCTATCAGAGGGACCAGAGAAAACAGATAGGCCAGAGGTCACCATGAGTAACCCCCCATTCTTACAGACTCCTCTAAATGAGGAGAAAAGCCTCAAGAGCAACAGGGAAGGGGCCACTATCTCAGGAAGAGCAACATCACAGGCCTATGCAGAGACAATTCAGGCAAAGAGACAAAGAATAAATCCTTTTTTTGAATAAGAATATACAGAAGAGACAGTAGATGTTACAGGCACTAAAAAAGAAGGGAGCAAGCATGCCACTCCCTCTGGAGGCATCATAGAACCTTCCACATCACATACCCAAATATTGGAAAGACAACAAAGTGTGGAGGTATCCTCTTTCAGGATGCCAGTGAACAACGACCAGGACATCAAAGAAAGATACAAAGAGATAAAGGCCAGAAATGAGAGGCTGAAAGCCCATACCTATGCATAGTACTTGAAGATGACCCCTACTAATCAGCAAGGCTTATGTTAGCCTATGATGTAAAAGAGGGGAAAATGTAGATGACATTCATGAAGCCCACTCCTTAGCAACTGAGAACAACAACAGACTTAAAAAAGATAGACTTCAAAGTACTGGCAAAGGACATTCATCCTATTGACCAGATTGAGCTGCACAAGCAGACATGGGAGATGATTTACTCCACCTTGACAGGGAAATCCATCGTTGCCCACCAATTGCAAAACTCCCTAAATAATATATCAACATAGTTCCAGTTGGAGAAGGCCTCTTCACAGGCCAAAGATACCAGAATCAAGTCCTTAGAGGACTTAGTCATTGAATTGGGACATGATCCCAAAGATGTAAAGGCCATAGAAAAATTAATAAAGAAGAAGAATGATGATATAGCTGCTCTAAAGAAACAACTCAAGATTCCCCAGTTGCATCACCCACAAATAGTAGAAGTCCTGGAGGCACAAAAAGGACATGAAGAGCTCATGGACTTCATCCTAAAACTAAATGGCCAACTAAAAGAAACAGAGAAGAAGTTGGACATTTTGATTTAGTCCAAGCAAAGTGACCTGACAAAAACTTCCACAACTGCCATTCCCACAGTGACAACAGCAGTTCCTTCTACATTGGCAGCATCATTGGCACCTGCAGCTCCACCTGCCACAACACTGCCAATCAAAACTGAAACTACAATAGCAGGCACAACAACAAAGAAAACAGTTGAGCTAGTAAAAGCCATGGAGGAGATGTCAATCCAGGCAACAGAGCTCAAAAGGCTAAAGGAGAAAGTGGCAAGCTTAGAAACTGACTGTAAGCTTGCCAAAATTCAACAAAGAGAAGAAACACAAAAGCCCTAAGGATGGGTGAGAAAATCAAAGTCCTAGAAAAAGATTTAACACTATAGAAGCCACTAGGACAGACCAAAGAAATGCTCTGGGCCAATATCGTTGACTCTGTCAATGATATTTGGCCATCAATTCAAGTTATATTTGAGCAAATTGAATTGGTGAAAATAGCCACTGAGGCTATCCAGAAAGTAAGAGAAGAGTGAGGAGACCAACCTGAGGATGCCAATCGACTCATCCACTTCCTGAATAGTAAGAACAGACATGAGCTCAATGAGCTTGGTGTAGAGGATAGGACCGAAGCCATCCTAGAGGTTAAAAAGGTTATTTCCAAAAGAAACCTTATGCTCAATTTAGAAGAAAAGTGCCACAACATGCAGGTGGCCATTGACAGGTTCATGGCCAAATTTCAAATTTTGAGGGACAAAGGCCTTCCCAGTCCTATGGTCATCCATGATAAACTCATGAACCAATTGGAATACACTGACAGACTTAGGAAATTGGCTAAGGAACAAGCCAATACTTCAGGTATAAAAGCCCTGCCAACTGGAAAAGTATTGTATGATACCTTGGAAAATCTATTTTTCCTAGAACATGAGGTGAAACCTTTGTTTGTCTCCAAGCCCAATTTTGCTAAATACACAGAGGTAGACGAAATTTACAGAAGAATGTTGAAAGTGAAGTTACCTAAGGATGAATGGTGGTAAAAATGATAGATTTACTTTGAAAAGTTTTACAGTAGAAAGTTACCACAGGAAATCTAAAGGCAGCCAGGTGAAACAAGTAAAAGATAGATCAACAAGGTCAAAGAGTAGCAGAGTCAAAGAGTATCAATGAAAGATCAAAGTAAAGAAGACTCCAACGTGGAAATACCCCAACCATTAGCCAGCTTAAAGGGCTTAAAACTCAACAGAAACAACCAGCACTACCACAATAAAAGGGACAACATGATGCAGTTTTCCATCTGTCTCTATCTTCATGCTTGAAGATATTTTGATTCCCTAGATTAAATCTCAGATTGTTATGAGATATTTTGTATATATTTTTTGTATAAATACTTCATATTTCGAAGTATTTAGGGTGGATTCAATGACATTTCTATAGACTTTTTCTCTCAACTCAAAGTTCTATTGTATCAATGACTGGATTGGCTTGCTGGATCAAGGAATAAAGCTCAGATATTTTACAGGATTCTTGTGTAAAGCAATATCCAAATAAGTATTCTCTCATGTTTATTGTTATTTCTCTTATGTGTCTCCATAATCTTGTTTGTTTCTATCAAATCTAAATGTATGACATGGAATGATATTTCAGAAATTGCTTGAATGCACTCTGTCTTGACTATTTACATTTTAAATTTTTTCTACTAAACTATCTTAGTTAGGGAATTCTTAACTGCTCCCTTGCTTCTGTAGTGTTTCTCCCCTTGGTTTATAGCAAAGGATTCTTAATTGCCCTTTGTTCATGATCACCTGCTTTCCTTCATTCTGATCCTGTCCAAGGATTCTTCATTCCTCTTTCACGCTGGTTAGAACCATTTCATCCATTAGACCTAAAGATTTTCCTTTTTCTTTGCTATCCTACCCTATGAACATTCCCTTTATTGATCTGGTCCAGTTATCCTACCCATTGATTGACTCCATAGCAAAATGGCTTGAAGACCTAGCTCTATCCATCTGTTCTAAGAATTCCACCACCCAACCTTCAATCTAAAATCAAAATCCTCATGAACACTAAGAACTAGCCTAAAATCTAATAAAAACAAAGTTAAATCATAAAGAGAGAGCTCCCTTTGGACTTAGGTTGGCTAGAACCTGAGCCTAAAAGATTGGTTTGTGGTTACCTCGAATGATTCCTTCTTTTAATAACTTCTAGGGAAAAAATCTGAGTGATAACACATCCAATAATCTAAGGCAAAAAGCTGATTATATTGGTTGGTCCACAAGTTGAAAGTTGAAAGTCAATTTTGTAATCACCTTAAAATTTTATTCCAACCATGGCTTAAACATGCCTATGTTATGTTACAATTTCAAAAACATGTCTACATGTCTCTTGATTGAAAATCTATTCATTCCTTCTTATAACTATTACTGAAATACTATGGGTGAGTCTGTTAACTATGCCACAAATATGTCGAAATCATATCGCTCTATTTATATTAATGATATTAAAAAAATTAACTATTGGGCAACGTAAACGTCGGGCTCTAACTAACCCATTTTTCTAACATATACATTTTCAAATAAACAATCACTAAGCCATAAATATTTTCTCTTTTTAAGATTCCAAGTGGATATATGGACAAGTTTGCATCTCTTTTCCTGAGAGAAACACAATAATACATAATAGATACAATAGTATCAAATATTGGTCTGAGAGTAATTTTACACAAGATTCATACTTTATATCAAGGAGTAACATCTTAAATTCTTATTATAGGTTGTTGCCTTCAACACCAAACTAAAAATGTTTCAAATGCCATATATATTTTCATACCTTGCTATTGCAAATTTTACTATGTAGGTTTTATATCCAATATATTAGCATGAAAATACATATTTATGCACAATGTTTAGGAACAATAATTACAGGTAATGATCCCAACTTACGTATTTTCACTTCTTTATCTTAATCTTTTGTAGGTTTGTGATATGCATAGTCAAAATCATAGTGGGCTCCAATAAATCTTCTTTGCCACTTTGAAGGTTGCTTCCAATGATCCTAAATTCACTTTAATTGTCCACATCTCATAGGATATCAATATACCTTGAAGTTGATCCATGGATAATTTTTTAATATCTTTCATTTCTTCCACAACTAAAACTTTTGCATTGAATCTAGAGGGGAGAGATCTAAAAACCTTTTGAACTATTACAAATTCATCAATTACTTCATCAAGGCCTTTAATAGTATTAACCATCTCATCTACATGAAGGAAAAAGGTTGCTATGTTTCATCTTCTTTCATCCTTAATCTTTCAAACTTCATTCGGTGAACTTGAAGTTCAACTCTCTTTACCTAGTCATCTCCTTGATAGTCGCTTTGTAACTTGTCCCACATATGCCTTGTTGATTTTCAATTCATAACATTGCCAAATTATGATTCTAAGAGGCCAAAAAGGATAATACTCATTTCTTTTGAATTCTAGGTGCAATCAAGTTTTTCATCAAGTTTATCAATCAAAGGAGTTTCTGGATCTTTATATCCATCCACCTTCGCATACCAAACATCAATGCCAAGATACATTAGATATGTCCTCATTCTCACTTTCTACAAAGCATGTTTTTCCATTGGACAAAGGAGCTTTGTTTGTGAAACTACCATTGTAACTAGCCATGTTTCTTGTTGGTGTTGAGAAATCAATGTATCCAGGTATTAGGTTTTGATTCCTCTTTTCTTGATAATTACTTGTGATTTATGTTGGCTTATTTTATTATTTTATTATGTTATCTTTCATCAAGAAATTACCAAATCAAAAGTACATGAAGACCACAAGAACAAGTTACACAAGATGTAGTCACTCAACAAGGGAAAAACCCTTAGCTAGGGGAAAACCTAATCCAACTCTTCCAATAGTAGATTCAAATAAAGATGAGACAATCCAAGGCCCTTTTGACCTAAAAAATACCCCCTACAATCACCAAGATAACCCTTCCATCTTGTAGTGATCCAGGAGGATCCAAGAGGATTGATCTAGGAGGATGACCCTGGAGGATTGATCCAGGAGGATCCAAGAGGACTGATCCAGCTGGATCTCTAAAAGGTACTAGTGGCATGGTAAAAAGGCTCAAAACTCAAAGTGGAAAAATCTCAATAAACTTAGCTTCAAATCTAAGTGCTTGTCATCCTAATTCCAACAGTGCGAATGACACTTGAATTCGAGCTCATATGAAGAAGTTAGAGAAATTCAAAATACAAGTTTGACTTGGACAGGGGGCAGAGAAAATGACATGGCAAGATTCTTCAACGAATGGGGAAGTTCCAAGTGGTAGGCCACCATTGGCCCTGTAGTTTGCTGATCATAAAAAGGCATAGGTCTGTGATTAAAGAATCGACCCCCAGCATACTGGGTTGTGATTTCGATATCACAATTGTAGATTGGAGGCAGGTCGATGGTTACAAATCGGCCCCAAGCAGGAAAGGGTGTGATGTGATGATTGCATATCACACATCGCAAAGGGACAACATTTTATAAAATCATCCCCAGAAAGTCAGGGTTGTGATTGTGATATCACAATTGCATATCGCACAATGCAGCGCTTTCATAACAGTAACAAGCCTGGGTCTACCGATTGCAATACGCGGATTTCCCAGATGTGATACAATTATAAGGTGTGGTTTTTAAAACCTGTCAGGTCCGATGGTTCACATATTGCAGTTTGCACTGCACAACGGTTTGTTATGGAGAATCACCCTCATCCCCATCAATTGCGATACACCGAAAGGCCTGCGGACACGACACAATTATACAATGCAGTTTAATAGTTTCGTTGGGTCCGCATTTCTTGCTAATAGCTCATCGCTTAGGTATAGGGTTTGTGCACTAATTTGTGAACTATGGATGATTGCAATTTGCGAGGTCTTTTCTCAGATCCAAAAATTTATGTGTTTCAATTAATAAGCTCCGTCGGGTCCGCATTTTATCGCACATCGCACATTGTTAAGTGTAGACTCTCGATAACAGTAACACCCTTCGGATTTCGCCGATTACGATTTGCAATGGGTTATCGATGCTGATAGACTATGGCCATCACTGATAAATCCATTTTTTAAGGATTTAAAGCATCGATTCTTTGTGTTAAAACCATCGGTTTAAGGATTAATGTGCAGTTAAGGAGTTTAGTAGAAAATAGCCTATGTGAACTGTTTTCGGTAACTTCCTGTATTAAGACTGCAGAAAACACCACATGCTGTTTGTGGAGAATCTCGATTGTTGAAATGACCTCCTATACTTGTCATTTGTTACAATTGCTCAGATTGTTAAGGATCTTTCCCACCAGCATATAAATTGGGTTATTTGCACAGCGAGAGGGGAGAGAGAAGTAGGGAGCACCGGAGGGCAATGTAGATTTATAAAGCAGAGCAATGGCATTGCTCCTGGAAGGTGGCCGAAACCTTACCTTAGAAATCAGAAGGTTCCGAGAAGGTGCAGAAAGCCCTTTCATCAGAATTGGGCATTTTGATAGGTGATTATGCATGATTTTTTTCCAAGAAGTCAGTGGTGATGTCTGTCTCTAGAGCTGGGATCTCTATTTGTCATGTATCCTCTATATTTGAGGTATAAGGGTGTACTTCTTCTCTTTTCGTGCCATTTAATGAATGAAGGCCTCCCCATTATTGAGCAGGGCCCAAAGATGTAGTCCAAATTTGATGAACTTTGTAATCAAATCTCTGTTTCTTAATCTCATGCGTGATTATGCCTTTTTATATTCATTTTATATGCTTATGTTCCATGGTTTTTAAGTGCTCTGTTATATGTAATTGAATAACGCATCCATAGAAAAAATATCCCGGATCAAGTGGTATCAGAGTAGTGCTTAGTTGATGTGAATTGCATGAGTACGTTAACCAGAAATAAACCTCAAAGGACATGCATCACGAAGAGGAGATGCGGCGGATGTTGAAGCTTGTTGGGAAGAGAAGTAGTCTTGTTGCTGTTAAGAATTGCAAGCGTGAATGACAGAGTGTGCAGCCATGGAGAATGATAAATAAATGCATGAGACCTTCTTGCGAATGTCCAAAATGGTGGACATCATGTATGGTGCATATGAGAAGAGAAGAGAGGAGACAGAGAGATCAGAGAGTGATGCGTCATCCACATATTCTGGTGCTTATGCATCTTATTCATCACCTTCCTTGAATGAGGAGATTAACCAGAGACTTCAAGAAGAGAACATGGAATTAATAAAGCTACTGCGAGAAGAGGAAGAGGAGAAGCATCGATTGCAGCTTCAGTGGCCAGCCACAAATGACGCTCTGAAAGAATTGAAGCGCAATGACCAAAGTCTTCAAGTAGAGCTTTTTGAATTAAGGAGGCTTCTATAGGAAGAGAAAAAGGAGATACATAGGTTACTATGCCTACTGTAAGCTAAGGACAAGGCCTTGGAAAAGCCACAGTGTGACCCCTGTGAGGTAAAAAGCAATTCTTCAACTCCATGTATTGTTCCTGATGATGATTTCACCATTTTTGAAAACCATACTATAGGAATCGGGTCCAAACTGTTAAAGAGAATGGGGTATCAGGGAAAGGGCCTCAACATTAATGGCCAGGGCATCATAAACCCCATCCAAGTAGAGGAATTACCTCGACATACAGGACTTGGATATGTTAGGAAGGAGGTTGGGGAATGCGCCAAAACAACCAGTGAACCATCAATGACAAATGATGAGAAGCCCTCATCAGTTCTTTCCAAATTGACAGTGGAGGTAAAAGATGTTGATTTCTCTTCAGTTTCATCTTCACATAGTATAATTTCTGTTGGAAATGTGGAGATACCCATTACAGGGACAAACATGAGACTCCTTACCAAGATGAGGTACAAGGAAGAAGAAGGACTTGGTGTTAATGGCCAAGGCATAACTCAACCATTGGAGGTTGAGCAAAGACCTCGATTCCAAGGTTGGGGTGTTGAAAATAGCAACAAGAAATGTTATAAATAGCATTTCAGGTACTAGTGTTGGAAATAGCAACAAGGGATGATAAAATAGAAATGCTAAAAATAGCATTTCTATAAATAGCATTTTGGGATACATTCCAATTTTAATTAGTCCCTGAAATAAAATTGAGAATTAAAATTCGAATTTGATCTTAACAGCTATTTGAAAAATAATTAATTAATTCATCTTGAGTTAATTAGTTGGAGAAAATCAAACATGAAGTCTATGTGGAGACATGCAACAGTTATCCCTTTGATTGAGGAAGTTATCCATTAATTAAGGAGATCAGGATGAGTTGTACTTTGAGTTGTAATTAGTTAGCTCAGTTAACTGAGTTAAGTCCAGTTAGATTAGTTCCAACAGTTTGTGGAACTGATTGTGAGTTCAGTTAGTTAATGCATGCATGCATGTAATTGGTGTACTTCAAATAACTGAATATTCTCTCATAAATAACTCTTGCATGTCAGTTCAATCAGAGATCTCGTTGAGATCAGACGATGGGACAATGTACTATTAGTTGGAGGAATTTTCCTATATAGGAATCTCATCCATGCAGAAGGAATTATATCCTTCAGGATTACACAGTTATTTCAGAGGTTAATGAGTTGTGTGAGAGGTGAATTCACACAGGTGGAAGCCAAAGTACCCAGGAGAAACTACGCAAGGAAATAGGGGGCTTGGAGGACTGAAGGAAGGCATATGTTATGTCTATTCAATCCTATGGGCAGCATTGAGGGATTGTACTGAGAGCTGGATAGCTTGTGAGCTAAAGCTTTTTGTAATCTGGAGATATTTCCACTTGTATGATAATATAGAGATCAGGGTTTTTAGCTAAGGCTTTCCCCTGAGTATTCTTCTGTGTTCATGTGTGATTGTTTCTTCTTCATCTGTTATATGTGTTCTATTTGATCTTACTAAAAATCGATTAAGCTTCCGTAAGTTTGTTTGTAGAAGTAGATCAAGTATTTTGCTTTAGTATATTGCATTATCAGGTGATCTACAGTGAGAATTTCTACATGGTATCAGAGCAAAGGTGATCAAAGCGGAGAACAATATACAAATAAGGGAGAAGTTCGAAGGTTGAAATTCTTGATTATAGAAATCGAATTCTTATCACATCTCAAATTTCACCAATGGCGTTCAATGGTTTGAGATTCGAGTATGTCCTGGATGGCAACTCGAACTATATAGCCTGGAAGGATCACATGGAAGCGGTACTATAGGAAAATGGTTTGAAGGACTTCATTAATCAAGAATTCCCCAAGCCAGCAGTAGCTAATGCCCAAGAATTGGCGGAATGGAAGAAATGTGTGGCTAGAGCAAGGAGGATTCTTTTGGAGGGAGTTTGAGACCACATTGTCTTGAGTCTCCATGGGAAGGAGACACTATTTTCAATGTGGAAAACATTGAAGGATCTATATCAGAACAACAATGATCAAAGGAAGCTGGCACTGAAAGACAAGCTTTGGAAAATCAAGTGTGAAAAGGGCGACACGATATCTACATATCTAAACAACCTCACCACTTGTAGGGATGAGCTTGGAAGTGTAGGAATGACGACAGTTGATGATGACATGGTGAGTCTTGCTCTCCTCGGTCTTCCTAAGAGTCGGCATAGCTACGAGGACTCAGTTAATGGAAGAGAGAAACTGCTAGATTGGGAATGACTATGGTCGGATATGTTATAGCTCCATTTACCACCCTTGGTACTTGTGATGCTTGGTTTATGGCCTAGGGCAACCCCTCCTTCCAGACTTGGTCCAAATATTTTAAAAACAATGTTTTATTCCCTGTACGCTACTTTTCCTTGAGATAAAGTGTGTACATAAAGGTTAGTCAATACCCAACCCGTGTATATGTGTTAAAACACTTAAAAAAATTAAATTTCCTTAATTATGGGCAGAGTTCACGAGTTTTACCTGTTGTTTACCTCCTAGTGCTCGTGGCCCAACTGTTTCCCAACTAAAAACTAATTGGGAGAAGTATAAATAGACTTCTATGGGAAGGCCTTTAGGAGGAGAAGAGATAGAATTATTATACTGATTGATTCTGAAGTATCCCTGTGCTTGAAGCACTTCTCCAAGTTTCAAGAAACCCTTGTTTCCTTGATTGTTGATATTCTCCCTCTTGTTTGAGATATCATGGTATTGGTTATGGAAGGAGGCTGTTGAAGACTGGGACTAGACAGATTTGGAGGACGGTTCTGCTTGGAGCCAGAAGAAGAAGACTTAGGTGAATTCTCTCCGTGTTAGTTATAGCTTTCTACAATAAAAAGAAGCGTTGTCTTGTTCCTGAGATTGACTTTGTTTATGCATCAGATATTGTTGTAATTCATGTATGAATGTTATTTTGATGTATAACTAATCATTTTCTTATATGATATAAAGTTGATTTCATTAAAATGCTTTATCAATATGCTGCTATGTATGTTTGAATTGGTTGATTTGCAGATTCGAAGATCATCAGGAGTTGCAGAGGGTTTGAACCTTGCTGGAACTACCCAAATAAAGGACATCAGGGTATGGTCTCTATCACATAGTTTGTTTATATAAGCATGTTGCCTGAGTTGTATGAGTGTTTCTTACTGTAGTTTGCTCTTGCTATGTTGAGGTTCTAACCCAAAGCCCTAGGGTACTTATTCCCATAACAGAATTGGCAACTCCACTGGGGACAACAATCTTGTTATTCCTAGTTTGGGTTGTTCAGTGCCAATCAGGGCTTAATTCTTGGTTTTCTTGTTATGACAGTATTGTTTGGTCGAGTAGAAACTGAGATCTTAAGTCTAATATTTTTTATCTAGCTTTGTTTTTTATTTTTCTTGCAAAACTCAGTATACAGACTTTAGTCTGTTTACAGTAGCACACACGCTTGTTTCTGTGAAGTGAACCCGTGTATACGCGAGTTTCCTTTATCAGAAGCGCGTGTACACACCTCTGTGCTTGAACACAGTCGCATATACCATTTTTTGCATTGTTTTTTCAAATCTCTCTGCCTAGAAATATTTGTTTCTTGGTCTGTTTGGTCTTTGAGTGGTCAATTTCTATCTCTAGAATTTTGTTATTCTACGAGCTTACTATTTTGAAATCTCTTCTGCTTTGAAAAGTTTTGACCTAGGTTTGATTCTAAGTGAGTTTTATGATTTGAGTTTTGGCACACAAGACTTCTTATTGAGGTTCTTGATTGTTCTGGTCCTCTAGAACAACAGGTTGTTTTCAATCTTAGTGTCAAGCTTGATTATTGGTTTACTTGCTTTTCTTTCCGTCATTTTGTGGCCTTACACTTTTTCTTGCTTTTTGCAAGTTTCTTTTTGAAAAATTTGAAAGTGTTTCTTTCTTGAATTCTTGGTCAGTTTTTCTAAGCTCTTTGCTACTGTTTGGGTTGTTTGGTACAAGTTCAAGCCTTTTTTGTTCAAATTTTCATTCATTGTCGAATTTGTAACTTGCAAAGTTCCTTGTGCTTTTCTTTCAGTCTTTGAGTCTTAAGTGGCATTTAGAGTGCTTTTGAAAGGTTGTTTTAGTTGCTTCTTGAAAAACAAAAGATCTTAAAAAACATTGTTTTTGTTTTCTTTTGCCAAGTTTAATTTTGGTTTCTTTTTATTTTTTGAAAGTGAATTGTGATCTTTTTGATTTTTCCTTCTTGTTTGGAGAAGAATTTGTATTCTTTTCAAACACTTAAGTTGACTTATTAATAGTTATAAACAATTGCTTTCATTCATTTTTAGAGTAATCTAGGATCTTGCATCTTCATTTACACCTTGCATTAGGGTGGTTTTTCATTATTAAAGCATCAATAGTCTTTTTAGTTTTTGTGTGTGTGAAGTGTGTTTTAAGAAAAGAAAAGAAAAAGTTTTTTCTTTATAGAAGTTTCACAGAACCCAAGTAGAAGTCTCTTTTCATCGAAGAACAAATGATTCCATTCATATAAGTTAGTTTTTCATTGATATCTTTTGCATCATACAAACACCATTGGCTTCATTTCCATTTATCCCTTTGACTTAAAAGAATAGCCATTTAAAATCAAGCGCTTAATAAAATAAACTAGAACCTCTATATTGCTATCAGAATACACCAACAAGTTTAGGTTTATTAGGGCCTTGGATAAGGCGAGAGGAGAGTTAACTCTCCAATTCCGCTCTAAATTGTAAAACATAGAAGTTTGATTAAAGAGCAAAATCCAATAGCGTTAGGGAGACAGGGAAAGCTCCCTGACTGGGAGTTAAGCACGAGGGTTCATGAAGATAAGGACAAGAGATACCCCCTCTCTTACTTGTTGGATCCTACCTCACAACTATTTTTCCTGGCTTTTGATACGAGTTGGTGACCATAGTTGCCTATCCTAGGGATCCACATAGGTGGCTGTGGAGGGGAATCCCGTGACACACTTAGGTTGACGTTGCATCACGTTCAACAATACTTTTGGAGGGCACCCTTACGAATCTTGGGGGCTTGCACCAGCAAAGGTTGTTGTTTGGAGGTCAGTGTAACTACCTCTGATACCTTCGCTAGTAGGTTTGGGGCGTAATTACCCCAGTCTATTTTTGAAAGGCCCTTATTATTAACTTTCTTGTATTTTGGTGTCTGGTCCTAATCACCCGGAGTAGAAATACTTGGAAGTTTTTAGAGACATTTTAGTGAGTGTTCAGTGCTCCTAGTCGGCCTAGCTTTTAATTTTCTTGAGTCTTTAAGTAGATTTTTTAAAAATAATTCAAAGTGGCTAACCGACCATCTCGACGGTCTTGGAGATTTCATGGGCTTTCACTTACGAGTCTAGAGCCTTCTCCTAGAAGGTGTAGGAGTGATTATGCCAGTGGTTTCCAACCAGTGGAAATAGGCACATCGGAGGTTGATCCTTCGCTTGGGGACATTAGTTCACAAGATAGACCTGGTACTACTACAGAGTTAGAGAGGAACACACCAGTTCTTTCTCGAGTACTCTTCTAGTCAGAAGATAGTATTTAAGTAGAAGAGATTTCAGAGTCGGTTGCGGCTCTGAATTCTCCTCTCCCTCCTGATCATCTAGACATATTGTTACACATTGGAACTCTGACTCATAAGCCTTAGAGCCTAGGTCCACATACATCTATCCCTTTGATGACCATTGCTAGAAGCATGACATCCATGATGAGTGTTGTGAGCATGCAGACTCCCATATCTGTGTAAGGGTGAGGAACTATTTCCATCCCTTCTAACACTCCCAGCACATCTATATTTGGGTCTACCTCCATCCCGTCGACGAGTGGAAGTTCTCAGCCTAATGCATCTAGTTTTGGATTTTCCCTTTTGGAATCCCCTCTCAAGGTATTCCTTTAGTTCCTTTGAATATACCTTCAACCACCTTCACATCCATGATGAGTGGATCAGATTCCCTTCAGGGTTTCCCATTTGAAAGTGGTCACATACCACATTCCAATCTAGCAGTAGGGTCAATTCCTTTTCCTTTTACAAGTCAAGGTAGTAACCCCTTTCAAAGTTGGAAAAACCCTATGGTTAGGGGGATAGGAGCTGGGAATCAATTTTTTGGCCAATAAGGGAATGCGCCATATTCCTCGGTTAATTCATTTCAAATTTTTTCACCCTTTGCTAATGCTTGGAACCCTTATCAGGGGCTGCCATCTCCTTTCAATACTTCGTTAGGGGGTAACTTGACTGGTTACAGAGGATTTTCAGCAGGAGTTGGTCAAACTCCGAATTTTGCTGGACCACAGGGATCACCCTTTGGTTCAATAGGTTCTACGAGTTACTTTGGGTAACTTGGTGCCTTTCAAAATCTAGGTCATTCTTTTTAGACCTATGGAAACCCCGCCTAGTCAGATGGAATTCCAAGGTCCTCCACGACTTCCTTTTCTGGCCATGCTTAATCTGCTAGACTTGACTAAATTGAGGAATGATCCAATTAGGTACAATCCAACTTCACCTCCAGTCCCAACTAAACTTCCATCAGATATTCCAAAATTTGAACGGAAGAATGGTGAAGACCTGAGAAACCATGTGACCACGTTCCACTTATGGTGCTCATCCAACTCCCTGGTTGATGATTCATTCAGGTTGAGGTTATTTCAGCACACCCTAAATGGGAATGTGGCCAAATGGTAATAAAGTTGGTAGGGGGAACCTTTACTTCTTTCGCTGATTTGGCTAATATTTTCTTGAGAAATTTTCAGTTGCCTATTCGCTATGAAGCCGGAACTGAGATTCTAGTAAATTTTCATCAAGACACGACAACTCATAATTCAGATCATATCCAGGAATGGAGACGGATAAAGAGGCTTATCAAAGCTGAAATTCCACAAGAGTTTCGTCTCGAATGGTTTGTCAAATCTCTACAACCTGAGATCTCAAAGGATGTTTCTCTTTCCAGTGTTTATTCGGAAGAGCAAGCTATTATTTGAGCCTAGCAATTAGAACTGATATATTCTCAGTCTGGGACTCTTCAGAAAATCCTACCTGATGCTCCTAGATCCAAGGTTGAGTTAGTCAAACCAAAGCCAAGCCCTCACACTAATGGTATAGTTGGATCAATTGACGCAAATACGGTGAACCTTTTGAACCAATTGCAACAGTTGTCTCTACAAACTGCTTCTTCTAACTAGGTAGCACCGTCTACACCTTCACCTTCCCAACCTACCTCCATAAATGTCGTCCATACTTCTAACCCCAAAGGAAATCAACAATCTGATGGGAAGAAGAAGAGATGAGGTAAGAAGAAGAACCAAGAAGGGAAGGGTAATGTCAACAAACCCAACAATGGTGCCGGCGAGGGTAGAAAAGAGTCCAAAAGGAAGGTTAAATTTCCATGCAAGTTATGCAATGGAGATCATTTGACTCACCTCTGCCCCAAGATTCAAGATGCTCAGTGCTTGTTAGTGCAACAAGGGTCCTCTATCTCCCAAGCTATCCTGACTAACCCTTTTCCCCAAGGGAAACAATTACTTGCTGGCACGAACTCGAATGCTGGTACCTCCACGGGGGGCAACCAAGAAGGGGAAAATTCCTCAAATGTTTATATTATGAACTCTCATGTCGATGTTGCCATATGAGCATGCGATTATGGTGAAACGGAAACATCTAAGGGTAAATTTGTTCCTGAAACCATAGCCCCACTTCATATTGAGCGACCCTTTGCTGAGTCTATACTGCGGATACCGAAAGGTTCTGCAAAGCGCTCGACTATTAACCCTAATGCTAGGGCAGCCCATAACTACACGATTGTAGAAGATCTAGCCCAAAGTCCTTGTGCGATGTCTACATTGGAGGTACTCTAGTCGTGTCCTTCTCAGAGAAGTGCTTTTCTTTCGGCTATCAGGGCAGTAGATCCAAAAAATTATTTAGTGCTCACTTTTAATATGCTAGATGTCAAAAAGAGACTTCCTCATCATATGGCTTTCCAGATAAAGTCTACTTACCGAAAAACCAATATTTTTCAGATAGTTATAGATGAGGGAGCTTCCACATGCATAATGTTTATGTCATGTTGGAAGGCCATTGGATCACCTTCAGTTGTTGCTTCACCGACTCTCTTAACAACATTTTATGGTCATTCTCATAGGCCACACAGAATTATCCTGGCTTTTCCTATATGTGTCGAAGGAAAGGTCGTCAATATTGAAGTAGAAATCATTGATGCCAACCTTTATTACAACCTCCTATTAAGAAGAAATTGGATTTATGAGATAGATGCCATAGTTTCATCTCTATTTCGCATCCTCTGTTTCCCTCATGAGGGGAGAATTGTTAAAATTGATTAGTTATATTATTCTCCGGGTGACTCTCGAGCAACTTCAGATTCTACCATTCCATTGGTGGATAATTCTCGTTAACCTATAGAGAATTTAGGAGTTGGGATGTACTCTTCCTTGAAGGGTGTATTTGACCTTCCCCCTCCTATAGCTAGAATCGATGCAATTTCATCCTCTAAGGAGCCTTCACAGAAAGAGTTCTTTCGAACTCATTATTTTCCAGACCCTTGGACCTTACCTTCATCTACGACCACATTAGATGGAGGGCAAGTTGGTGTAATAGCATTTCCTATGTCTGCAACAAAACTTAGATATGAATCAATCGATAACTCTACATACAACCATCCCACTCCTTTTTCAGAGGAGGAGTTAGATAGTGATGTGGCTTCAGCTTTGACCCTTGACTCCACTTTTGCTCTGGATTGCTTAGATACAGTGTTACTATCTGATGAAGCAATTCTAGAAGTAATGATGGCTGTAGATCGACCTTTGGGAAGATTTACATCATCGTTCATATTTTCTTCCTCCATTGCATGAAGTTGAATCTAGGTTCTCCAATCTGCCTACTAGCGATGTTTGAACAGTTTCAAACCCTTTGGCTCCAGCACAATTATTTGTTGAAGGTAACATGTCAATTAGCTCAAGAACACTACCTATAAATATCTCTAGGAACAAGCTGGCAGAGCCCCTATATGGGCTCTACCATAAGAAGTATTTTGCTTAGGTTTCGGTCTAGCAATTGCTTGTTTGTATATATTGTATTTTTGTACATATTTTGTTGGGCGATTTGTGATGTCGACATTTTTTTTTTATTATCTACTTTGGTAGGTGTTGATGGATGAATTGATATATTTCAGATTTGTCGATGGTGCTAGTTGGCACACTTGGAATCTTGCTTCCGCAACGTGGGTGATTTATTATCCATCTAGCCAGTTGATGGCATCAAGGGGAGTATTTATTGGTCCTGCTTCAAATAACATTGCTGAATATACTACTGTTATTAATTTACTATTCGAAACAATTTCTTATGGAATTGATTCGTTGGTAGTGTATCTTGACTCACAGCTAGTAGTGTCACAATTAAATAACATTTATCGAGTTTGTGATCCTTATTTATATTGCCAATTTTTTAGAGTGAGAGTGTTGCAACGATCATTTGTTTATATTACATATGTGCACATTCCACGATCTGAAAATTCATTAGTGGACTCTAATGCTAATCAAGCATTAGATTGACATATCAATCATTCATCAAATTAAGCAAACATCAAAAATTTGACTCTGTATATATATCATAAAACTACCTGTATATAGATAAAATGTTCAAAAAATATATATACAAAATTGGGACAAAATGTCCATAATCATGTCCAGTCTGTCTATCAGCCCGGCTCAGGATGAGTGGCTAAAAAGTTAACTACTGCATTGGCTACACGCCGCAGTATGCGGACCCAGTCCCATGGTACTCCTACCACGTGACGCTGCATATCCTCAGGTAGATCCTCTATGGCTATCATCGGTACCTGGTGAGTCAATCTCACCAAGTTTCTTTGGACTGCATATAGGAATCTCTCTGTCTCAGCCGTTGCCTCTTCGGCACCTCTTCCGCGACGCCTGTGCCTTAGGAATCCATCTGGTCTCACTGGACCCACATCTGAAACATGGTCATTTTGTCAGTATTTTGTCCCATCAAAAATATTTCTAAGCTCATTTCATACTTCAAAAAGGAAAAAATATTAAGATTTTGCAAAAACTTAAAAAAATTATTACCTATGTCTCCCCATGTTGTGTTTGGTGGCAGCACCAAGTTCGGATCTCCTCAGAAATCCATACCGGCATACGGGTAGTCGTCGACTGTGATGATCTGTTGGTCCCACTAGGTGAAAAACTCATCATCGAAAGTTGTCCTACGCACGTCCCTGCCTCCAAGGTGTTTCATCAAGTCAACCCATCTACCCATTCAAGGATCTCGTGGGCTACTGATAAAGACAGATACCTTGGGACATAGCCCAGGTACCTTCTTGAAGAAGAAGGAGCATAAAATAGTCCCATATCCAAAGTTCTTTGTCTGACCCTTCTGAATGGAGGTCAGTTGGCTCTTCATGTTGGTTAGAAGAGGTGTGCACTAGTCAAAAACCGTGGTTAGGCATTCCACTACCAGGCTCATGGACACCCATGAAGCCTGATGTAGTGAAGCTGATCCGTTTACCCTTGCAATGGTAAACATCAGAATCCCCAGAGATAAACTATCCACGTGTTTGATTGGAATCAGGCTTCCAATCTTTTCTAGGTGCCCATGATAGTATATATGTACATAGTCTTCTACTGAAAGACTACTCCTTGTCCTGCCGGTCGAATGCACAACCTCCCCTATTCGGGAGAGACCTATAATAAAGTAGATGTCTTCCACCTCAATGCGTAGAGGCATCTGATCTATCATGAAGGCATCATCCTCTACACTCCAGTAGTGGATCATCAATTCGAGCAGGTGTGTGTTGGCTTTCATGTTCGACATTTTGAAGAATTTCAATAAGCTGCACCCTCTCAATGCACCTAGTGCATTTTTGTTGTTCATTACCTCACTGTCAATTGTGGTATGCTCTCTCTCTCTCTCTCCATGTGATGGTCATCCTGAAAAAAAATTAGTTTCAACTGTTAGATTTTGTGTTTGAATTTCAACTCATGTACACGCAGGTTCCCTTTACACACAGTCGCATGTAGGGCCGTCGTATACGTGGGTTGGTCACAACCAACCCATGTGTACGCAAAGTTGGATTTTTTGACATGAATTCCCAAGCTCAAATCTTAATGAAAACTTCTAAAACTACCACAAAACATTGCAGGCATGATTTGAGGGTTACCTGATAACTTTGACGTGATTTGAATGGTCCAATTCTTCAGAGGCAAGTTTTCTCCTTTTTGGTCCACAACTCTTTTCCAAACAACAATAAAAATTTTGTGAGTCCAAAAGTCAATATATAGCTTTGAAATTTCAAAATTTTTTCTCAAAACTTGATTTTTCGTCTCATGAATTTTTTGACTTGTGGGCTTGGATTGTCGAGAATGGGTTATTGTTTCAAGGTATTTTGGATACTTCTTCGAGATCTTATTTCAGTCCCATGACTGCTAGCCTGTCATGGTAGGTATTGTTCACTTACTGGCATATAGGTTAGGGAAACCATTTTTTCCATTTCATCTTGCATACTAGCTTCCATTCAACGATACATTAGCCATAGGGTATACCCCATCATGTCTTGGTTAGTGTTCACTCGCTGATTTTTAGATCATGATGCGATGGTAGAGCCATCCTTTACATGGGAATCGTAGTTAGAACCTCACTGACATTGGTTGCCCATGTTGTTATACTGAGTAGGCTCAGGAGTCCTCTTTAGTCTCGCCATGAATTCTGTGTTGAAGACACATTCTCCTTGCTTCTACGCTTATTTCTAGCCTTATATCCTAGAGGCTCCTTTGTGTTGAGTTGTACTACTGCATTGCATTTTGACTATTTTCACCTTTTGGCCTTGAGTCAGCTTCACTTGGACTCGTGTTTAAGCCACTTATTTAACCATGTCTTATACAAAATCAACCATGCAATCACTTAGCTTCTACATCTTGACACATCATTTGACCCATGGAAGGAACATCCCTTTGAGTGTCCTTGACCAATTTCGCCTCTCTGCATTGAGCATAGGATTGTTCCCATCCCAGGAACTAGATCAGCTGTTTCTCTAACACTCGTTCTTTCCACTGTACTATAGAATTATTTTATTCTTTTTCCAGCTTAAAAGACAAAAAAATTATATATTCAAAAAAGTGTGGGAACGGGACAACATTTCCATATATTGTTGGCAGCTAGAGTTAGTCATGTCGCCCTTGAACAAAGCACTCAAAAGAAAGTCTCTCCTCCATTTTGGGCAGGATTTAGTTTGACTTAGGTACGCCTTAACCTTGTTATTGAGTCAGTTCTCCTCTGATTGGTTACCTCTTCCAATCATATGGAGAGTTCGGTTGTGCCTCCTGCATGACGAACTTATATAGAGTTATCATATGCTGTCATATAGTCATCATCGAGTCGTGCTTTTGTTCAAGGGAAGTACGCCTAAGTTGGCCTCTCTATGGTGTCTCTTGACCTTTTTTTCAGTCAGTCATCCCTGGTTATCAGTGTCATGTTTGTCATCACATCAGTTATATTGGTCCTTTGCTCATGCCAGTTTGAGAAGGTCTCCATTGACTTCTTGTTGGCGGGTCTTGTCCTTATCAATAATGATATATTGCTCTGAGGGCAGGCCTAGAGCCGCACCCTAGCCCTATTTTCATTATTGATAGGTCACCTTGTTCTCAACATCGATTAGTATGATGGGTCTTTGACTGAGTGGTTTCCCTTGTGTTCGACATCAGATTTCATTATCACACATTGGGATTCGTGCAGTACCTTGGTTTCCATTTGACCCTATTGGTGGATTCCTCACCTCTGTGTTAGCTTTCATTATTGTTTGGTTCAGACGGTTTCTATTGTGCGCTAGCTACATCTTGTGTACGCCGGAAACGTGCTTCGGTTGGGTTACTACATCTTTTTCGTCCGATTCCTTCCACATTATTGGCCTATGGGTTACAATTGCGCTAGATTGATTAAGGATGCCTTAATGCCTTCCTTCTAGCGGATATTTTCCTATCAACTACGGCTCATTGCTCTGGGACAAAGATCTAGAGTCCATTTGGCAATACCTTGGGGTTTGCAGTCATCAGTGGCAGATTCCTTCTGTATCGATAGTGCGAAACCATCATTGTCCCCTGATTGATAGATTCTTCCAGGTGTTTGACTCCAGCTCATTCATTCACACTTGTTATATTGTACTGGGTACCTTAACTCTCATTGTCATTATCGGTGAGTAGTCTCACGTTTGTTAACGGTATACATCAATGACCCGTAATCAAACGATTTCTCACATGGTCGACCTCAAATCATTTATTCCCATTGTGTAGAAATGTACCATGACGATTAGTGAAGACCTCGGGTTGCATCAACATGTTTTGGTTCACTTGTTAGTTGCTCCTATTGCTGCTAGTGGACACCACCACCTTATATGTTGCAGTCCTTCACAACGACATCTTATATGTTGGCATCCAAGTTAGAAGAAGAAGTCTGTAGATGGGCTCTAACTGACCCATTTTTCTAACAGATCCATCTTCAAATAAACAATCACTAAGCCATAAATATTTTCTCTTTTTAAGATTCTAAGTGGATATATGGACAAGTTTGCATCTCTTTTCCCGAAAGCAACACAATAATACATAATAGATACAATAGTATCAAATATTGGTCTGAGAGTAATTTTACACAAGCTTCATACTTTATATCAAGGAGTAACATCTTAAATTCTTATTGCAGGTTGTCTCCTTCAACACCAAACTAAACATGTCTCAACTTCCATATATATTTTCATACCTTGCCATTGCAAATTTTACTATGTAGTTTTTATATCCAATATAGTAGCATGAACATAAATATTTATGCACAATGTTATGAAAAATAATTACATATAATGATTCCAACTTACATATTTTTCACTTCTTATCTTAATCTTTTGCAGGTTTGTGACATGCATAGTCAAAATCATAGTGAGCTCCAATACGTCTTCTTTACCACTTTGAAGGTTGCTTCACTTGATCCTAAATTCACTTTAAATGTCCACGTCTCATAGGATATCAAGATACCTTGAAGTTGATCAATGGATAGTTTTTTAATATCTTTCATTTCTTCCACAACTAGAACTTTTGCATTGAATCTAGAGGGGAGAGATCTCAAAACCTTTTGAAATACTACAAATTCATTAGTTACGTCATCAAGGCCTTTAATAGTATTAACCATATCATCTACATGAAGGAAAAAGGTTTCCATGTTTTCATCTTCTTTCATCCTTAATCTTTCAAACTTCATTCGATGAACTTGAAGTTTAACTCTCTTTACCTAGTCATCTCCTTGAGAGTCGCTTTGTAACTTGTCCCACATATCCCTTGTTGATTTGCAATCCATAACATTTCCAAATTATGATTCTAAGAGGACAAAAAGGATAATACTCATTTCTTTTGAATTGTAGGTGAAATCAAGTTTTTCATCTTTATCAAGCAAAGGAGTTTCTGGTTCTTTATATCCATCCACCTCCACATACCAAACATCAATGCCAAGATACATTAGATATGTCCTCATTCTCACTTTCTAGAAAGCAAAGTTTTCCATTGAACAAAGGAGATTTGTTTGTGAAACAACCATTGTAACTAGCCATGTTTCTTGTTGGTGTTGAGAAATCAATGTATCTATGTATTAGGTTTTGATTCCTCTTTTCTTGATAATTACTTGTGATTTATGTTGGCTTGTTTTATTATCTGATTATGTTATATTTCATCAAGAAATTACCAAATCAAAAGTACATGAAGACCACAAGAACAAGATACACAATATGTAGTCACTCAACCATGGAAAAACCCTTAGTTAGGGGAAATCCTAGTCCAACTCTTCCACTCGTAGATTCATTTCAAGATGAGACAATCCATGTCCTTTTGACCTAGACAAATACCTCCTCCAATCACCAAGCCAACCCTTCTGTCTTGTAGTGATCCAAGAGGAACCAAGAGGATTGATCTAGGAGGATGCTCCTGGAGGATCCAAGAGGACTGATCCAGATGGATCTCTAAAAGGTACCATTGGCATGGTAAAAAGGCTCAAAACTCAAAGTGGTATAATCTCAATAAAATTAGCTTCAGATCGAAGTTCTCATCATCTTGATTCGAACGGTGCGAATGAAACTCGCATCCGACCTCATATGAAGAAGTTAGAGAAAGTAAAAGTACAAGTTTGACTTGGATAGGGGGCAGAGAAAATGACATGGCAAGATTATTCAGCAAATAGGGAAGTGCCAAGTGGTAGGCCACCATTGACCTTGTAGTTTGTTGATTGCAAAAAGGCATATGTCCGCAGTTAAAGAATCGGCCCCTAGCGTATCAGGTTGTGATTGTGATATTGCAATTGCAGATAGGAGGTAGGTCGATGGATACATATCGGCCCCAAGCAAGAAAGGGTGCGATGCAATGATTGCATATCACACATCGTATAGAGACAATGTTTTACATAATAATCCCCTGACAGTCAGGTTTGCGTTTGGGATATCACAATCGCATATCGCACAATGCAATGCTTTGATAACAGTGACATGCCCAGGTCTGCTGATTGCGATACGCCGATTTCCTAGATGCGATACAATTATAAGGTGTGGTTTTTAAAACCTGTCGGGTCCGCCAGTTCATAGATTGCAGTTTGCACTGCACAATGGTTTGTTATGGAGAATCACCCTCAACCCCGCCGATTGCGATACACCGAAAGGCCTGTGGATGCGACACGGTTATACACTGCAGTTTAATAGTTTCGTTAGGTCCACCTTTCTCGCTGATCACTCATCGCTCAGGTACAGGGTCTGTGCACCAATGTGTGAACTATGGCTGATTGCGATTTGCGAAGTCTTTTCTCGGATCCAAAAATTTATGGGTTTCAGTTAATAAGTTCTGTTGGGTTCACCTTTTATCGTACATCGCTAAGTACTGACTCTCGATAACAGTAACACCCTTCAAATTTTGTCGATTGCGATTTGGGATGGGTTATCGACGTTGATAGACTAGGGCCATCACTGATAAAGCTTTTGTTTAAGGATTTAAAGCACCTATTCTCTATGTTAAAACCATCGGTTTAAGGATTAATGTGTGGTTAAGGAGTTTAGCAAAAAATAGCCTGTGTGAACTATTTTCAGTAACTTCCTGTGTTAAGACTGTAGAAAACACTGCGCACTATTTGTGGAGAATCTCGATTTTTGAAACGACCTGCTATACTTGTCATTTGTTAAAACTACTTGGATTGTTAAGGATCTTGCCCACCAGCATATAAATCGGGTTATCAGCATAGCGAGAGGGGAGAGAGAAGCAGAAAGTAGCAAATAGAAGCACAGATTTACAGAGCAAAGTAGTGGCACCTGCTCCTGGCAGGTGGCCGAAACCTTACCTTAGAAATCATAAGGTTCCGAGAAGGTACAGAAAGCCCTTTCATCAAAATTGGGCAGTTGGATAGGTGTTTCTACACAATTTTTTGCCAGGAAGTTAGTGGTGATGTCTGTCTCTAGAGTTTGACTCTCTATTTGTCATGTATCTTCCAGATTTGAGGTATAAGGGTGTTTACGTAAAATCTACTTGTACTTCTTCTCTTTTCACATGCTATTTAATGAATGAAGACCTCCACGCTATTGAGCAGGGCTCGAAGATGTAGTCCAAATTGGATGAACTCTGTAGCAAATCTCTATGTCTTGATCTCATGCGTGATTATGTATTTTTATATTCATTTTATATGCTTATGTTCCATGGTTTTTAAGTGCTCTGTTATATGTAATTTAATAGCACATCCATAGCAAAAAGATCCTGGATCAAGTGGTATCAGAGCAGAGATTTAGTTGATGCGAATTGCATGAGTACGTTAACCATAAATTAACTTTTTGATGAGAAAATTCTTCGAAAGTTGTTGTTTCTTCTTCAATTAACTTTGGTATGTATGTTGCATATCCTGAGTATCCTTTCGGTCCTTCAGTTTCTTTGAAAGTTCCTTTTCCTACTCCACGTCCTTCAACATATTCAAGTGTAGATTTTAACCAATTTGGCCTCTTCTTTGTTTCAATTTTGAATAGGTTCACTTGTTCCTTCTTCCTCTTGGTTTGTAGGTGACTTGTCAAGTTCTTCTTCTTCTTCAAATAGCAACACATCTTCTTCATCAAACTTCAATTTGTCTTTCTACTTTGATGTAGATTCGATAAGTGTTTGATGGAATGATATCACCAACGAAGATAGCTTTTATACTTGTAGAGTCTAACTTCTTTCTCTTGTCTTTTGGAACATGAATGCATGCAAGACATCCAAATATTCAGAGATGGTCTACACATGGCTTCTTCCTTGAGAATGTTTCTTAAGGTGTCATATTATCAAGGACTCTATGAGGACTTCTATTTTATATGTATACTAATCTCATGGATGCTTCTCCACAAAGAAAATTTGATTGGCCTTAATCAAATATCATAGTCCTTATGCATTCTTCAATGGTTCTATTGTTCCTTTTTGCTACTCCATTTTGTTTGGGGTTGTAGGGAAGAATGAGCTCCCTCGTAATGCGTGCTTCTTTGTAATATTCTATAAGCTATTTTGCAGTGTATTCACCTCCATTTTCTAATCTTGGAGTTTTTATCTTTTTTGGTTAGAGTCTCAACTTCAAATCTAAATTCCTTGAACTTTTCAAATACTACGTCCTTTGCCTCAAGAAGATAGAACCATGTTTTTTTAGAGTGATCATTAATGAAGATCACATAGTAAAGATGACCCACAAGATATTTATTAGACATTAGCCTACATACATCAGAATGAATGAGATCTAATATCTCTTTATGCCTTGTGTCACTACTTGTAAAGGGTTTCCTAGTATTCTTTCCCAAGGCACATTCTGTGCATACTCCTTCATGGCCTTCTTTGATGTTGGGAATGCCCTTCACCATTTGACTTAGAGAGGGTATTATCTTGTAATTAATATGTCCATATCTTATATGCCAAAGTTCAAAGAGACTAATCTCCATGTGAACAAGATCTTGAGGAGATGGTGTTATAACTCTATATAATCTTCCTTCACAAATTTCAATAACCCTTGCCTTTTCTAAACTAGAATCTTTTCCCAAAACCAAAAATTTACCATCTATAAAAGAAACTCTATCTTCTTTATCTTATAAACAATAAATGGAAAATAAATTCTTTTCAAACCTGGGACATAGAGAATATTGTTGAGATGTATCTTTCCTCCTCCTTCTAGCTTCAAAGATGTAGATCCAAGGCCCTTGACTACATAATTATTGTTGTCTACAAGCTCCACTGCATGTGACGATGATCCCTTTGATAGAGTATGAATGTGTGCAACTTATCCTATCACATGTCTTAAGTCTCCACTATCAATAATCCAAACATGTTATCATTTAGTGTACCTATAACTGTATCCAAGAATCCTTCACTTTTGAATTTCTTAGAAAAATTATAGATGATCCTTCCAACAAAACTTCCTACAAATTTCAAGAGATTGAGTCCCATCTTCAAATAGCTTTCCATTAAGAGAGTAATATTTTCTTCCAAGATGCTTTCCTTCCTTCAAATGATAACCAACAAAGTGATCTTCAAATATTCCTCCTTTCACCTTAGCTATGATACCATGTTGAGAAATTAATGTACGTAGGTATTAGGGTTTGATTCCACTTTTCTTGATAATTACTTATGATTTATGTTGGCTACTTTTATTCTTTGATTATGTTATATTTCATCAAGAAATTACCAAATAAAAAGTACACAAAGATCACAAGAACAAGAGACACAATATGTAGGCACACAGCCAGAGAAAAACCCCTATATAGGGGAAAACTACGCCCAACTCTTCCACTAGTATATTGAAATCAAGATGAGACAATCCAAGACCCGTTTAACCTAGACAAAGACCTCCTCCAATCACCAAGCCAACCATTCCTTCTTGTAGACAAACTTTGCCAAATATTCCAAGTGTCAACTCCTCAATTCTAGCTTCAAATGAGAATTTTGGTCCCCCAACTACAGAATTTCAGACCTGCAATGACTTGAGAATTTCGACCCTAGCTTCTTGTCCAACCCTAGAAAAAATAAGCATGTGTGAGAGAGATGCGAAAAAACTTCGATTTTTTCTTCTCTAGCTTCTATCTTACTTCTCCTTCACCTCGCTCTTCTTTTCCTTTCTCTTTATCTAGTAGATCGAATGAGTGTATGCTTCAAATGAGTCATGCTTCCTCTATATATGCTACTTCCACAAGGTTGAATTCCCTCTAACTAGGCCGAATTCTTGAGGACAGGGCTAACTTGGTGAGGAGGGACAAAATGGCTATCTTGACTCAAAATAGATTTCTCTACATTATATAAAAGCCTAAGAAGGGTATAATAAATGTGCCAATGACTGTTTTGACTCTTGACAAAACCTAGAAGCCTTCAATGGAGGCTATGGCCTAGAAAATAAATAAAAGAGCATGAAACCCATGCTTCAAAAATAATTTTCTTTTACAATAAAATTTATTTTTCTTTCTTTTGACAAATACAATTATGAAGACCGACACTATTTACATCCTTCAATAGTTGTATCTTCCTTTTTGTGGTTAGATTTTTGTTCAAAGGACCTACCTTGAAGAAAATTGTTGAAATTATTAATATACTGAGAGAGAAACATGAATCAATATAATGGTCAATTTATCAATTTAAAAGTAATTCAAACCATACAAATATCAATCACACAAGAAACACATGAGAATATAAATGTATGTGGAAACCCTTTAAGGGAGAAAACCACAAAACCTATTTGTTTAAATATTCCTTTAGGAACCAAACTACTATTATATCAATTTACTGGCACCAACTAGAAGGAAACATCCATCCCATGCTTTGTAGGAACCAACCTGAAGGAGACACCCATACCATGATTTACAGGAATCAACCTGAAGGAGGCACTCATCCCTTGATCTATAGGTGCTAACTGGAAGAAGGCACCCATCCCTTGATTTACAAGCACCGACATTAAGGAGACACCCATCTCTTGATTCGCAGGAACCAACCTAAAGGAGACACCTATTCCCTTATTTATAGGCACTAACCTAAAGGAGACACCTATCCCCTGATTTTATAATGATTTTGTGTTTTGTTCTACTTTTTTCACAACTCTTATGTACTTCTCTCTTCTCTATACTTCAAAATTATACACAACACTAGCTTTTAGCTTGTCAACCCTACACACCAATGTTTTCTTTTTGTATTACAACATTGCCTCTACACTTTGTTCATCATAGGATGAATCTAATACATGGATTAAGCACTGCTCCTCTCACTTTATACAACACTAATTTACACTTCAACACTTAGCCTTAATATGTTTACCTCAAATATCAATTCTTTACTCAAACATGGATGATATTCATTTTGATTATCTCAAAACACATCATTTCATACATCAGACAAAATTACTAGCTTAGATCTTCTTTGCATACCAAAAACTCTATTACCCACTTTGGCACTCTATTTAGATAGGGTCCTTGCACAAAATACACATATCATTTGGACTTCACAATCAACTCCATAGACTTGAAATTGCATGGATCTTCTTTTGTGAATTCAATCTTCTTGCTATCTCACCATGCAACACACAATTAACTCCATACCCAATTAAACCTTGTAGTTCAAGTTATATATATACAAGTATCCAGATTTAAGATGGTACCTCATTGAATTCTGATCCTTGCAAATGAAGTTCCTTGGATTCCCTTCCGAGGATAATACCATGGGACACCAAAAAATCATGGTTCTTAAGTAACATCAACCACAAATACCAAGGAAGGAAAAAATATCTGGATGACTTGATGTTAATGTTTCGTAATTTCTTAGCCCGAGGGGCTAAAACACCAAGCATATGCTATGACCAAATTGTTCCCAATGATCCGTACTTTAGGTCTCTTTTTAAATGAGGACACACTTGAACACCTGGATTCTATAGACCCTTTAGCTCTATACTCTAAACCATTGACCATGTGTTGTGACCTCAATAATGTGAACAAGTTATCATCCTTGCACCCTGATAACTTTTCTTATCAATTGATAGTCTTTTCAATGATTTTCCATAGCCTTTATTTGATTTTTTTCCCCTCATGAAACCACTACACCACATACCAGAGGCTCAAGTATTTTTATCCATTCTTGGTACCTCAATACTTCAGTATACCAGACCACCATAAAACACTTTCTTTACATGGAATCATGTCAGATTGGAACCATCCATGCCAAATGTTGGGCTTTTCCTCCATGTTTCAAGGGGTCAGATATTACATGGAACAATACAATAAGTTTGATATTCATAGGGTCCCGAGGGCTAAGCCCTTGGTTCATTGTGACCATGGCCCACAACCATAACCTTTTGGCCTTTTGGACAAAAAACAATAGCATGTGAAAACCTTGTTGAGCCTAGTCTTGACATGAGTCTCGAGATCTATGGGGTTGCCACATAAAACCATGATGGACCCATCAATATCCATTACGTGGTCCATTTTCCATGTCATCCACCACATCATCTACCACATGTCACTTTCTAACATTACCATGTGTCACTTGCTAAAGCCATGTTGGTTAGCCAAAAACTTGATTTTTTCCGACCATGTGTCACTCAATGTTGTAGCCACACAATCATATTTTCCACCTTTCTTCCATGTGAAATGGCCATGTCATCTCCTTACCATGTCATCATTTTTCCATGTCATATTGGATATCGACATATCTTTTCAACATTTATACAATATAACATCCAGTGCTTGGTACCTTGGTATAATCCCATTTGATACCAATATTCTTAAAGCTATCTGGTATCTTCTAATTACCCTTTAATTAATATAATGGAATTTTAAAAGAAGCATTAATGGAACAGATCAATCACAACACATTTCCAACAAGAACCCCCACAACACTTTGACATTAATGACACTATAAAAGTTCCTTTGACATCATTGGAAACACATTTCCAGTAGAGTACACTCATATCCTCAATTGTATGCTTATTTTTTCACCATAAGAAAGTGATCCAAGTAATGAAACTAACCTAAATATAGCATAATAATCTTGAACTCCACTTATTGAAAAGTGTAGAAACATTATATTTTTACTTCTATAGAAAATAAATTGTGTTGTTGAGATAGATAAGCCCTAGGCTCAACATATATAGATCATATCGTATTAGAGAAGAAGTTTGGAAGGCCTATTTAAGAACATGTATGGAAAAAACTCACAATGGAGATCAAAATAATATAGAAGCAACGATGTATGACATAGTGATTAGTTGAAAACCAAGAATGGTGGGGATTCCTTGCAAAAAACATGACTAGGATGATCTAGGAGCAATGTTTACTTTGCTAAGGTAGAACATTGTTGTATTGACAAAGATGGTAATATAATTGTTGGTAATTAACGGTGAGGAAAGACACTTAGTATAAATTAAACACAAATAAGAAAACACCAACTAGAAGTTTCCAAAGGCTAGAGGCTTGGAAACTAAAATAAGATTAACATTTTCCTTCATTTTATTATAATCATTTTAATGTTGAAGAAAATATTTAACTACCAATGTATGTTTTCTAAGTTAATTTTGAATATTGAATGATTGATTGAAGTGTCTGGAATCTTATTTTGTCCATTATCAAATCAAAGAAGCAAAACATAGTTTTTTCCTCGTTTGAAGATGATTGAAAATGATTTTTTGTGGTGGGATAGTTTTTTGGATGCATTAAAGATATGCAATAATCCCATGGACAAAAATATGGAGGACTCCAAGGAATTGTTGAAATCTCAATTCAACTCTAGAGGCTATGGAGAGTATGTCATGAAATGGTGGTACTCTTAGCGATACTAGGAACATGTACAAGAATACACTAGGGTAGAACATTGTTGTATTGAAAAATATGGTAACATAATTGTTGGCTATGAAAGGTGGGGAAGGACATTTAGTAGAAACTAAACACAAATAAGAAAACACTGATTAGAAGTTTCCAAAGGCTAGAGGCTAGGAAACTAAAATAAGATTTATATTTTACTTCATTTTATGATAATCATTTTAATGTTGAAGCAAAGCTTGAAATACCAAGGTATGATGTCTAAGCTAATGTTTAATATTGAATAATTTATTGAAGCAACTCGAAGTTTATTTTGTCCATTATCAAATCAAAGAAGCAAAACATGGTTTTTCCCTCGTTTAAAGATAACTGAAAATGCTTTGTTGTGGTGGGAGATTTTTGTGGATGCATAAAGATAGGACAAAATCCCATGGACAAAAATTTGGAGGAATGTAAGGAATTATTGAAATCTCAATTCAATTCTAAAGGCTATGGAAAGTATGATGAAATGGTGGTACCCTTAGCGATACTACAAGACTACACTAAGGTAGAACATTGTTGTATTGAAAAATATGGTAATATAATTGTTGGTTATGAAAGGCGAGGAAGGACATTTAGTAGAAACTAAACAGAAATAAGAAAACACTGATTAGAAGTTTCCAAAGGCTAGAGTCTTGGAAACTAAAATAAGATTAACATTTTCATTCATTTTATGATAATACTTTTAATGTTGAAGAAAATCTTGAAATACAAATGTATGATGTCTATATTAATTTTGAATATTGAATAACCAATTGGAGCTATTGGAAGTTTGTTTTGTCCATCATCAAATTAAAGAAGCAAAACATGATTTTTTCCTCATTTGAAGATGATTGAAAATTCTTTGTTGTGGTGGGAGAGTTTTCTAGATGCATTAAAGATAGGAAAGAATAAAATGGACACAAATATGGAAGAATCCAAGGAACTTTTGAAATCTTAATTCACTTATAGAGGCTATATAGAGTATGTCATGAAATGGTGATACCCTTAGCAATAATATGAGCAACATGTACAAGAATGCACTTCTAAATTCTAGAAGCAATCCATTGGGGAAAATATCTCTTTGGAAGATCCAATAGTGGTGGTGAAGTACCTTGGAGGACTATTCAACCATATATTAAGGAAATTTTAGTTTTTTAGTGTGAGAAGCATTGATGAGGTAAGCAAGACAGATAACAAACATCTTAAAGGGAGATCAAAAATATATCTTGGTCAAAGGTGGTCACAATCATATTGGCACACAAAGAGAAGGAAGAACAACTATGATAGTAGTGGAACAAATGCATATCGAAAACTTGAATAAAGTACACATAAAGCATGCATAATTCATAATTGATGGAATAATGGACTTGAAGAGACAAGTTAAGGCCATGGATTTACACCTCCTCTATAGATAATATTTTGGAGACCAAATGGGCCTCCAAATGGGGAAACCTAATTTGAAATTGGATCCATAAAATTGAAAAGGTTTTAGTCACCAAACAATGAAGAAAACTTCATAGGATCATGATGGGTGGAGTGTCCACCTGAAACGTCAGACAAGGAAAACTTCTACACAACTCATATCCAAAATATTTAGACAATATGAATAGTTGTGGAAATGTCCACTCTCAAAATGAAAAAATATGTGAAAATAGGGATTAAATTATAAATATATAAACTTGTAATTTTAATTCTTTAGATAGCTAAACACATTTGAAATTCTATGATTCACTCCCACAACAAGTTTGAAAAAATTTGTTAGATGATTTTCATAGATTTATGTGGTTAGTGTTGTTGTTGGATTGCGTAACTAGAGAACAACCCATAATGTCCACTTTCCTATCCACATTTCAAATCTAAAAAGATTTATCATTAGGACCAATTTTTCAAGAATGAGTTTCCCAAGTGAAGGAATAAGTACAAGTTGATAGGAAAGCAAACAAAGGTTCATGTCCATCACAAAAATCTAAAAGCCTATAGAAAACCCTAGAGAAACAAGGGAAACAACATTCAAATAGAGAGAATATGTTGCAATAAAATTAAAAGTTAAATAAAATTGCTATTAATGTATATATAATATACTACCTTATAATTAATTGAAAGTTATATTGGAAAGTTAATTAAATCATTAATGGAAAAATCCTAAATATTTATTACTACAAAGAAACAATAAATACATTAAACCGAACTACAAACCTTAAGACCTAATGTACTAAATGACAAATAAAGGAATGTGTTGATTACTCTATTATATCTATAATAATATTAACATATAATAATACTTTATATATGTGGTTACATAAATAAATTATTATATTCATTAGACCTAGTTAATAATTAACATAAAAAATCATGATGGGAGTGTTAAAGCATTGGAATGCGGGGATCAAAGTGGGTGTCTGATACCCCACCAATCATCACCAATCATCTTGTCATTTAAGAGGGAGTGGGGTGGAGGGTCATGGAACCTTGTAGTAATGTAGCCTCATGCAAAGGATAATGCCATGGATACAATTGGGTTCTGGTTATTTAATGGACGTGATATCGAGCTTTATAGCTGAGGTGAAGTTGCTCGCTGTGAGGGTGGTATTTCGATAACGGTTGGATGAATCTGGTAAGGTATGGGTGAGATCGTGTACTCAACATACTATTATCAGAAGGAAGGTAATGGGAATTGGGTCGGCAATCTACTCTTTTTGAGAGCATTTGTTGGGGGCGACATCTATCATGTCTAGGGCGATGGGAATGGCAGTTTATCAACTTTGCAAAAATTCAACTGGGTTCTTGGTATATGGAGCAGTTGCTCAAGGTCTCATGGATGTACAACAAATTATGTAAATTTGGTTTATCTTACCAGTGTGTTGCATTAGGTATAGAATTTGTCCTAGGAATTCTAGGCCTAGATTAAGGTATGGTTATGTTGTTTTATCCTATGATCTATTCATTATATTCCTGGAGGGATATGCTATAAGGTGAATTTCCTAAAGCATTAGTATTTGGGTGATATTTCCATTAGTTTCATTTCTTTGTGTCAATTTTTGGTTGTGCGGGGTCGATTACTTTGTTGGAGGGTTGAGGGGCTTATGAGAGAGAATTGTGTCAGGACATTCTCTCAGCAAACCGTGCAAGCCCTTTGGCCCTTAGCAGTGTAGCTTTCATGCACTTCTTGGTGGAGGATGTGGGAATCACTAATTTTTTTAACATTAGAGAAATTTTGAGGTCTAAAATGAGCCTCCTAAGGAATATTATAAAATAATAGTCAAAATAATAAAATAAGATTACATTACATCATCAAATTTTAGAGGGAAAAAAGAAAAAAACTACTTTTTAAACTCATATATTCAACTTATCTCCCTATGATTTTACTCAAATTTCAAGTAGGAGCACTCATTGGATGCATAATTTAATTCCTCATCTTAGGAGTTTCAATGGAACCTGCTACATGAAGAATGAGAAATACATAAAAAAAATGTGATTGCCATCAAATTTTTCATGTATTTCTCATTCTTCATGAAGTAGGGTCCATTGAAAGTATGCAACATGGGTACTCCTTAAACTAGAATTTTAATTCCATGTCTAGCGAGTGATCTTTCTCGTAATTTGAGTAAAATTGTAGGAAGATAAGTCAAAAATATGAGTTGAAAAACTAGTTTTTTTATTCTTTTTATTTTTTTACTCCAAAAATGGTGAATCATCCCCCATGGTTGACATCATCATCTTGAATCCTATTCATCCTTATAAAGTTGATTTTGGTTGTACATTTTTGTTTTGAGGCCTAAATGAGCTCATTTGAGCTAGTCTCAAGATTTGTTATCAACTCTTTGTATTAGCTTAGGTGTTTTGTGCCTGATATTTCTATTGGGGTAGTATTGGTAGGATGTAGTGAGGGAGTTAAACACCTAAGTCTATTGGTTTTATACTATACCCTTTAGTATCATATGAACTCCAAGTTAGCTAGCATTAATAGGGTTGGCCATAGTGGGGCTCCCTAGGACCTTATCAAAGGTGCTCGAAGGTCATAATAGAATTTGGTTTGTTATCTAGTTGTTGGAACTTCTGCATGTGTTTGAGTTTAAGAAGAATTGGGGAAGTTGACTCATTTATGGGGTATGTAGTTAGTTAGAGGAGAATCATGTTTAGCTTTGAATCTAATCATTCTGACATGTTGTGACAATGTGAAAGAGTGAGAAGGGGTCTGAGTGAAAGGGGGAAGCACAATTGGCACAAGTAGCATGACCCTAGCTAGGGAGAGGTCATGGACCCTACGCTTGCTTAGCCACCTAGCACCATAGGGAACTCCCCTCGTATTCCAACATATCACTACTAATCTCAACCAACTCAGCTAAGCCCAAAATGGCGATTGCAATGAAATTATAAGCTTCATGAATAATATCCAACACAACTAGTGGCAGATGCATGATCGATTGGCCAACTTGATGATGGGTCAAAGGCACATTCAATAGAATTTGGATTGGATAGATGGTGGACTGGCCCATATTTCAAAGCACACCCATTGCAGCTTTAGACCTCCTCCTTCACTTAGCTAGATATGGAACCATCCATCTCTGGTTAATTATGATTTCTATTGTTAGTTGTTTGTATTCTGATCCTAAGGATCTTTTGGTATTACTTGCATTTTCAGTTCTGGTTATTACAATTATTCTAAAGGTTTTCTATGTGTCTAGGTATGCACCTACAAGCCAATAAATATGTTAAGAGTGAGTCTAGTAGGATTTTGAGATATTGTACTATGATGTGTAATCTTTTGACTTCTGATTCATAAATAATAAATTAAAATCAAAGAGAGAGGGAATTAATATATAATACTAGGACAAATTGGTGGGGGGGGGGGGGGGGGGGGTGGTGTGTGGGTGGGGTGTAAATAAAAAGGTAGGTTAATGCATAAACAAGAAAATGAAAGCAAAGAGGGTAATGGCCAAAAGAGGAACTATATATATGTAATAACCCTGGTGAAAATTCCATGTAGTAAAAGTTAAAAAACAATAACCACGGTTGATGGGACACTAATTCCAAGCTGAATGTTGAGCAAGACATCGTAGGAGGTGTTCATTTGGTGTTTATGGCTAAGGAAATTAGCAAAGGCAATGGCTAAGCCTTTAGAAAGGCAACATGTCATTTTTGGCACATATATTTATGAAAATAATGGAAATTAGGAGAAAAAGGAGGTGAAAGGTCACAGGTTGCATGTGAGGAGGAAAATGAAAAAAATAGAGGCCTCATTCATAAAAAGGCTTATGAGGATCAGCTAGTAACCATTTTTCAGTTTATTTTTGGGAGCTCTCTCATTATTCTCTCTCTCTCGCTCACTCTTGGACACTTAGAGTTTTCTTGGAGCAATTTTGGCATTGGACCAAGAAAAGCAAAGAAGGCAAGAGGGAGTAAAGATCAAACAGGGAAAAGCATGATCAAGAAGTTACAACAGGCTTCATTGCAAGTATCGGCTTGCATGTGCATTTTCCTTGCTATATTTGGCATGCATGGCATTGCATGTGGTTCTTTTCTATCATGGAATGGGTTTTTCTAGGTGTAATAGTGTTTTTGAGCCTAGCATTTCCATTTCTGGATAGCCATGGTGTGATGGGGTTCTCATGGTTTGGTTGAGCTAGATTTCCAGATGGATTCGAAGCTCAATGGGGTGGATCTATGAATGATAGAGCACATCACCTAGTGGTCCTTGAACTAGACTGTGGATCACGGTAAAGCCACTGGCCTAGTGACCCTTGAGCCATATTGTGGGTTGCGGTAAAGCCAGGATTGTGTTGCCTCAGTGCACCTATGAATCCTTGCCAGTGAATGGCAGGATATACAGTAAAGCCAAGAGGTGGTTTTCTCTTCGTTGGGCCTAGTAATCCTGGGTTTAGGATATGTGGTAAACCCTGCAGAATGGGTCTCATTTTAGGGCCTAGTGATCTGAGTTTGGATTGCGGTAAAGCCTAAGAAGCTAGGAGACAGGAAAATTCCTCACGGTTAAGGTGGATAAATCCAATGGAATCCATCTTGTTTGGCCTAGCGATCAGGTGGATATCACGGTAAAGCCTGTTATGATGTGTTTATTGTGTTGGCCTAGTGATTCGAGATGGATTACAAAAAGACTAGTTTCTATTAATGAGGGTGAGGTGGTTTAGCCTTGGTATGCCTTGGTTGGTTCTTTGGTTTGAGTCCCACATTCATGCTTGGAATATGGCACGGGGGTGAATGGCTGAAGATAGATTTGGCTCAACTATTCTATGGTCGGGTGGAACATGGTAGTCCCATCTCCTGTTGGTATAATTGCATTCATTAATGATAAATTCATTCCCTTGATTTTCATGTGTAAATGTACTGATGCATATGTGGATTTTATGGTTGATATGCTTATGATATTTTTGTCCCTATTATGCTGGTTATATGTATGTTTTATGAAAAAGACTATGTATATCTCTTAGCATGTTTTTACTAGCAAATGAATGGATAATGTATCTATGGCCTAATAGATGATAATGTAGCAAATGACATGAGGGAACAATGGTTCATAATGATTCTCATATAACTATGAGATCCCGACACTTAATTATGTTGTTTACACCTATAGGTTACATGTTGATGATATGTTTGACAAAATGCTTGTCATTTCTATTAGGGGTCTGGTTAAGGTCTTGTTCAACTTATTTCTTTGGCATCATTATTTCCATGTACTTTTACTGATTTTAGTTATCACTCCATTTTGGGAAGTGACCGAGGCTCTGGGCCTCAAAAAGTGGCTTAAATCTCGAGGTCGCTGGCACAGAACTGGAAATTGTAGTCTTTGGCCATTGGTAGGCAAGCCTGTGAGAGCGACTTTGGGTTTCTGGATGATCTCTTGCCCATAGCAAGGGAGAAACTGATGCCTAAGATGTCCAAAACATCAGTGGGACCCAGGGATAGGCTATCTGAGTGGTTGAAATTTCTCCTAATGATTTTGAAGCTGATGTTGGATGACTTTGTGTGATTTTCCATTAATTCCACTTCCTTAAGGTCATATAGGAGGTTAAATCCAATCATAGTAGCCTTTCACCTCATGTTTACCCCAGTTGGCGAGCTACTTGGGTAAGATGTGGGAGGAGGGTGCTACAATATAAACAAGACAAAGGGTAAGGCGATATGGGAGAACAACAAAAAGAGAGATGAGAAGAAGAAAAGGAAGAGAAGAGAAGAAGGAACACAAAGGGAAGGGAGGGGAAAATGGGACTATAAAGAGTAACAAGAAAAATAAACCAAGTCAAAAGGAAAAAAAGGGCAATAGAACAACACAAAAATATGAAAGGAGAAAAAAAGAGAGTGATATCTTTCCCATTTGGATATCCACTGTAAATATTTATTGTCTGATGTCTTTGTTCATTATTGTGTTATCGAGTTTATGTATGATTATACTTTGATCTTAATTTTTCATTTAGATTTAAATAATTGTTTTAACACAAAATCACAATTGACTTAGTGTGAAACTGAGTGCATACCAACATGCTTGAAATATGCTCCATTGGTAAATATTAATGAATGAATGAGATTTTAATGTCCATGAGACTAAAAATTGCCTATGGGAACACCAAACTCCATGTTTTTTTCCTTTTGAAATTCAATCCTTTTCGTATTCAAATTGATGATAAGATGACCCATCCTTCTAATAGTCCCCTCACTAAAAAGACAATGCCATTAAATTGCTGCTAATATATTTCCATAAATGTCCTTGATGTCCTTGAAAGCATTACATTCCAAAACGAAATGTCTTTCTAATTCCACTTCCCCTGAAGTGCAAAAAATACACACCCATTCTTCCCAAGCTTCTTTAGGAATTTTCCACCATTTTGTTTCACATTGAAGTTGTTGTGAGTTAGTTCTTAATCGAGCCATAAGAATTTTTTCTCTCCACAAAATGTTAGACCTCATGTACTTTTTTCGTTGGAGATCACAAGTAAGGTTGAATTCCTCAACGTAATACTTCTTCTTGCTACCCAACTCTTTTCCCCATATACGCTTGCGAAACTTATCCATAACAAAATTCCATTTATGCATCCATTTATTGTTTTGTTTGAGTCATTCATACATGTTCTTCCCAAGCTTCTTTAGGTGTTTTCCACCATCCCATTTCACACCGAAGTTGATGCGAGTTAGTTCTTAATTGAGCCATAAGAATCTTTTCTCTCCACAGAGTGTTAATTCAAATGCATTCTTTTTGTTGGAGATCACAAGTAAGGTTGAATACCTCAACATAGTACTTCTTCTTTTATCCAACTCTTTTCCCCATATACGCTTGCGAAACTTATCCATAACAAAAAAATTTAACTCCTTGCTATTTGTGAGACATGACTGGAGGTAAATATTCTATTTATGCATCCATTTGTTGTTTTCTCTCATCCATGTTTTCTTTCTTACACTCACGCCTTCATTGAAGACAACTTTAGGCCATGTACCTACTCCCATTTGCCCAGTTATTTTTAGATATCTTATGAGACATACCATAGAAATTGCTTCGATGGGAGATTCCCTTCTTTAAATCAATATTATCTCATAAGGAACCAAATTTTTTATTTTGAACATGATCATGATCAAGCATTTTTGGATTTTCTCAATTTGTTTCCATTTTGAAATGGGGGTGCTTCTAGCCCACAATTCACACAGTTAGAGCATTACCAGATGAAATAGGAGCCCCAAAATCACTTCAGTCATTTTCCAATCCCATATCTTTGCCTCTCTACATCTATTTTGAAGAGCATATAATGATTTCCACCCTCCTAATATTCTCTTCTTTTTGCAGTCCTCCCAACTAAGTGTGTCATTGAAATAAATCATAAGGTACTTGTACTCATTTAATTCTTTAAGAGTATTGCCTTCAAAGAAGAATGTATGTTGGCTCCTATTCCTTTTATTAGATAAAATCATTATTTTGGTCTTTCCAGTATCTAAAAGCGCGTCCCCACTACTCTACAAAAATGCTCGAGGGCATATAGGTACATCTTATAATCATTCCCTTGCTTCATTCATACATCAAATTGATCCTGCACAACTCTTGATCTTCATTGCTAGGATTGAGGCTTTACTGTTACAATTCAATTTAGTGTGTTTTCATAGATGGCCATTGTGAGATGAGTAATGGGATTTCCATGCCCATGTCATGGTGCATTACACATTTTATTTGAGATTTGAAAAACTGGCCATTATTTTCAAAATGTTTGGAAAATATCGATGAAAGGAGTAAATTTAATTGTTTTTTGTTTTGTATAAGTGGATATTATGAATATTTGAAATTTATATATTGTTTTACTTCTCCCATCTTTTGGCTTTTATGAATATTCCACAATTTAAAACATAAATACATTTTGTTTGAAAACCTATAGCTGGCTTTCATGCATTTAGCTATTGTTGCACTCCCTATAACAATACCGAGATACACACAAACTCATACTTTTGTTTCTTGGACTCACTATGTGGTACCCATAGCTCCTTGTTGCTTGTTGAATCAATGACATATAGTAATTCTACCACCCCAACAAAAATTCACATAAACTCATATTTTTATTGCTTGAAGTCACTAGGTAGTACTCACAACTTGTTGTTTTCTTGTTGAATAAATGACATAGTAATTACGGCCATTCTTAACTTTGTTTCAGAATTATAATTATTCTATATTTATTTTAACTCTAGATATACCAAGCTTTGAGAGGAAGCAAATATTTTTCACTCTAAAAGAAATTTACACCCCCTCTCTATATATAGATCTCAAACTTGACAAGAAAATCCTTTCTTATATTTGCTAGTATATGTTTTTAGTAATTTGCTTTGAACTTAGCATACAACTTTCTTTGAGATGGCAAATATTCAATAGCAAATATTGAATAGATATAAATATATCAATGGTTATCTTTATAGCAATTTTTGGTATTATTGTAAAATCAAAATTACAAAGACAAAGTTGGAGTGCATTTGAATCCTTTACTGGGTGGTCATTTTGGCGGCACAAGTAAGTAAACTAAGCGAGCCAAACAACCAGGTAATGAAACCATTTCAAATAGGGTTAAAAATTTTATATAAGACATAAAAAAATTAGCATACAAGGTATTGACTTGTTATTGATCCGGCCTCTCTCCTTCCTTAGATCCCTTCTTTCACTCCAATAGTTTTCCCATCGAAATGGATGCAAGGGAAATGGATGCATTTTCACACTATGAAAAGGAGAAGTAAAGTCATATAGTCCAATTAGAATTTTAATTTGAAGCATACATGCCATGAGTGTATGGATTGTAATGTGAAAAGAGGAAAACATATATTGCACGTATTTTTTTTAAAACAATCCCAGGGATCAGAAATGCGCAATCTTTTTTACTTAATTATGATAATAAATTAGTTATTTTCAACATTTTGTAGTGTTAGTAAAAAAATATTTCATAATCAAGTTTTCTTAATATTTTACGTTATTAGTAAAATCCTATATCATTCATATTAGTATTTATAATTTCACTTTCGATTTAAAATTTAGTAGTTATTCAATTTTTTTTTTTTATAAAAATGGTGGTGTCTAAAGATAAGGTTATTGAGATTTTATTGTTACCATAAATTTACTGGTAGCCTTTTTGCTTTTAAGTAGGTTATATTAGAGATGAATATTATGGGAAAAATCACGGGCTTTCATAAACTTGGAGCTTGAAAACTACTAGTAAGTTTATCCCAACCATCATATCAACTCCACCCTTAAATTTGACTTAGGGAAATTAACTTGATCTCAATCATTCATCAACTATCTCACTCAAACTTCAACAATTTGTGAGCGGTCAATTAAAATTGAAATTAGCATTACAGTTACCTTTGCTCTCATGTATATAGTAAAAACAATAACATAATTGAAATTTTCCATCTTAATTATCATTCGATGGCAATATTGAATAGATATAAATATATCAATGATTATCTTTATAGAAAATTTTGATATTATTGTAAAATACATGTAAATATATCAATGATTATCCTTATAGAAAGTTTTGGTATTATTGTAAAATCAAAATTACAAGACAAAATTTGAATACACTTGAATCCTTTATTGGATGGTCAATTTGGTGCCCTAAGTAAGCAAACTAAGCAAACCAACCCACCAGGTAATGAAACCAATCTCGATAAGACTTAAAAGTTAGATAGGACATCAAGAATTAGAATTTTAATTTGAAACATACATTCCATGAGCATATGGATTGTAATGTGTAAAAAGGAAAACACATATTGCATCTAACTATTTTTTTAAACAATTACATGGACAATTACAGGGATCGCAAATATATAGGAATTTTATTTTTTCTTAACTATTGTATTCAACTTTTTTTCAATATTTTGTATGGTCAGTAAAAAGTCTGTGTTATAATCAAATCTTCTTAATAAAATTCTATATCATATTAGTATTTTTAATTTAAAATTATAATTTAGTAGTTATTTAAATTTCTTAATATTTATAATTTTAATTTGAAGTTACCATTAAGTAAGAAGTTACATTAGATATTTTTAGGATCATAAAATATTTAGAGAAGTGGTGGTATCTAAAGATACGGTTGTTGGGATTCCATTGGTAATTAGGACAAATTTACTAGTAGTTTTTTTTGCCTTTAAGTAAGGTACATTAGAGATGAATATCATGGGAAAAACTATAGGTTCTCATAAACCTAGAGCTTGAAAACCACCAATAACTTGACTGAGTCAAGTTTACCCAAACTACCCTATCAATTCCCCCCATAAACTTGATTTGGGGAAATTAACCTAATCCCAATCATTCATCAACCATCTCACTTGAGATCTCACATTCCCCCTTAAAGCTAGGATACCAATACACCTACCACCCTGACACCTATTCAAGTGGTCCATTTAACAATTTGATGATTCCATGCACTGTTGCACTATATGTATGCCTCATCAAAGTCCTAAGGCCTTACCACAATCTGTGCTCCAATGCAAAATGTATGCTTGAACAAGTCTTACAATGCCCTAGGGAAATACACTTTCCTTGGACCAAAACCCTTAGGGTGTTCACACACCATCGCAACTCTTATCAAATGCTGATTCTTTTACTATCCTCAAACCATTGACTCCATCTTAATTTTCTCATTTGTACCACCACTCTCTCGTTACATCTCTAACTTTGTTGATACATACCTTAACCTGTCTATTACATCTCTAACTTTGTTGATACATACCTTAATCTGTCTGTTACATCTCTAACTTTGTTGATACATACCTTGACTTGTCCTTTCAACATTATTTTCATTCTCTCATTATATATATAATGTAATCTCAAACTTGGTAAAAAACTCCATTACTATATTTACTTGTATATGATTTTAAGTTATTTACAATGACCTTACCATACAACTTTTTTTGTATTCTATTTCAAAACTATACAAACCAATATTCTATTCCAACACTATACAAACCAATATGATCTCTTTAAACCACCCTCAAATTGTGTGTTTTGGCCGTCACTTACAACCATACAATAGACCTCAACACTCTTTGAGAGATCAATTAGAATTAGAATTACCTTTTCTCTCATGTATATAGTAAGAATAATAACAAGATTGAAGTTTTCCATCTTAGTTATCATTTGATAAAAATACTGAATGGATATAAATATATCAATGGTTATCTTTATAGATAGTTTTTTTATTATTGTAAATTCATAATTACAAAGACAAAGTTTGAGTGCACTTGAATCGTTTGTTGGATGCTCATTTTGGTGCCATAAGTAAGGAAACTAAGCGAACCAAACGACTAAGTAATGAAACCAATCTTGATAGGGCTTAAAAATTAGATAGGACATAAGAATTAGAATTTAAATTTGAAGCATGCATGCCATGGGTGTATGGATTGTAATGTGAAGAAAAGGAAAACATATATTGCATCTATGGTTTTTCAAAACAATTACAATGATCGCAATAAATAGAATTTTTAATTTTTTTCTTAATTATTATTTTTTTCAATATTTTGTATTTTTAAGTAAAAATTTGTGTCATAATCAAGTCTTCATAATAAATATTTTCTGTTATTAGTAAAATCCTAGATTATTCAGATTAGTATTTATAATTTCAATTTAAAATTATAATTTAGTATTTATTCAAATTTCCTGATATTTTAATTTCAATTTAAATTTATAATTAAATATGATGTTAAATTAGAGATTTCTAGGATCACAAAATAGTGAGAGAAGTGGTGGTGTCTAAATATATGGTTGCTAGGATTCTGCTAGTCACCAGAACAGATTTACATGTTGTATTTCCGTCTTTAAGTAGGCTACATTAGAGATGAATATCATGGGCAAAACCATGGGGCACATAAACCTAAAGCTTGAAAATCACCAGTAACTTGATTGAGTTAAGTTTACCCAAGCCATCCTATCAATTCCCCCCTTAAAACTTGAATTGTGGAAATTGACCTGATCCCAATCATTCATCAACCATCTCACCTGAGATCTCACATTCCCCTCCTTAAAGCTAGGATAACAATACACATACCATCGTGGCACCTAGTCAAGTGGTCCATTCCACAATTTGATGACATCATGCACTATTGCACTATATGCATGCCTCATCAAAGTCTTAAGGCCTTACAACAATCCATGCTCCTATTCAATATGTATGGTTAAACAACAAGTCTTACATCTTCCTGGGGAAATACACTTTCCTTGGACCAAAACCCTTAGGGTGTTCACACACCACTGTAACTCTCATCACATGCTGGGTCTTTTACTATCCTCAAACCATTGACTCCATGTTTATTTTCTCTTCCATACGCCCACACTCTCGCTACATCTCTAGGTTTATTAATTCATACCTTGTCCCAATCATTCAACATTATTTGCACTCTCTCATTAGCACAACCCATGTCTATTTAATGGGCATCACTCTCTTTACTAGGCACCCATAGATTTTATCTACACATAAGCATTGTCTTCGTTGCATCTCCTCGGCATCCAAAAAAAATTGACACACTATTTTACCACTCCAACCACACAACATATTTCAATGCTTTTGTAGATTTCCTCTCAAAAAAAAATCTTTCTTCTGCTTTTTATTGAACCTAAACAATGGATCTCTCTCCGACAATACACTTTTCTTTTCCATTAGGTACTTATTCAAGATTCAGGCCTTTCACAGATTCCTTTAGTGATTCTTCCCACTGCATGTTGCAATGCTCTTATTAAACAACCCAAAACCATATGAAACTCTAAATTGGTGGTAAGCTTTGAATTCAACACTTGGTATTGGCAAGCACCTCACTATCTTTACATGTAATAAAATTATTTTTGCATGGGATCACATGGTGAGATGTCCTATAGTCAAGAATCCATCAATGCTACTAATGGAAATATAAACAAGCCGCTTCTACTGAAACAATAAATAAGACATCACTTTTAGAAGCTACAACAATGGTCTCACCTTCATTTGTGCTACTTGATTTTTTATTTGTGTTGATCGAATTTTTCTCCTTCTATTCCTTCTATAACCAACAATCCTTTTTCTTATGCCTTGAGTCTCCATAATGAAAACAAGTAGGTCTTCAAATTCTTGATTTTGATCTGCCTCTTGATTTTGAGCACTCCTATTTGCTACATTCAATTTTCCTTCAATGATCAACTAAAGCTAGAGCTTCTCCTCCTTAGTTTTCAACAATTGAATTCCATCATAGCTCTTCATTCATTAAAATTTCATTAACATCATCAAACTTTAAGGTCCTAACAAGTGTTGAAGTGGTCATGACTACTATTAAATTATTCCAATTGTCTGGCATAGAATACATAAGTAGGATGGCTTTTATTTCATCATCCAAAACAATTTTGATAGAGGAAAGTTAACTAGTAATTATATTAATTTGTTTGAATGCTCTAGAACTGAATCATCCTCCTTCATCTTGAGGTTATATAATTTCTTCATCAAAAAGACTTTATTTGATGTTGTATTTTTTTCATACAAATCATGCAACTGTTTACATAGCCCTTCAATTGTCTTGTCACCTGCTACGTTAAATTATATGTTCTTTGCTAGGTACTACCGAATTGTAGCAATGGCCTTACTATCCAATGACTTCCAAGCTTCATCTATCATTGTTGTGTGTTTCTATTCCAATCCTCAAGTTGGAAAAAAATGATCCCTCAAAATTAGTATATCCTCCATTTGTGACTTCCATAGTGAGAAATTGGACCTATTCAATTTCTCCCAACACGTATTATATGAGGCTGATGCAGGAGCATTCAACCCAAGAGAAAACCATTGTAATTAAGTAGACATAGGGGGTAATGTGTTTTAAGGAAATTAGTTTCCTAAGTCTCAAGTTAATGTAATATTTAGGCTTTTAAGTGATTTAATTAGATAATGTGAGATGTTTGTAAATTCTCTCAAATAAATGAGAACATTAGTGGGCAATAATGACAAAAGAGTTTAAAGTCAATTAGGACTCTTTAAGTAGTTCCATGATTCGAGGAACTAAGGAGATCTATTAGGAATTAAATGGAGATTAGGAGTGGACATAGAGGACAGAGAATATTTAGGAGTCAGTTCAATATATTTAGGAATGGAACCAAAATTAGTTAAATAGAGCTTTCTGGTATAAATGTAAACCTACTGGTAGAGTAGAGAGAGAGGCCATTGATAGCAGAAGATCAGGTCACGAGACAGAGAGTCTCGTTATGTAATCAACTATTTATATGTTTATATATAGAGGAATTTGATTTCGAGTGTGCAATGTGTGAATCGAGTATTTTATGATTGATTATTATGTGAACTCGTAGGTTCTGTAACAGAGGTTGCAAGCAAAGTCGAGGCGGAGTACAGAGGAGAAGAATGAGCCAGAGGTTCGTAATGGATCTTTGAATCCATTCGAAAGATCAAGTATAGTCCAGAGTTAGTGATAAAAATCACAGAAGTCAAGCTCAGGAGGGAGTCGCAGCAGAACAGCGAAGGGGGAAGAACCTTTGAAGAACAAAGAAAAAAACCACAGAAAACCATTGAAAATGGCGGAAAAAGATAAGTAACAGAGTAGCGGAGGAGTAAGTGTTAATGCACAACAGCTGTTAGATCTCATAGATCAATGGCCAAGATTAAATCGCAAGAGTGGAAGAATCGGGATCACATCACAATCTTTCAAAGGGAAGAAGCGAAGTACGATTGTGACATGTAATGGATAGCCAGACCCAAAACCTTATCGAATGTAGCCTAGAACCCCATCGGGTTTGAAACATATGTCAGATCAGAGTTTTAAAGTGGAGGAGTCAAGCATAAAGATCAAGCGATAGCCGATACGCGATAGCGATAAATCGGTGATCGGAGATCGGGCCGATCAGAGTTTAGAGGAGAGTGTTGTGGAAAGGGAAGCGGAAGATGGACCCAACGATAATTATATATGCGGTGCATAGAATTTGAAATCCGCTATATGTGTTCGGAGCGGGATTTCAACGTATTTCCATGTATTTGCAATAGATGTGTTGGTCGAGCCTTTTAAGGCTAAAACATATATTATCATTCTGATAGTCGCATATCGGAGGGGAAGGGGTGATAATATATATATGTGGTGTGTCGCAGAGGAGCGATACCCAATTGTGATAAAGGTAACCTCAGGATCTGTGCAGAGGCTATACCGAGCCGGAAAAAGGTGTGTTTTGCATATAATTCCTTTGTAAATGGGTTATAAAGGGAAATAACGCCAATGAAAGGTTTTATGTGTAAATATATTTGTAACCAATCTAGAGACGGAAGGTATACATATATATGCGGTTAAAGGGTTATTGAAGGTTGTGAAGGGTTTTAAAGTTCTAATAAGAAGGATTTGAATGAAAGGTCGGAAATAAAGGTTAATGAGGGTTGAAGTGGGGTGATTAATTTTCGACAGAAAGGAAAAGGTGGGTTAATGTTTAGACTTTGTGAAGTCTATGAATCATTCTGCATAAGACTAAAAGAGGGCCTTAACCATTTATGGTAGAAGATTTGACTTCTTTGAGAGTTAAATACCTGGGAAAAATGTGTGGATGCATTTTACATGCATACTGTGGGTGTAAGCGGGGGTAACCTTGCCATCATTTGTGGTATCAGAGCTGAATTGTAATCAGAGCGAGGAAAAATTTCCTATGAAAAGGAGTTTGCACATAGAAGAAGGTAATGTGCATAAGTTAATTGATGAATGATAGAGACTACAAAAAAAGATTGTAGGGGAATTTTTGGAGTTTTTGAGAGATTGTAGTAGTTCCAGCAAAGGCATGGAATAGACAAGAATAAAGGATTCTTTGAAGAAAAGTGAGAGCAATATTGCTTAGTACAAGATCTGCAGGAAAGAGGACTTGGAGACCAAACAGAGGATAATCCATTGAAAGTGCAGAAGAAAGATCATACATAGATCTTGGAGGTAAGATAGTGTGTTTTGTTTCAAATTGAAACTGAAGATTGTGGTTGAAGCATCTCAACGAAGGACAACAAGAGAAGCTGTGAGAGGAGAACCAGATGTGTTCTTGAAGGCAGAGTAAGAAAAACACTCTGAAGGAGAAGTGGTAGTGAACCTGAAAAATCCAACAAGAGATTGGATAGAGAGGATAACTGAAGTGTTCTCAAGAGAGAGTGAGAGATTGCAGAAGCCTAGAAGGAGCAAAGGTGTTGCTCAAGAGAAGGTTCTAGACAGAGGACCTGTGCTTACCAAAAGATTGAGTGAGGAGAGCTTAGTGAGGTAAGATTGTAGTGAGGAGGACTAGCTGTTGCAAAGGCTTGTTGCAAATGAGTGAGGAGCTCATGAAGGAAGAGGAGAAGAAGATGAAAACTGATAGTCATAGAAGATGTTTAGAGAGAAGCCACAACAGAACAAAGATAAAAAAAGAGGAAGCCAAGGAAAATGGCAAGAGGATGAGTCAAGAGGAAAATGACAAAGAGATTGGAGAGTTAAAAGAACAACTCAATGCATTAAGGAGAATACTTGAGGAAAGCCAGAGACTAGTTTTGGTCTTGAGGAATAAGCCAGTGGAGTGGCATGAGATGAAGAGAAGGCTACAACAAAAGCAAGTAAAGTGGATGAGGGAAAAACTCAAGGAAGTTGAGTTGGAAATGGAAGAGTCCATTTGTGAACCATAACAGGGAGAAATTCTGGGAGAAAGTGAAGACTACACTGAAGCTAAAGAATGGAGATCAAGTGAAGATCTCATGGACTATTGGGATAGTTCAAAACAACATGAGGAGATGTTGACTGAAGATGAAGACTTGAAGACTGAAACTTCAAGTGAGACCAAAAGGTCTGATGATTTTAAAACTGACAATTTGTGTATGTTTGTAGGTGAAACATGTGAAGGATGATTTGCTGATATTATCATAAAGGAGGAAGAAGACAAGCAGAATCTAAATTCTATTATGGAAGAAGATGAGATAGATAGATCTCATATACAATTGGGGGAAGATATCAAGCAACCAAGTGAAGGGCTTGAGGAGATTGAAGAGGAGACCATCGAAGAATTTCTGAATCATGTGAAGGATTTAGAACAGCAAAGAGATATGATGGCTAAAACATCAAGCGGGACCATAGGGACTTATGTTTTTAAGACTGACAGTTTGTCTGTGGATGCAGAACAAATGAAGGAGAATATTAATGAAGATGGTGAGACAAGGATATCTCTTATAGAAGGTAAACAACAAGAGATCAAAGGAAAACTTGAAGAAGAAACTATGTTAGCTGAAAACATAGTAAAGGATCATCAGTTCACTATGATGATAGGCACAGTGGAAATAGCGATGGAAACTGTTGATACAGTCAGTAAGAAAGAAGGACATCTACTGAAAGATGTTAAGAAGGAAGAAACCTATGCAAATGATTTAACCTTTGGAGAAAGAACACTAACAAAGGAGAGTTTTGCAGAGAATGAGCAATCTTTTGAAGTTGTCAGAAGTATGGAGAAGTATCTTTCAAAAGATAAAAACTCTAAAGTAAAGGAGGATGGAGAATGTCTCTTAAATGAGAAAAGCAGTGACTTATTGCAGTAGAAAGAACTTAGGATTATAAGTGATGATGCAATACTTATGAAGTGTCACAGAGAAATTGTATTGCTGGAAAATTCAGAGTATGACAGTGTGATTGCATAGGAAGGAGTTCACTACAGTGAACAAGGATAAAAAGACATCATTGGAACAGATGGTGTGGAAGAGAGACTAGTTGACAGTCTCATGAGTTCTGTTGAGAATTCAAAATAACATACTAATGTGCTGACAGAGAAGAAAGAAACAGAGCAGCAAACTGAATTTTTGCCAAAGGAAGATAAGGCACAGAAGCCTTATGTTTTTTTATTTTAACAAGTGTTTTGTGAGTGTAGGTTTTGTTGCAGATGATGGAGGAAATTTGGCATAGGTGAGCAGAAAAATAAAAATGAAAGAAAAATATTTTGTGGAAGTATTTAATCCATGGAACTGAAATGTTCAATTGCTGGAGAGAACGCTGGAAAGTCAGAATTCAATGCAGAAATTAGAAGTTGTAGAGGGAGATATCCTTAAGGATATTCAGGAAGTTTGGGTGGAGGCAATGTCTATAATGATAGCCAGAGCAAGAGCAATGTCTACAATGGTAGGAAGAGCAAAAGTAGAAGAAAAAGTAAACCAACAATTACAAAGTGAAAATAACCAACAATAATTTGAAGAATTAGTGGACAACAACAACAACTTGAAGCAGAGAGAAAGAGGTAACAATGAATGGCAGAATATGGACCAACCCAAAGATATACTATAGATGAATATTGAAGAGTTACGGCAGTTAATGATGAAGCAGTCCATATGGAGGAAATTGGTAGCAGCAGGAAGGATGATCAATCAGAGTATGAACCTGATTGACAAGGAGAAGAAGATGAAAAAAAATGTACCAGACATACAACAGAAGCAAAGGTACAAGGAATTTGGGCAATTACAAAACAAAGTGTGGGATCCATGAAGACAAAGATCAGAAGACACATGATCAGGAGATCATGAATAATTTCTACTTTGGGAGCCTGATGTAGGAGCATTCAACCCAAGAGAAAACCATTGTAATTAAGTAGACATAGGGGGGGTAATGTGTTTTAGGGAAATTAGTTTCCTAAGTCTCATGTTAGTGTTATATTCAGGCTTTTAAGTGATTTAATTAGATAATGTGAGATGTTTGTAAATTCTCTCAAATAAATGAGAACATGAGTGGGCAATAATGACAAAAGAGTCTAAATTCAATTAGGACTCTTTAAGCAGTTCCATGATTCGAGGAACCAAGGAGAACTCTTAGGAATTAAATGGAGATTAGGAATGGACATAGAGGACAGAGAAGATTTAGGAGTCAGTTCAATAGATTTAGGAATGATAGTTTTTTGGTATAAATGTAAGCCTATGGGCAGAGTAGAGAGAGAGGCCACTGATAGTAGAAGATCAGGCCATGAGATAGAGAGTCTCGTTATGTAATCAATTGTTTATATGTTTATATACAGAGGAATTCGATTCCGAGTGTGCAAATGTGTGAATCGAGTATTTTATGATTGATTAGTGCGTTAACTTGTAGGTTTTGTAATGGAGGTTGTAGGCAGAGTCGAGGTGGAGTACAGAGGAGAAGAATGAGCTAGAGGTTCATAATGGATCTTTGAATCCATTCGAAAGATCAAGTAAAGTCCAGAGTCAGTGATAAAAATCACAGAAGTCAAGCTCAGGAGGGAGTCATAGCGGAACAACGAAGGGGGAAGAACCTTTGAAGAATAAAAAAAAAAAACCACAGAAAACCATTGAAAATGGCGGAAAAACATAAGTAACAGAGTAGTGGAGGAGTAAGTGTTAATGCACAGCAGCCGTTAGATCTCATAGATCAACGACTAGGATTAAAATGCAGGAGTGGAAGAATCAGGATCACATCACAATCTTTCAAAGGGAAGAAGCGAAGTGCGATTACGACATGTAATGGATAGCCGAACTCGAAACCTTATCGAATGTAGCCTAGAACCCCATTGGGTCCGAAACATATGTCAGATCAGAGTTTTAAAGTGGAGGAGTCAAGCATAAAGATCAAGCGATAGCCAATATGCGATAGCGATAAATCGGCGATCGGAGATCGGGCCGATCGGAGATCGGGCCGATCGGAGTTCAGAGGAGAGTGTTGTGGGAAGGGAAGCGGAAGACGGACCCAACGATGATTATATATGTGGTGCATAGAATTTGAAATCTGCTATATGTGTTCAGAGCGGGATTTCAATGTATTTGCGATAGATGTGTTGGCCGAGCCTTTTAAGGCTAAAACATATATTATCGTTCCAATAGTCGCATATTGGAGGGGAAGGGGTGATAATATATATATGTGGTGTGCCGCAGAGGAGCGATACGCGATTGCGATAAAGGTAACCTCGAGATCTGTGCAGAGGTCGTACCGAGCCAAAAAAAGGTGTGTTTTGCATATAATTCCTTTGTAAATGGGTTATAAAAGGAAATAGCGTCGATGAAAGGTTTTATGTGTAAATATATATGTAACCAATGTAGAGAGGGAAGGTATACAAATATATGTGGTTAAAGGGTTATTGAAGGTTGTGAAGGGTTTTAAAGTTCCGATAAGAAGGATTTGAATGAAAGGTCAGAAATAAAGGTTAATGAGGGTTTAAGCAGGGGTGATTAATTTCTGATAGAGAGGAAAAGGTGGGTTAATGTTTAGACTTTGTTAAGTCTATGAATCATTCCGCATAAGACTAAAAGAGGGCCTTAACCATTTATGGTTGAAGATTTGACTCCTTTAAGAGTTAAATACCTGGAACAAATGTGTGGATGCATTTTACATGCATACTATGGGTGTAAGCGGGGGTAACCCTACCATCAGAGGCTCCATATTCTAAGGAGACCTAGCTTAAACCATTATACTAGTTGTTAGGATCATGTAACATTGAAATAGGTGGTGGTGTTTAAAGAAACCATTGTTGAGATCCACTAGTCACTAGAACAAATTTACATAGAGGCTTTCCACCTTTAAATAGGCTACATTAGATATGAATACCATGGGAAAAATCATGGGTTCCCATAACTTGAAGCTTGAAAACCATTGATCACTAGAAAATTTTTACATAGTCTTTCCACCTTTAAATAGGCTACACTAGAGATAAATACCATGGGAAAAACCATGGGTTGTCATAGCTTGAAAATCACTGATAACTTGACCAGGTCAAGCTTACCCAAACCACATTCACAACAAAAAAATCAAAAGGAAGAAAAACAAATTGAAAACAAATAACTCATAATCCAGGGACAAAATTTACATGAAAAGCCCATTTGGAAAAAACATGGAAAAACCATTAAAGCTTCTTTAGAATAACAATAAATCTATTACATTCACTATTTTTTTTTACTCACACCTTGTAAAGATAAACTTCATTACAATACCATGAGCCCAATACAATAAATCATTGCCATAAGTGCTTAGATTTAATCTCACACCTAATAAAATTTTCTTTATTTTACAAAAAAATTCCTTATTAAAAAATTTAATATATATATATATATACATATATATATATATATAAATAAATATAAATATATAATACGTACAAATTTATATGTTATTTTATAAACCTCAATGATTTCATAATTTAATATTAATTATTATTTAAAAAAACCATACCATTTTTTAACACTATTATTATAATAAATAATCTTAACTTAACTTTAATTACTACATCATAAGAATAATTAAGTGCAAAAAAAACCATTTCACATTTCAAAAACTAAATTACTATTTTTGCAATGTCAAATGTTGTATACAACTAGGTCTTTAATTACATTTTATTAATATACATAAATTAAATTGAAAATAAAATAAACATTATATTAAATTATAAATATAAATTTGTAAAATAATTTTAATATATATTTAAAAATTTTAAAATAACAAATTTTATTATAAATATAGTTTTAGTAAGTTTTTCATTACATTATTAAATTACTTATTTTCTCTATCACACATTCATCTTCTCCATTCTCCGGGTTGATTCTTTTCATTCCACAATAATGAATAGATCCTTCTATAAAGGAAATCAATGATGGTAATAATTGTATAGGAAATCAAATATGGCCATAGTTGTAACATGCCTTTTGCTATTTGAACTCACCCATGCTATATTTAGGAAGTGTGTTTTAAAATTCATTGGCCATAATATTGTGCTACATATTATCAACTAATAAATTTATATCGAATTGGCTGGCAGTTGTTTTTCACTATTTATCAAAAAGGCAAACATGTTTTTCCTAGAATAGTTTAGACTGAAAAATTTGACAGACAATAAAGTTTATCCATATCTATAAATAAATAGAAATGTCTTTCCAAACCAAGAAAAACCAATTATATGATTTAAGATGTTTATTTAGCTGTTCAACCACTAATATTTAACTGTTCACCACCTCTTTTGTTAGTGGAATATTTAGCTGTTCACCCACTAATATTTAGTGGAATATTTAGCTGTTGGCCCGCTAAAATTTAGGGAATATTTAACTGTTCACCACCTCCTTTTTTACAAGAGAACTTTGATGCCCACTGTCAATATGTTTGATTGCTTGCACCACAGGTTGCCTAATATTGGTGAAATATATTTATTAAGAAACTTATACTTCAACTCAAGATTGTATCTAAATTAAAAAACCTCATTTCAAAACCAAACTTTATACACTTTTTTACCAACACATGCAAGGGAAAAAAAAGACCTCAACTCAAGATCACATCTGAATTAAAAAACTTAATTCAAGACCAATTAGATAGAGGTCCACAACTCATCAAGGTGTCACTTCTCTGGAGGAAATTCAACCCTTTTGCTATTGGTAGAAATTCCACCTAGGTAGAGTTCGATTTTATTTATAAATTTATATATAAAACTAAAGATGTTTTATATTTCCTCTATGACCAAAAGGAAATGAGTAAAGGGGGTTTCCACTTGATTTGTATGTACTATCACATATATCTCACTGGTTTATAAATGCCTTTTTTCATTTTTAGCGAAGTTACTAAAAAGATTATTAAGAAATTCAATATTATAATTTAGTTATTTTGCAAAGCAATTAGGGTGGTCATTAATATGGAAAAATTCCATGAGTTTAGAGGATATTTGTGTGGGATTTTATTATTTTTTTCCAATCTTTTTTTAAGCTACAAATTTGGAAGAGGGTCTTGGATTTTTATTTGAAGCCAATCAATATAAAAAAATGTAATTGACAATATTTGTTAGTGAAATTGGAAAAGAAAATTAACACATAGTGCATTAGATTGTTGTATAAGAAAGGTCATTTAGTTTCAGTAAAATGAGTTTTAGAAGCAAACTAGTTTATTGGATATTGCTTGATTAGGTCCGAAAAGGTGTTCTCGAAATTATTAGGAAACTTTTCTATAAGATTATATGCTTTGGAGACCGAGAAAAAGAAAGATTTAGTGCTAGCTTCATGGAAAAAATTGGCATTAAGAAAATCCTTTGGAGGATAGGGCCTAACAATTCCCTTTCTCTTTTCAAAGGATTTTGTTACAAAAAAGTGTGGAGAATTCAAGAAATAGGTTTGGGGACCCACATAGTAATAGCTAAGTATATAGCTCCTAATGTAATGGAGCATTGAAGGATAATTTCAATAAATAGAATAGTATCTCAATAATCTAGAATGCTATTATCTGTGCCTTCCATTTGGTTGGAAGCTAGATATTTGGGAAGCTGGAAAAGGGGATAAATTGAAAATTGATAATGAATGCTAGGTATGGAATAAAGGTAAGCATAGATTTCCACTCGAGATGATTCAAGAATTAAGTAACAAAGGTTATTTCAATATTTGATAGGTTGCAAATTAGGCAATGACCAATACTTGAGATTAGCAATGGTTAAACTGGGAAGAAATTGGAATGGGATAGAGTATGTAAAAAAATGGAAAAAATACATAAACCTCCTAATAAACAACCATTAGAGAAAAAATAAAAAAATAACTTGAAGAAAAAGAGAGAAGAACTCCATGTATTGAGAATAAGATATAATAATGAGAGATAAGCCTCTTCAAGATGAAATGATTCTAAGGCAAGGCTTGCTTGTTACACACACACACAAAGGGTACAATCATGATTAAAGGGTCTAGTTGAGAAGACTATAATGTAATAATTAGTATCTATGATTTTATCTACGGCTTAACACAAGGCCCTTTTTAGGGCTTAACATGCTCCTCCCCCTCAAACAAGTGTTTCCCTCAACACTTGATAAGTTAAAAAATGTTTATGTATGAAGAAATCATCTTTCATGTTGCCTCTTCAACATGTAGGATCCTTGTGACTTGATGAGGTAATTAGTAATTATTCAATTTCACAATTTCTTAATCCTTATTTGAAGGATTATTTCTACCTCTAGTATGATTTCTATTTTTTATTATCTTGAGTTTGAAATGATATATTGTCACCAGTTACCTTATTTAAGAAAGAAACATGGAATAATGGATGTACACATGAAGATGGAGGAAACTCCAATTTGTATGCATTACTTCCAATCCTCTACAACAACTCATTGGGACCATAGTGCTTGGGCTTAACAAAAACAAAGTTAGACTCAAGGAAGTGTTGATTTTTCAAGATATTCTAGTCTGTTAATTACTTCCAATTACTTCTGTATTAATTCATCTGTGTCACATACATCATTAAACAATTATACATAGAAAATCTCAATAGTAAAACAATAATGACAGGAGGATCATGAAGAGATAACCAAACACAAGAGACACAATTTTATCATGGGATAACCCTAACTAGGGAAAACCCAACAACATTTTCTTATGAGAAATTGTTCACTTCAACAAGAGATACAATCTAATATTTCAGTCTTAGCAAAGTCAAATTGACCATAAATTTGACCTAGTCAACCTATAGTCAAAGTACCAGATATATGTCAAATTATGGCCTCCTATTACTGCGCATAAATTTGTCCTCCTACCCTAAAACTTGGCTTGTTTCCTAGAAGCTCAATTTTCTGCCCAGAAGTGGGAGGTCAAATATGGTCAACGATATGATCTACCACAAAAAAAATTGTCTTGAAGAGCTCAACCTCTTTTCCTCAAATTTCTCTCTCTCTCTTTCTTGCACTTATGAACAAAAGATCGAAGTGTTGTGTGATTCGAATTAGTGCCCATGGAGAAAGATGAATGGTGTATATATAGTATATTAGAGTGGACTTAAGCAATTGGAGTTCACTTGAATTTGGGAGGAAATTTGGAAATTCAAAATTTGACATTTCCCTCTTTAATTTGGAGCCTACTTGAATCCATATTTGAATTCTTTCTTCTTTTAATTTTTAGGGCTAATGTAATTTAAGAATATTGACTGCAACTACCAAAAATTCAATAAGAAGAAGATGACTAGTGGATTTGGTCTTTGAATCTTGTTGGAGCATATGTTCATAGATAAAGGTACAAAGCATTAGCCAAAGAGGGAAGATAAGACCAACATATGTGGCGGTTGAAAATTATACAAAAAATAAATACCCCATAAAAAAGGGATCTTTATGTGGATGATTTTACTAAGTAAGGTACCCATATGGGATCTTCTATATGAGAAATTTTTTATAGGGCTAGGATGGTGCAACCAATGTCATCAAGCAAAAGAAACTATTGTTCACATTATGCTAGAATGTATATACTACAAGGAGATATGGAAAGTGGTGGAAAGTTTAATAGAGATTAATAAATTCTATTAAGGAAGAGATCTTAAATAGGCCTTCAGAATATGGTGCAATGGAAAGGGGCTTCCAAATTATAGTACTATCTTTCAACATAGCTTGGAAGTATGGATTACTAGAATTATAAAGTTGTTTTAAGGCAAAGAGATATATTCTATCAAATATGTTATTCACATCATAAATATTTTCAATGCCTATCTACAGGTGAAGGAAAAAAAAAACTATTCCTCATAAGCAACTTGAAGTGGAAATAATTAAAAATATTTCATGGTATTTTCTAAATGGTGTTTTGTAGAGGAACCCATCTAAGAAAGGTTTAAGAGATACATATTTTCTATGAAATGATGACTTTAAATTTAGTTTCAAATTAACACAAGTTTTTGGTGTAACCGAGTTAGAAATGTTTGGAGACTCAATGCAGGTTATCAAATGGATGTGCAACTATGTTGCAGATGGACTCTCAAAAGATGGAATTAAGCTAGATGGGGGAACTTAGATTATTTCAATAATTAAAAATGAACACATTGCATAGTATAATAATGAACTAGGAGCCTAAACTTCAATATTTTCAATGTTATATCTTAGATTTTAATGATGGAATTTGATATTTTTTGGTTGAATGCTTATTTAATACTTTGAATCATTTTTGTTTTTACTTTTGGAAGTTGTAAAAACCAACTTCAATTTCTTTTGTGATGATGAAGCACATCGAATTCAAATTCAAATTCATCTTTGTCTTGAGGATGAACCACATTAGATGGTTCGAAATGTTGACCAACAAATAATGATGTGATTAATCCGAAAGATTGTTTCAAAAATTATTATAGATCACAAAAAAAAAGTGAAAATATCATGCAAAGTGTTCAAAAACACTTATCATCCCATAAACTTATATTAATGTATTTTTGTTACATTAATAAAATTATAATTTTTTTCCTTGAAAGAGAAAAACTTATAAACAATAACTAAATTAGGGGTAGTAGGCAAAAGGGAATGGCGAGGGAGGGTAGATAGAGGGGGAGGAATGGGAGAAATTCATTTTTTTTAAACCACATGGTGAATCGGTAACTGTCAGTCCTAATCTAAGGGAGACCCAGGATCAATCCTCGTAGCTGCCTCTATAAAACCAGGAGTACATCCAACCACCTGCAAGTCAGGTATACTAAGATCCTAAGATTTTAGCGAGAGCAGACTCACGTGCCACCAAGACGGGATTGGGGAATCCGCCCCTTTAACTTCCACCACAACAGGTCAGTGTACTCAATGAGATTTGAACTTCGGTCTCCCAGGCTTCGCCCAAGTGACTTACCGTCAAACCACACATCACTATACCCCAATGGAAAACGAGAAATTCATTACCCCAATGGAAAAGGAGAAAAAGGAGGGACACAATACCCTTGGGGCCTAGGCATTGCTTCAAACAATTAGGCACAATTCTAGAATCTCTAGTGGGATTTAGTCCTTCCAAAATCTTAGAAAATCACTAATCTGAGAATTATCAAGAATATCAAAGACTCCTCCCAGCGTGTTTCACACCTACAAAGAGCTTCTCCACTTGAACATGATAAATTGAAACGTCCCATAAGTAACATTCTCCAAACCTTTAGCCATTATAAAGTCTTCCATATTCTGAGAATGAATAACACACCAACAAACATTCTAGCAAACCTAAGGCACCGCTCTAAGGAAAGGTGAGTTGATTGTTAATCACCTGCTCTAAAGAAAGGTGAGTTGATTGTTAAAGACCTAATGCAAAGATGTGTCATCGCTTAAAGCGTATCTGAGCGATAGCCCCAACATCTCCACACCTCTTTTGTAACCATGACACACCATGGAACCAAGCCACAATTTGGAACCAGGGTCCATCCTGAAACAAATATCAGATCACAATTTGAAACTAAGATCCTCCACTCATCAAATCTCAGGTCAAGGGGTTGGTGCTCCCGTGGCATGACGTCACCCCACCCCATTTGCTTGCATGGGCGCCGGCTCATCTTTCGACCTTGCTGATCTCCACAAGCTGACCGTATCTTTGTTGACATGCTTGAACCAAATGCGGTAGGCTGTTCTGATGATTTGCTATAGGCGAAGTCTGCTCCCATGCAGCGAAGCTCTACGCAGGACTCCATCTCAAGGTAACTACGTACACCCCCACTTCGCCATCCACGTCGACAAATGACGATCTCGTAGGGGCCCACCTCGACTCTCCTCCGGACCCTTGGAGCTCTCCTTTCACGGTGTAGGGTAGAGCAGGAAGTCCAAGCTGCCGGAGGGTCCATCAAGTTTGGAGGAAATATAGATTGGAGTTGTTTTTAGTGAGATTTTTTGGAAGTTTTTCCGGTGGGTTTTTCCGGTCAAATTTCTCTAAAATCCGGCAGCAATTGATTGAAATCGCAAGTTTGATAGCTAATTTCTGCACAATCAAAGCGTCTTAGGGATATTTCATGGTGCTGAATCCAAATATGCAGTTAAAAAACCATTTTAAATAATGCAAATCAAGATTTAACCTCAATTTTTTCTGCCTGATTCATCACCGGAATCTCCAAAAAATCGCACTAAAGACAACTCCAATATAGATGAGTATATGAAATAAAACATTTGGCCCAGGTAAATTTATTAGGAATCCACAAAGAGAAAATATGGAATAAAATAGTTGGGAGATAGAAATTTATTAGGAATCCATAAAGAGAAAGGATATCAAGCAATCCAATCTCATTAGTATAACGGGATGAATCAGATAGCATAGATGGTAAGATAGATAGTAGGGTGGATAGTAGAGATGTAAAGTGGTAGGTGTTGAATTTATGCAGATTGTAAATTTCAAGAATATTTTGAAATTTGATATCCAAAAAAAATTACACAATTGATTTTTTCTGACTTTTAGATTTTCAACAATTCTAGAAATCTGAAATCAACATAAAAATATTTAATAATAGGAAAAGTTTAAACACAAAAACGAACTAAATTATCTGAAAATTAAAATAGAAAAATATCCCATTAATAAAAAGAAAAAAATCAACAACCTCCCCTCACATTTAGCTCAGTTTAAGAAAAAACAAAATGAAATTCCATACCTTAACAAACTCCCATCAGAGCACCTCATGAGAGGATCTAGAGGATAATATGCCACTGGGAAATGAATAGACTAGTGTGATATGCATGGTAAATTTTTGCTTTTATTAGATGGTTTCCAGAGGAAAAAAATAGTTTTTCGTAGTTTTTCTATACATCTATGACCATTTTTTTTGCCATAGAACTTGTATGATTATTTTTGCTGGAAGAGGTTTTATAAAATATAAAGTGATAAATCAAAATTTAAAAATAATAAAAGTGAAAATAAATTTAAATAAAATAGTTAACAATTTCGTTTTAAAATATAAAGTTTTTTAATTGGTTTTTGAAAAAATTTAATTAAATTTTTTAGAAATTTAAATTACACGGGTCAAATTATAAAATTTTAGATACCCTGAAATTTTTAGAGATGCAAAATTTATTATCTAAACCAAATTGTTATCTTATTAGACTATATGGAACTAAATTGCAGACTATTTTATATATTAGACTATATGGAACTAAATTGCAGACTATTTTATATAAATCCAAAATATTTTAAAATTAAAATATTAACCAAATCAATCATTTAACTTTGCTTTATGTTCATTCTATTTCTAAAATATTTCTAAATATTCGATGCTTAATTTAAATTATTGAAAAAAGGGAGAAGAAAAGTAACGATGACCAACCTGGAGACTTCACAGATATAACACATTTATTTTTCTTCTTTCTTCTCTTTTTTTCGCTTCTTTCAATCACTTGTGCTGTGGAAGCTTTATTGAGGTCCATACGCTTTTGCAGGCTCATGCTTTGCTCATCAAACCTGTGCATCTTGTTTTGTTCAATCCAACTCACAGGAGGTGGCCTCTTGTCCCTCTCCAAGTTTAATCGATAGATAGCATCGCAGACCACTTTTCTTTTATAAAGTTCTCTTTCTATCACATCACCATTATTTATTTTCTGGAAACTATTCATCCAAGGTATGTACCCCATCCAGATCGCCCTCCTCTCCTCACTGTTAACACCTTTATCTTCTACCTCCTGATTTTCATCCTTTATCCTGTTAACATCTGTATCTTCTACCTCCTGATTTTCATCCTTTATCCTGAGTTTCATGAATCAAACATTAGATCTGCTACATGGTTTCAGCATGATTATAATAAAATTAGAAATCTCAGAAACTTTTAAAAAATATGATAATTTTGAAAGTTTCAAATATGGATATTAATCTAATGAAAATATGATAATTTTGATAGTTTCAAATATGGATATTAATCTAATAATGTGATTAATCTGAATATATAAAAAATAATTAAAAATATATATTTTTTTGGAGTAATTTAACTTATAAACTAAATAGATTTTTTGAGTGGAATCTAGCAAAATAATTTCAATACAGAATGTGCTCTTTTGTTGTTTAAAATGAATTGTTGAATGCATAAATGATCCAACATTGGGGCACTCAAATTAAACAATTTAAGCTCAAGTTTTTAAAAATCTGTGCCCGATTTTGGTCAAAATTAACCAAAAAAATTGTCTTGAAAAATGTCATTTCATCTATAAGTTAAATTACATCTTCTTTTTTCACCATTTAATTTTTTTTTTTAATAATTTAAAAATGGTATTTAAAAAACAACTCTAAATAAATTTATGTTAATTTTTTTTAAATATTATTATAAACATTTAATCCATTTCTAAAATTAAATTTTAGAATATTTCTAGAATCCACAACTAAAATAAAGATACACAAATGTCAACCATTCATAAATATAAAAATAAAAACAAATATAAATACAATTCCAGTTTCATAAATAAGTTTACCAATTTAACTCAAATTTTCAAAATTAATTTACAGCTTAATTTACCAACAAAAATATTAACTTAAAATTAATTAAAAAAATCTTGAATGGGCCTAATAGTTAAGAGCATGCGTTTCCTTCTAAGAAGTCACAAGTTCAAAACTAGAAAGAGTAGAGTATGTATGCCTTCATACATTTAACAGTCAAACATGAAGTAGAATATGTATACTTTAATAAACTTTAAAATTTTAATATACATTTTGAAAATATTTAAATACTATTTTGAAAATACCACATTCATAATCTATATATGAATAATAAACTTGTGAATAATGAATAAATTTGACTCAAGTTTTCAGTATAAAAACAAATATAAGTACAAATTGTTTATAAATAATGAATGAAGTTGACTCTAAGTTTTCAGCATTGGTTTCCCAGACAATCCAAATTCTTTTTCAGAAAAAAAATCAAAGAGGGATACAATCTTTTTTTAATAATGAAATGATGAATTTGATTCAAGGCATCTTACTGTTTTTCAGAAGTATGTGAGGGTTCTTCATGCTTATTAGTTTTGGCATGCTTTTTCTTCTTGGGATGTCCATGGATCTTGCCTGCCTGCTCCATGGAATTTTATTAAATTCTGCTTTCATTCCTTCACCTGTACCAGTTGCAACCCTAGGGTAGACTTGTGAAAACATCACAGAGTAATTTGCTTCATGATCACTTCCTTAAGCTCAGAGTTTTAGCCACTTAGAATCTTTAAAAACAACCAAAAACGCTAATATTCTATTGCTGGTTCTCTAAATTTAACAGCTTTCTTAATCTCTGCTTCTGGGAAAATCTTAATTGCCTTCTTCGTTTAGTAAGATTCTATGTATGCGAGAAGCAACTAATGCGAAGAGTGGAGTTTTCGATAGCAACTCTACAGATAGAATTGACGAGGGAAACTGTAAAGTAAATTTAGGTTATAATCAGTTTGATTTTTATTGGTTCATAAGAATGGATCTGAATGCTTTTATTACTGTAAAATCACTAAAATTCTATTTTGATCAGTGAAATAAATAACTCTGGATTAGGATTGGTGTATAATAATGATAATAATTCAATTTTAAAATTATTATTAAATTAAATATTAAATTATTTATTATTTATATTAAAAAAAATTAATTACTAAAATTTCATAAAATATATATACAGTTTTATTTTAATTTTAAACTAATATATTTCACCATATTTCCATATTTAATTTTACTTGAAACTGTAAAGTTAACTTGAAGATTATATATATATATATATATATATTGGAAATCTATTTATTTTAATTATGGATCTATTAAATTTTTTGAAGTGCAAACTATTTTTAAAGAGTAAAATTTATAAAAAAGTCTATACTTCAAGAGATTTCATCATTCTTCTGGCTAAGTAGATTCATGGGTAAGATGAGTTTAGGTTGGTTATATATATACACTATATACCATGTGTAATTTTTCATTCTTTAATTGCATTTTAAGGCATAAATATGTATTCAAATCTTCAAAATCAAAATTTTAATACAAATAGATTCAAAGCTTTGATAATCCCTTTTGGCACTTGGATCGTGTACACTACACAAATTGAACTTGCAACTCCACCAAACCTTTGCTAGATTTTACATAAAATTAATTAGAAAATATGCCTAAACAAATCAAATTGTAAAATAGAAAAACTATTTGAAATGTTTTAATCATATATATTTTTAATTGATTTACTTTATATATATATATATATATATATATATATATATATAAACTAGTTATATTCAAGTAACTTATTTATCACCTATATTAAATATTATATTGTTTAATTGATGTACTCAATATATATAGATCTACATATCAATATTATTTAGCTAGTTATATTCAAATAATTTATTTATCACATATATTAATTATTATTATTTAATTTTATTTTAAGAATTAAATGAATTCCACATCTCCTTATTAGAAAAAATTAATTGTTTTTTTTTTTCCTTTCAATTACTTGTTTTTGGGACATTAAAATATTTTATCATGACTTGAACTGAGCAAAATAGAGCAATAAACAAAAATCTGCTCCCGCGCCCTGCTGCGCACCTGACCTGATCCCTGAGCGTGCCCGCGCCTGGCAGCTTTGCTGCTGGGCTGCAGCCTCCTGCTGCTGACCCCTCATTGCCCAGGGCCTTCTGCCCTCTCCTCTACTGGGCCTCCTGCCCTTTTACCCTTCCCGTTCGTTGGCGGAGCGCCCCTGCGCTGCACTATGGATCCACCCTCTCAGGAGCAGGCAGAACTGGAGAAAGCTTTTGCATCTCTCATTCCAGAGAACAACACGGAAAGGATCCGCCCTTCAGCCTCAAAGTTTGTCAAAAAACTTGATGCAATCCCGGAAGTATCACTCCCCCCCGCCCTTCCAAGGAGAGCTGTTGTGGCTCTTGCAGAACGAGGCTTGGTTGGCCAGTTCACGGGGTTATGGCCTTCTCCTCGCACGGTCCAACGTTGGGTTGAACGAAACTGGAATGCAATGGTCCAAGGCAAGATCGCAATAAGGTTTTGTGGAAGGGGGTTCTTCACCTTCCTCTTTGAATCAGTGGAAGATTGTAACCTCATTTTCAGAAATGGTCCCTACTTCATGGACACCAGAGGCCTTTATCTCAACTGATGGACTCCAGACTTCGATCCAGAAATGGACGTCCCCAACGCGGTCCCCGTCTGGGTCCGCCTTCCACATCTGCCGCTCCACTGTTGGGGAGATGAATCTGTGCGAGCCATCGGGAACGCGGTAGGGAAATACATCGATAGATCGGAGCCAAAGGAGAATATGCATGCATGCGCTAGGATATGTGTAGAAGTGGATTTGGGGAAAGGATTACCGGAGGCAATCAAACTCAAAGTAGACCAGTGGACGCACATTCAGCAGGTGGACTACGAGCAGCTGCCATTCAAGTGTAAGGTATGTCATGAATACGGGCATTTTGCTAATAGGTGTAGCAAATCTAAATCAATAGATAATAGCAAGGATGAAGCCCCGGAAGAAGCTTGGGAAATCGTCAAGAAAAAAAAGACAAACCCTCCCCCTGTTTCATCAGAGCCCTCCTCTGAAACCCCAATCCTCTCTTCTCAACCCTCTGGATCTGGCCCTCCCTTCCCTTCCTCCTCCAATCCTTTCGAATCCTTGGCATCAGAGGAACCCTTATCCCCCCCTCCGTCTCCCAAGGGCCCCAGGGCTTCCCCTTCTTCCCCTCTCCAGGCCTCCCCCCCTCCAACAGTGGAAAGAATTCTAACTAGAAATAAAACAAAGGAAAACATCTCAGCCACGGACCCCCCAAGAAAAGTAGGAAGGAAATCAAACAAAGAGATAAGAGATGAGAATGCAGCAAAAGAAATGGCCACAGGGACCCAACAGCCAATGGATACTTACCTTGATAAGAATAAAGGAAGCGGGGAGAAGATGAAGGAGAAGAGCGGGATCCACAACAAATCAAGTAAATGATGATTTTGGTCTCTTGGAACTGTAGGGGGATGGGCTCCTCCCTAAAATCAAATGCGGTCCGAGACCTTATCAAAGCAGAACATCCAGACTTCCTCCTACTCCAGGAGACCAAAATCAATGAACAAGAATTCCATAACAGTCTTAAAAGAAGTAGAAATTATGAAGGACTAGCCATGAGTGCAATAGGAGCCTCAGGAGGCATAGGGGCAATCTGGAATAAAAACAAATGGAAACTCACAGACAACAGGCAAAACAGATGGTGGATCAGACTAGATATGCAAAGCACAGCTAAGATGGAGGAATACACAATTTATAATGTCTATGCTCCTCCCCATTTCAGAGACAAAGCCTCTTGCTGGGATTCTCTCATCACAGATCTTGTGACTACCCAAGGGAGGAATATTTTCCTGGGAGGAGACCTTAACTTAATAAGGAATGCAGATGAGAAAATAGGAGGGAATTTTTTGGTCGATCCCTCAAGAGACAAACTGGAAGAAATCATTCAAACACACAGTCTTATTGACATCCCTCCTCAGAATGGCCGCTACACCTGGTCAAACAAAAGAACAGGCAAAAAAAATATCAAAGAGAGACTTGATCGAATTCTGGTTCAGGAGAGAATTGTTGCCAACTTCTCGAGGATTCGAAGTACAATTATACAGGGCTTCATATCAGACCACAAACCAGTGGCGCTGCATTTAGACAAAGGGGAAGACATGGGTCCGCTGCCATTCAAATACAACAGAGCATGGGATTCCAGTGAGGACTTCAGAAACGTGATAAAAGAAGCCTGGGCAACGGAGATAACAGGCTCCCCACACTTCATTTGGGAATCAAAGCTCAAACTGCTGCGGATTGCCATAAAACAGTGGGCTAGGAATCACGCGTTAGAGGAAAGGAAGGAAAAAACCGACCTGCAAATGAAATTAGAGCAATGGAATCAGGAAAAGGAAGCCGGCCAAGATACAGAAGAAGACCAAAGGAAAGAAAGTGAGCTGTATAAGGCGCTCTACAACCAGCATCGTAAAGAAGAGGACGAGCAAAGACAGAAATCAAGATGTCTCTGGCTCAATTCTGGGGACAAAAACACCTCGTTTTTCCATAACAGTCTTAAAGTAAGGAGAGCTGAAAACAACATTGAAAGGATAACATTTGAAGGCAGAGAGCTTATGGACCAAGGGGAAATCAAGGAGGCGGCATCTAGACACTTCCAAACTCTTCTTACAGCAGACCCTCACTATCAGGAAAATCCGGAATTCCTCAATATCATTGAGAGAAAGGTCTCTGAAGCACAAAACTGTGAGTTGGACAAAGAAATCTCAAGGGAGGAGATTGAATGGTCAATCCATAGTATGCCCTTGGACAAAGCCCCTGGGCCTGATGGCTTCACGGTGAGCTTTTATAAAACTCACTCGGATATCATCAAGAAAGATTATATAAGAATGGTGAAAAATTTCCACTCAAAATGTAAAATGGGCAGCAGCATCAAATCTTCACATTTAGCGCTAATCCCAAAAGAGCCCAATCCCCAATCTTTTGACAGGTTCAGACCTATTTCATTGTGCAATGTCTCTTACAAAATTATCACTAAGATCCTGGCAAATAGGTTAAAAAAAATCCTTCCCTCACTCATTTCCGAAAACCAAGGAGGATTTGTCCCCAAGAGACATATAACAGATAATGTTATTCTCATTCAGGAGGCGATACACAGCAGCTTAGCCAGAAATGAAAATGGTATGATCATCAAGCTGGACATGGCGAACGCTTTTGATAGGGTAAACCACTCTTTTCTGCAGGCAGTCCTAAAGAACTTCGGTGTCTCAGAGCTCTTCATCAGCAGGGTCATGGAATGCATCTCCTACAATTGGACATCCCCTTTAATTAATGGTAGGCCCTGCAGCGCCTTCAAAAGTTCAAGAGGCCTGAGGCAAGGATGTCCTCTATCTCCTTTCCTCTATATCATCATGGCAGAAACACTAAGTTTGCACCTGGAAAACAAGCGAAAGTTAAAGGAAATAATAGGAGTGGACATTGTTCGTGGAACCAAGGGGATCAATCACTCCTTATTTGCAGACGACACCCTTCTAATCGGCGGTGCATCAAGCCTCATGGCCAGGAGATTCAAGAACATCCTGGACCTCTTCCTTCAAGCCTCTGGGGGAAAATTAAACAACAATAAGTGCATGGTCTATACCTGGAATGTACCAAGATACATAACTCAAAGAATCTCTATGATCATGGAAATCCCAGCCCAATCAAATTGGTCCCACTTTATGTACTTAGGGCTGCCACTAGCTAAAGAATCAATCAAAAATGAAGTTTGGGTAAAGCTAATCGAGAAATTGAGAGGGAAACTGCAGAGCTGGGGGATGTATTGGCTCAACTTGGCGGGCAGAACAATACTCATCAAGGCCATTCTATCAGCTCTTCCTATCTACCAATTTGCCATTACCCTCGCCCCAGCAAGCATCCATAAGCACATGGAGCTGATTATCAGAAGTTTCCTATGGAAGGGGGGAAAGCAAGACACAAAAAAATTCAGCTTGGTGAAATGGGAAAAGGTCATCCTTCCCCTAGAAAAAGGAGGACTGGGAATTAGAATTCCAAGACTGGCAAATATGGCAATGGGCTTCAAGTTATCTTGGAGAATCCTCAACGAGAAAGGGACCTGGTGGGCAGAGGCCATCAAAAGGAAATATCTGAATGGGATCAATAGCAACATCCTCTCTGAAGTCATCACTGACAGACATTGTACACCTGTTTGGAAATTGATCAAAAAAACTCTTCCCCTCTTCAAATCTAGCATATCTAAAGCCCCAGGTAACGGAAGATATATCAGCATATGGGAGGATAGAATTATGGGCACGGAAGCCAGGGAAAAGTCCATCAAATTCAGGCCCCTTCATCAGTGGATGACAAAAGCTAACCTCAAAACCCTCTTTGACATCTCCCTTTGGGACCAAAACAGCTGGATAGGATGGAAAGCACTGCATCTCCCCAATGAAATAGAGAACCTCTGGAGTGACCTTAAGCTCTCTCTCACAGGGTCAGCCCCTATAAACAGAACGATAGATGACAATTATGTTTGGGATCCAAATGGAGGCAACTACACAGTGAAAGAAGGTTACAAGGCACTCCAAAATTCGACAGCAATCAACAACTGGCATCTATATAAAGCAGCATGGAGAATTGAAAGCCTGCCGAAGATAAAACTATTCAATTGGACCCTGCTTCATGGCAAAATCCTAACAGCAGAAAACCTTAGGAAAAAGGGTATCCAGGGCCCCTCATTTTGTTTCATGTGCAGGGAGGCAGAGGAAAACATCAATCATCTTTTCATTGACTGTCCAGTAGCAAGGTCCTGTTGGAAGCTTATAACTAGTCCTCTAAATATTGGAGACCTTCCCAATCAGATTTCTCTCCTCCAGAAAGGTTGGGGGAAAAGCTTCCCTTACGCCAACAAAAACATGAATCTGGCAAAGAGGATATGAACCAGCATCCCTTCAAATCTCTGTTGGCAGTTATGGTTAGCTAGGAATGAAAGTATTTTCAAAAATACGAAACCTAGCATATCCAGCATTCTGGCCAAAACAACTGCTCTCATCACAGAAACAATAGAAGCAAATGGAATCTCTCAAGCTGACCCGGACTATTCAGATGGCAGGGTGAAGGAGTGGGTTCGGAGATTCAACTATAAACCAAGAGCAAAAAATAATACAATAACAGGCCCTGGACAAAAGGATTGGAAACTGAGAGGGACAAAGGACGAAGTCAACAATTGGATCCAAAATCAAAAGAGGTTTACACTCCACTTTGACGGGGCTTCAAAAAATAATCCAGGCAGAGCTGGAGCTGGGGGAATAATTAGGGATCCTCAGGGGAAAACGATTGTTACATATGAGTGGGGCTTGGGTACCATGACGAATAACAAGGCTGAAGCTTACAGCCTTCTAATGGGGACCTCCATCGCCATGAAACTAGGCATCCAAAATCTTCTAGTACTGGGCGACTCTGCAATCATAACAACAGCTATGAACTCTGGAAAAGACTTTAACCAAACAGCCTTAAACAGAATCAAAGGCAGAATCATGGATCAGATCAGGGGCTTCAGCAAAGTGACATTCAAGCATATCCTAAGAAGCAACAACGTGGAAGCGGATGAGCAAGCAAACAATGCAACAGGAAGATCCACGGGCCAGGTAAGGGAAAACAATGAGTCTTATGAAAGGGATATTCCATAGACAGGCCTCTATCCCCTCTCTCCAGGTTATCGGTCACCTCAGGCATCCGTATCAATGCATTTGGCCCTTCCACAACTTATCTTCATCATTTCCTATCCTTCTCGACTGCCAAAACAGGTGTTACAGGACAGCATATCGCCCTCAGGATCCGAGGAACGCAGGCAGGGTATGGACTCTCTCACTGACCAGCGCAGACATTTTCAGATGGTGTGATCACGCCCATACTGGTGGCAGGCTCCTCGGGCACGTAAAAATCACCTCTAAAGATCTCACCGATACCAAGAACAGATACTCTACTACTCGAAACAAGAAAGAGCAAGTCCTCACCGCTCCTATAAATGACAGTGGGCATCTCAGGACTGCCACAGTTCAAGGCTATGCAAGACAGAGGCGCGGTGATTTCTACAGGCGAAGGCTTCAGTTAGCGGGCTCCTTCCAGGATCATAAGATCAGCTTTTTGTTTATGGTAAACATCGGGCTTCTCTCGGTTTTCATTAGTCAAACTAATCTTTCGTTCTGTTTTCGCAAAGGTCCAGGGATTACTTATTTCATAGTGGACTGCGCTTCTTCTCCTCCGATCCTCCCTCTCAGGATTTTTGTCCCTCCCTTTGTTCTTCTCCGCCTTGCTACCCTCCTCCACTACCACCCCTCTGTTCTTCACTCCGTTCACTGCCTCATGGAGAACCAAGACCTGATAAATGTCCATGACCCAGCCATCAGGCCAATCGACAGACTCTTCAGCAGAGACTGCACCATGTGTAAAGCTCACACAATAATGATCAACAGTTTTGTGAAGCAGTTTAAGGATTTGAAGGATGATTTCGAAACTGATAGCAGGTCGAAGAGAAAGAAGCTAGAGAAACAGAAGGAAGAGATTGAAAGTCTCAAAGGAAGGTGCAGTCACCTTGAAGAAGCCATCGAACAGATTAAAGCACTCTCTCAAAGTTACCAGGCTGAAGCCTCCACCAAGGCTAGTGCAAGGAGGAATCCCAGGCCGGATGATTCGATCACACAAAAACTCCCTAAAATCTCACATGGTTTTCAAATTCTGCTGGTTAGGCGGCACCTTTGTAAGGCAATATAGCCAATCTCTTTTTAACTTCAGTCATTATAGAGGCAGAATTGAGGAAAATGGGTCTGCGTACCTAATTTTGATCCTCTTCGCTCTAATCTCTGACATCTATGTATTAGAATTTTGATCTTGGGGTTTTATAATATGAAAGTAACCGAAGTTGTTAAAAAAAAAAAAAATATTTTATCATGACTTATTTTTCTCCATGTATATGAATATGGGGTTGATATTTAAATATATTAGTTAACATAGATATTGAGACAATTTATCTAAGTATTATCATGAAATATTTTTAAAAAGTATAAGAATTACACACCTTTCTTGTAATCAAAAGTGACAATATAAATATTTTTTTTTTCAAATTTTTTTCTCTATCTGATGTTTGATATCAAATAATTTACTTAATATGAAGATACAAATATTTTATTTATTGATAAATAAGTGAAATATATCACATGTTCTTCCACAACTAACCAAGCTAACACAGTAAGAGTGAAATTATTAATATTTTATAAATTTTTATTTAAAACTAACAAAATATGTATATTCATTTTTTTATTATCATTATCTATTTTATTTTTTATTTAGAAAATATTTGTTCCTTATTAGAATTGAAATAATTTTTTATTTAGAAGGTATATTATTAAGCACATACATAATCACATATCCCCTCATATTAAGTTATACAATTGAATTTTCTATACAATTGTGACAGAAGAAAATAAGACAAAATTTGTATAGATCAAACCTGAAAGAAAAAATTAAAACAAAATTTATATCTCAAGTCAAGTCTAAATTTATTATGTATTTTTTTTAGATTTTAAAAATATTAATTAAAATAAATATATAATCTAATATTGTTTATAATATATAAAAATTAAATAAATTATAAAAAATAATATGAATATAAAAATAAATAAAGTAATGAAAAAACAATAAATAAATGAATTATATATATATATAAAACCTATTAACCATCCATTATACTATGTCACTCTATTTCCTCTTATTTTTCACGGAGAGGATGATTCACAAGAAGCCATTGTAAACTAAAGATTATTGAAACATAAGTGCTAAGAAAACATTCAAAGTTGATTTCCTCGTATGCATTGGGAGAGTAAAAGTTTTAATTTCATTGCGATGGATCGTTATGAGAATCTCTCAATTGTTTGCTATTAATTCTAGTCTTACACGTATTTTACACGTATTGTTACCCTGTTATTTTACACGTATGAGAATTCAACATTTTCTATAGGTTTATGGTTTTTGTTTTTGTTTTTGTTTTTTTTTTTTTTTCATATAAGTATTCATGTATAAATGAAGAATTCTAACCGAATTATTTATTTAATTGGGTAAGGTTGTAATGAAAGAGTCATTACACATTAGCAGAAGGACATTTAAACACATTAGCACAAGGACATTTCAAGCGAGACCTTGAGATACTTTGAAATCAGTACAAAAGATCTGAAGTTTGCAGGTTTCAGGATATTTTATGGGGCATAGATTTATTCCCTCAGATGTTTGATGAGGAATTAAATGATCAAATTTTCCAGCCAGTAACAGAGGGGGAACTTTTAGGAACAATGAAAGCTTTTAAAAGGGACAAATGCCCAGGGCCAGACGGCTGGACGATAGATTTCTTCATTCACTTTTTTGATCTTATCAAATCTGATCTGTTAAGGATGGTGGAAGGATCTTGGATGTCAGGCAGTATCAATCAGAAAACCTCCTCCACCCATATTGCACTTATTCCAAAGAAGGGAGAAGCAGAATCATTCCAGGACTTTAGACCGATATCACTTTGTAACATCTCATTCAAAATTATCTCGAAAATTATTGCAGAGAGAATCAAAGAAACTCTTTCAAGATTCTTAACAAAGGAGCAGCATGCTTTTTTAAAGGGAAGAAACATACTGGACGCGGTTGCAAACACACAAGAAGGTCTGTTTGCCATACATTCTAAAAATAGTGATGCTGTCATATTCAAGATCGATCTCAGCAAGGCATACGATTGCCTGGACTGGGGTTTCATCAGGTGCTTACTTGCAAAGATTGGATTAAGAGCCAACATGATTAACTGGATAATGGCTTGTGTTGAGAAGGTGAACTATGCGATCATCATAAACAAGATTCCATCTTCTTATTTCCTTGCGGCCAGAGGGCTTCGACAAGGCTATCCCCTATCGCCCCTTTTATTCATCTTAGCTATGAATTCGCTCAGCCTCCATATCAACAAGGTTGTCAAGGAAAACAGGTGTCGTCCACTGAAAATCTGCAGGAATAATTCAATCTCACATAACTTATTCGTGGATGATATCATTTTGTTCGGAATGTTGTGCAGACTCACCTGGCTATGTTATTATGAAATCCTTAAAAAGTTTCAAAAGGCTACAGGAATGCAAATAAACAGTTCGAAGTCAATAATTTACCACAATGATATCAACCAGGAAGCAGTTGACTGGCTATCTTCTCTTTTTGGAGTTGAGGTGCATTCCATTAGACGTGGAATTAAATATTTGGGATTCCAGATAAAAGCAAATGGATATTCAAAGACAGATTGGCAATGGATTCTAGATAGATACTACAGAAAGATCTCAATATGGGAATACAGATGCCTCTCTCTGGTGGGAAGAGTGACCTTGGCACAAGCAGTGTTAAATCAACTTGCAGTATACTGGGCTCATTTATATTTTCTTCCTACGAGCATTATTCAAAAAATGAATAAGCTTACTGCGAATTTTATATGGGGTGGCCAACCGGGAAAAAGGAAATATCATCTCTCTAAATTATCTGATTTCTCTTTGCTGAAGAGCATGGGAGGATGGGGTCTGATGGATTTACGGACTTTTGGAAAGGCATTGTTATGCAAGTCTTTGTGGAGAGGGATTTATGGAGAAGGACCATGGAGTACCACAATACAGAAGAAATATCTGCGCAGGAAGGATATATCTCTTTGGTACAGGGAAGGAAGGATCGGCTCCTCTTATGGGTCTTCAATATGGTTAAGCCTTCGTAAGGTTGAAAATTATTTTTTGAGGAATTTAATTTGGCATTTCCAAACCGGCAAAAAAATCCTTATTTGAAAAGACCAGTTCCTGAGTGGTGCCGAGGAGATCAATGTGCCTGAATCATTATTAAGTTTCTTTCATAGAAAAGGCTTTTTCTATTGGGACAATTTGATTTCTGGTTGGCAGGGAGTGATCCCTCTTTGGAAAGAAGCAGAATACTTGGAGATGTCGGCTGCTATCGCTCATCAATGGGAACATATCAGGACGTGCCTCAGGAATTGCGGTATTTTCCGCTCTGCGGATTCTGACTGTCTAATCTGGAAAAATTCAAAAGTGATGAATCTAGTCTGTGTAAAAGATATTTATCAGAATTTAATTGGGCAAAAGGAGGCCCCTCATAATCCTATTTTCCCTCGTATATTTTGGAAATCTGGATGCCCTTCCAAAATGATTTACTTCTCATGGTTAACTTTCCATAATAAAAATCTATCTTGGGAAAATTTGAAAAAGAGGGGATGGCAAGGTCTGGGTTTATGCCCAATATGCAGGTCAGCTGAGGAAAACAACTGTCACCTATTTTTAAATTGCCAAAGATCTCAGCAATTATGGCAATCTGTGGAGATGTATTATGGAATCCAGCATTTTTCACACGCTTCAATTTCTGAAGCATTTCTCTGGTGGAGTGAGCAACAGGTTTCATGGAGGCCATTAATCATTATCACTCTTTGGTGCATTTGGAAGTGGCGTAACAATTCTATTTTCAATGACAGTAAATCTCCTTTCTTGGATATTTTTTCCAATATTGTTTCCCTCTATGACGCTCTTCCGCAAAAGCCTCTCATGAAAAAAAGGAGGACTGTAAAGGCCATTCACAGGTGCACACTTTTTTGCCAAGGGCGTATTTCGATGGAGCTGAACAGAAAGGTATCTGTGGCTGTGGGGTTCACATTATAGTAAATGAAAATAATCAATATTTCATCCATTGGAATGGGGGGATGGGCTCCAACAGCAAAGCTGAGGCGATGGCTCTTGCCGGACTACTATATTTTTGTATCTTTCTAAACATACAGGCAGTCTCAATTTTTGGAGACTCAAAAGTTATGGTGGATTATGCCTCTAGGAAAAATAATATTCTCATGCCTCATCTCGTTGGATGGATGGATAGGATCAGGTTTTTCTGGGGTAAAATGGAAGGAGCTTCAATTCAGCATATTAACAGGGAACAAAACCAGCAGGCAGACTTTTTGTCAAAGGAGGGTCTTCAATCGGCTCCAGGTTTTTGGTTTATGCAGGTATCTTCTGAAGGGAAAAGTTTCTCCATCCAGGAATTTTCTCTTCCTGATTTCTAATTTTAGTAAAGCAGTCTCTCAGGTTTGCACTAGTTTATTTCTCTTCTGCTTTACATTCCCTCCATTTTTTGTTAAACGATGATACATCATGAGATTTTTCTATGTATAGTGTTTTCTTGCTCCGCATTCTGCCTCTCCTATGCCTCTTCTATGAACAATGTAATCAGGAAGCTAGTTGACAGTCTATGTTCTGTTGTTTTTCTGGGCAAATGTCTTGCTTTTTTTGGATTATGCTCCATGCTTTTCAGCTTGTCAAATGTCCAGACCTATTAGGGTCATTTTCAGAATTACAAGCAATGTACTTATCTGCCTCTTTATATATCTTATATAAAATGATCAAGCTTTTTTCGTTTCTGAAAAAAAAAAAAAAAACTTATGTGGTTGTCAATTTTATTTTATTTTTTCTATTAAATAAATTTATCATTTCTTTAACATACTATTTTTTAATTTAATGTTTTACTCTTTTTAATTAATTTTCTACTCACCTCAGCTAATTTTTGGCATTACATAGATTCATTTTATTTACATAAATCAAATTCTAAAGTATTAAACATATTCATTCATCTATTAGATTGTACTTCCTCCTCCCCTCAGGTCAAATTCATACCCACTTGTGTGTTTTCTTTCTTCTCTAAGCCATTTCCATTATGCTAGTCATATGGCCATTAATATTAGATGGTCATACATAACTCTACATAGTTATAACTTAGGTACGTCTGAATTTATCATTCATTACTTGGGGTCTTCTCCAATATCTATATATAATGTTCATAAATGATTTATATATTTATGGTACTTCACTCCATTGATATTTTGATACATTCATCCATCTCATAGTCATATAAGAAAGAACATGTCATTATATTTTAGAGGGATAGTAAGGGTGCTTGGGATCCCCGAGGAATCGTGTCTTTATTGATTAAGATTATTAGTGCGATCTTCTTTAATACCTATGTATCGAAAGTATGTTACCACAATTGGTTTGAGATTTTATTACTAGAGTATTTGAAATACCCATTTGTTGGACCTCATTGGAATGTATGAGTATTCGTACAAATGTTATAATGTGATAATATGGAAATGTTATAATGTGATAATATGGAAATCATTTCTTTATTTGTTAAGGTTGGAATTCGTTATTTATATTCTAATGGGAATGATATTGTTGAAGTGGAATTTGAAGTGATTTGGCATTAACGTATGTTAGTAATATTCTTTTGAATTAATTTGAAAAGTAGTTAGGACATCATTTATGGGTGGTAGTATTATTGGTAAAAAAGTATGTTGGTAATTTCTTTTGTATTTAAGTGATTGGAAGTTCAATCTTCTCGGACATGTCTTACCATCTGAATTCATAAAAAAAATAATGAGTAGTTAGATTGCCAATTTCTGACTAAGGATAATTAAAGTGTCGCTCTCCATTTGGATGTATAAATATAAAAAGTGTTGAAGCTGAATTTGTATCACTCTAATGACACATTGTGATAAATGTTAAAGATAGGTAATTATACCATGCATAAAGATAGTTATTTTAATGCGGAAATATCATCTTGATAGTCAATGTTGATGGCAAGGAGAAGGCCGGAAAAACATTAAGCATAGTCCTGTAGCAAAGGAGAGTGATCAGTCGCTAAGTATGTAAAGACCTTGAAAATTGTTAGAACAAGGGCATGATAAATGGTTGGTTTCGTTGGTTGAGTGAGTTAGCAAAGAAGGAGCTCATGTGCTAAACACAAAATAACACATTTTGAGATTTTGAGACCATGATTTTTTAAAGATGTAAAGATAGTGAAAACATACCAGCAACTATAAACAAGTAACAAACAATATAACTCATCATACAAATATAACTATTCTTTTGTTTGCTAATAATTATTAGAGAGAGGGTTGAATTCATTTCAAAAAGAGGTATTGACATTTCTAACCATATAAACAAAACCAACCTCACATTCCTTTAGAAGAACAATGAATAAAGATCTGATTGTATTTAAATTGCACCCAGAAGTGCATTGTGCATATAAGCTAAAACTTTTAGACTTGATTGACATACTAGATAGTAGGGGTACATTGTGTTGTTGCTTTCCCTATTAGTTGTCACGGGTAGGTTACACTAGAGATAGAGATATATGTGTAAGAATGGAATAGAGAATATAAGTGAAATTCTACAAAAGGTCCATTTTAGTGAAGTGAGTGGGATATAAATCCCCCATATATAGATCATATTGGTATTAAAGTAGTTGAATCATTGACCATGATGTTTTACCAAAACCTTGTAGACTTGGCATGGGCAAGACAAATAGAGAGAGATTGGAAGACTTAAGGGCCACCAATGCTCAGCCTTAAGAAGAGAAAAAACACTTGAAGGAATAGGTCTAGAGGTTTAATAAAGGATGTTAGAGATGGAGAAGCAACTTGATTATTAAATAACATTGTTTCTAATGCTACAAAAGTAATTTGGAAAATCTAGGACTTGTTCATTATGGTTATGGTAGATTGGGATAAGAGTAGAGTTTAGTTTGTACATTTGAGAGAGAAAATAATCTAAATGGGCAGTTGGTATGAGGATAGGCTCATTCAAATGAATACTTAGTTATAAAAAGAGTTTGTAAAGAAGGAGGAGACATTGGCATAGTTATAAGTAGCTTCCCAAGAGACCAAAAACGTAAAGAAACCTTCCATTTCCACTATGAAGCACCTAAAGCTAGATCCATATCCAAAACTAGAACCAACAACTACAACCATGAGCCAAAGCAAGAGTCATAGTCTAATTTTTAGCCAAGAGCCAAAGTAAAATCCACATTCCATAGAATTAGAAAAAAGAAGCATTGATATAGATTAGTTTCATTTGTGCTTCTAGAGACCAAAAGGTCTCTTAATATGGCGGTGTGATCCAAAATGTATGAAACAAATGATTGTTGTGGGATCTAGTCCCTCAAACTAGTTTGACAACTTATGAAGATTAGACAATAAACAGAAAAATAATGGAAATGTAAAAGTGAATAAAGCAAAATGACAATGAAAAATATGGATTAATTAAAAATAAAGAAAATAAAATAGGAGTTAATAAGTTGATCTAATAATGAGATCTAAGACAATTAATAAGGTTTTACAGACTCATGTGCATGGATTTGTCTATGTTATTTTATGCAATGGATCGATAAGATTGTGAAATACACAGACAATGAAGCAGTAAACAAAACATAATAGACAACACATAACACAACAAATTTAATGAGGAGTTCACCCAATACTCCTGGGCTACGTCTCCTGGTCCAGCCTTCAATGGTGGCCTCTCTATTATGTCTTCAAGCAGAGTTTTTACAATAGTGAGCTCAATTTGAGCCTCACACACAATAGATGCAACAACAAGAGCTTTGCTTGAACCTCTCAAGCTTCCTCTGAGTACACAGACTCCCTCAACGCTCTCTGTCTCTGTCCTAGCTCTGTCTCGGCACTGCCTTCAATACTGTCTGTCTTGTTTGCTCTCTGTCTGTGGCTTTAAAGCCAATCTGGGCTGTGTTTCTCCTTCTCGGCTTTCTGTCTCGCGGGCCTCTATCCACTTCGAATCCCTCTTCCAGCGTTACACAATCATTGCATAATGCCTAAAGGGGAGGTGGCCACCTATTCTGCAGCATGAGAGTGCCTCGGTCCCTTGAAATCCTTCAGAATCCTCAAACGCAGTCCTTTTTTGTTTTACACAGGAAAATGCATTCACAACTGTGAAATTCCACCAAAGCACAGTTCAATTTAGACTTCAAAAAGTCCTTCAATATGGTCTATTCCCCTATCGGGTCCACCTGTAAGTCGCCATCGCATGTCGCAATGGCCCTGCTCCAAAGTTCCCCTTTGTATTTTTGAAATATGTTAAAATCGCGAGAATGCATTAGAAATGGCTTTTCTCCGAACTTGAAACAATATATAATAACCTTAAGGAGCCCTTTCGGGTCTGGCTTATTGCATCGGCCTTCATCCTTCGCATTTCGTTTAATAAACAAAAATCGCGAAAAATACATTAAAAATGGCTTTGCTACGGATCTCAAATTTTATGGAATAGTATTTATATAACCGTCGGGTCCAGTTCATTGGGTCGCAGATGTGTCTGCGTATATGCCCGCTCCTCTGTGTAGCCCCGATTGCGATACCACGATGCGATTGATCGCAATCGCATATCGCTCATGCCCCGGGCCATTTGCAAGCACTCTTTGTGATCACCGATAGCGATCATGCGATGCAACATGGGTCGTCGATCTGCATGCTTGATCGACGGTCCTAGTTGACTCCGCCAATCGCCGTCGCAAGTGTTATGTAGTCTGCACCAATTTCTGTCGTCTGCCTATGCCGATTGTGATTGTCGATCAAATCTGCACCATTGATCAACCAGATTTGACAGCTACTATGCATTCATTTGCTCCACCTCTGATACTCTGTTATTTTCACTGATTTCATGTGTTTTTCTCTGGTTTTGCCTCCTGATAGTGTTTTTCTGCCATGCTAAGGGCTCTTGGCATGTGATGATTTTGGATCTTTGGTATGATTTAAAGAGTTTTCAAGACTTAGAGAGTGTTCTTGGATCCATTTGGATCACGCCTTCCCATTGAAATGTTGAAAATGGCAACAAGAAATGCTAAAAATAGAAGTGCTAAAAATAGCACTACTATAAATAGTAGTTTGGGTACAAATGCTGGATTGAGCAACAGGGAATGAAAAATGGAAGTGCTAAAAATAGCATTCTATTTTTAGCAGTTCAGGATGGATTCCTATTTTAGTTAGTTCCTAGACTAAAAATAGGAAGTAAAATTCGAATTTGATCTTAGCAGTTGTTTGAAAATAAATTAATTAATACTCCATGAGTTAATTAGTTGTGAAAAATCAAACATGAAGTATATGTGAGGACATGCCACAGTTTCTCTATTAATTGAGGAATTTATCCATCAGTTAAAGAGATAAGGATGAGTTCCAATTTGAGTAGTAATTAGTTGGCTCAGTTAACAGAGTCAAGTCTAGTTATATTTGATTTAAATAGTTTGTTTAAATTAAGAAAGTTCAGTTAGTTAATGCATGCTAACATATAACTGTTGTATTTCAGATAACTGAAGATTATCTCATGAATAACTCATGCATGTCAGTTCAGACAGAGACCTAGTTGAGATAAGAGAAGGGACAACGTACTATCAGTTGGATGAATATTTTTCCTATAAAGGAAGCTCATCCATGATGATGATTTATCTCCTTCAGGACTGCATAGTTGGATTAGAGGTTAGTGAGTGTGTGAAGAGGCCAATTCACACAAGTGGCTGCACTAGACCCCAATCAGAATTGCACAAAGAAATAGGAGGCTTGGAGGGCAGAACAGAGGTTAGATAGAGGCCTTTGACTGTCTATGAGCTGCAGAGATATTGCAGAGAGAGCAGGATAGCTTTTAAGCTGATTCTTTTTGTAATACTGGCTATATTTCCACTTGTATGATAATACAGAGTTAGGGTTTTAGGCTGAGGCTTTCCCCAGGTTATATCTTCTGTGTTATGTGTGATTGATTCCTTCTTATCAGTTATATGTGTTCTTGTTGATGTTGGTCATGTTCAATTAAGCTTCTACTAAATTGGTTGTAGAATCAGATCAAGTATTTTGCTTTAGTCTATTGCATTATCAAGGGATCTACAGGTGGGAAATTTCTACATGGTATCAGAGCTAGTTGATTTGTAGAAAAATTCTACATGGTATCATAGCATAGGTGATCAAGGAAGAACAATATACAAGAAGGGAGAAGTTGAAGTTTGTGATTCTTGATTATAGAAATCAAGTTCTTATCACATCTCCATTTCACCTATGGTGTTCTACGGTTTGAGACTCGAATATGCCCTTGATGGCAGTTTGAATTATATGGCCTGGAAGGATTGCATGGAAGCAGTACTAGAGGATAACGGTCAAAAGGACTTCATTGAAAAAGAACTCCTCAAGCCGATTGGTGCTGCTGAATTGGCTGAATGGAAGAAATGTGTGGCTAGAGCAAGGAGAATCCTTCTGGAGGGAGTTCGAGATCACATAGTCTTGACTCTCCATGGGAAGGAGACACCATTTTTAATGTGGAAAACATTGAAAGATCTATATTAGAATAGCAGTGATTAGAGGAAGCTGGCACTGAAGGACAAGCTTCTAAAGATCAAGTGTGAAAAGGGTGACACGATCTATATGTATTTGAACAAGCTCACCTCATGTAGGGATGAGCTTGGAAGTGTAGGGATTGTGACAGCTGATGATGACATGGTGAGTCTTGCACTCCTCGGTCTTCCTAAGAGCTGGAACAGTTACCAGGACTCGGTTAATGGAAGAGAGAAACTGCCAGATTGGGAACGACTTTGGTTGGATTTGATGCAGGAGGAGATAAGAAGAAGCACCAGAGATGGTTCTTCATCCATGGAGGATGAAGAAAATTGTGCCTTAGCGAGTAAGGCGAAGAAGGGGAAGGAGAAGGTTTCTCATTCCGAATCCAGTTCTTCCCATGGTGGGAAGAAGTTTGAAAAATCAAAAGTGTGATGCTTTTTTTGTCATGAGGTGGGCCATTTTTCTACAAATTGTCCACTGAAGAAATCCAAGAAGGGATTCGTGGAAGGATCAGAAGGTGAGGCATTGGCCTCACAGTTCGAGTTGGATTTCACACTGTTCGCATGCATGGTTTCATCCATGGTGGGAAGTGGTTGGTTTCTTGACAGTGGAGCTTCTTTCCACATGACCGGTGACAAGAGTTTGTTCAATGCTTTGGAGAAGAAATATCTCCAGATACTCATAGCGATGGGTAATGATGGAAAGTATAGTGTCTCAGGTGTAGGCACGGTTATTTTTCAGAGGTATCATGGAGCTTGCCTTACCTTGACCGATGTCAAGTATGTACCAGGACTAAATAGAAACTTGGTGTCGATTGCGACGCTAGAAGACAGAGGCTATGATGTAGTCTTTAGTAAGGGAAAGGTTTTCCTTAGACACATCATCACTATACAGGTGAAGCAGATCGGTTCACGGGTCAAGAACCTATATGCTCTTGAGGTTCAAGATGCATGCAAAGCCTTGAGGAGCAAGGCAACTGATGGAGACTTGGTGGTTGAGAGGGAGAGTACATTACCTCTCAACATGTAGTGCCTGTTAGCCTTATTGGAAAATGGCCCAAAAATGGATCCAAATATGCCCCAAAGTCTCCAAATTTGCTTAAAAGCATGCCAATGGACCCATATATGCTCTTGAAGTCTTCAAAAGCCTCTTAAGGACCATTCAAAGTCAAAACCATCGGATGCCAAGAGCCCTTCGAAGGGCAGAAATACACTATCGGGAGGCGAAAACACCCCAAAACCATGAAAAACCATGAAAAATAGTCCAAATCATAGCAGCCATTAGATCTGGCCAATCAACGGCCCAGATCTAAGCAGCAAATCATAATCGACATAGGCAGGTAGCAGCAATAGGTGCAAGACATCGCCGATGATCGGGTCGGCACATCGCATCGGCGGAAACCAAGGGGCGAGGGCAATGGTGATCGACGATTAAATGAGGACCGTCGATCGCGCGATCAGATCGACGGCCATTGCATCGGCGGATCGCAGTTGGGGAGGTGAGTCAGAGGTTATTGGCGCAGACAGTATGCAATGAGTGATCACGATTGGCGATTCAACGTGAACTATCGATTGCGCGCACAGATTGACGGCCCACATTGCATCGGCAGATCGCAATCGGGAAAACTAAGGGGCACAGCCTTTACATGTATTTGTGCGCGATGCGATAAGAGCCGGACCTAATGGGTTTCAGAAGCAAAATGTATAATATTTCACGTCCGCTAAAGCCCATTTTCAATGCATTTTCAATGTATTTCGTTATATAATGAAATACAAAGGGGAACTCGGTAACGCCGATAGCGATGAAGCTCGGACCCGAAAGGGTTCGGGAATGAAATCTATAATATTTGAAATCCAGAGGGAGGCCTTTTTCATGTATTTCCCATGTTTTTTCAAGTATTTCAAGGAACAAAAGGAACAAAGGGAACAAAGGGACCATGCCATTTGCGATAGGCGACAGCGACCCAAAGGGCGGACCCGATAGATATATATGCCATGTTTAAGGACTTTTGAAGTCTGAAACGTTGAAGTTTTGGCAGGATTTCTCACAGTCGCATCATTTCTTCGTTATAATATAAAGCAGTCCCCATTTGCATTTAGAAGATAACAGAGGCCCGAAGACCCATTCTATTACATAAACAAAGGCTAGGAAATAAATTCCGGGAGACAGAGGCTGAGAAGCAGTCATGGGCATCGACAACCCAGCTCAGCAAACAAACAGAATGATTGTGGGGCATCTCTGGCACGGTAGAGCTCCCAGACAGCGCAGCAACTACCCAAAATATCTGAATGCAGTTATTCCTTTGTCAGAAGAGGAAAACCGTCGGGCCATGCCTGCCTATTGAGGGAATCAATCAGTTAAACAAGACAGAGGGATAGATTAAGACACCTGAAGCCTCAAAAGGCTCAGGACCATTGTAAACAAGCTATAAATAGCTAAAAACAAGATGTAACAAGGGTTCAACTTCTGGAGACTATTGAGACTTTGCTACTCAAGCTTCTCATCTTCATTCTAGCAATATAAGCTTCTTTTACTGTTATATGTTCAATTTCCATTTTCTCTTCTGTTCCAAGCTTGCACTTGAACAGGTTGTTCATGTTTCTTCTGTGTCTAATGCCAGATAATTGTCATCTTATCTCTGCGTTGATAAATTAGAATTTCAAGTGTTAGAAAATTATATATTACGGAGCAATGGAACACATAAAATATTGCAGAAATATAAACACAGAAAATGCACAAAACAAGAGAGACACAGATATACGTGGTTCACCCAGTTTGGGCTACGTCCACCCCGAACAGCCAGCCCTTCCTTTTTATTATCTAGCAAAATGAAGAGACACAACCTACAGCAAATCCGCTGTAATATCCTCTGTTTTCTCTCACAGTCTCACCTCTCTGTTTCTCGCTCACAGAATACACATTTATCTCACAGCCTCAAATACAATACCCTCATACAAAGAGAGGGGTTGCCTTCTAGGGCAAAAAACCCTAAACTAAACATAAGTTCTACCATCAGATCAACCGCCTAATGAACGGCCCAGATTGACTAGAAATTACTATACTTTTACAAGGCAATTTTACCGCTGTTTTTAGCTTCGGGGGCGCTGCCCCCGAAACCCCCCGCCAGGGGGGGTCTCCCAAAGGTCGCAGCCGCCCCCCCCTGGACCCCCCTGCAGCGAATATTTTACGGGCGGTGTTGCCGCCCCCATTTCGAACTGGGGTCCTATGTGGCGATACCTTTGAATATAGAAGATAATCAGGCTCCACACCCAACATCAAGCTTCTTTTACTTCCTGTAGTTGGCCATTCATATGTGTTTATATATGCGTTTGCTGGTATAGTAGGTATTCTCCATCCATTCATTAAATCTACAAACTATTGAGCATTAGTGGTCTAAAGCCTTGTAAAGATGAGGGTGTTCATGCATGTCTTGAGTAAAAACAGAGTTGAAATGGTTAATCTAGCTTGATCCAAACCATCTTTCATTCCAATAGTTCAGAGAACAATATTGAAGATTATATGTTACCAGGCATCTCCGAGCTGCAACCATAGGAGAGTTTCCTGGAGTGCTAACATTAATTGGCGTCATTGCTGGGGAGAGGAAACTGAAGCTCAGCTTCCCTGGGAAACGACATAGACCCAACTTTGATGATAGACAAAGTCTGGGCACATTTTTGGTTGTAATCATCTATCTGGCGACTCTACCGGAGGCCGAACCTCTTGGCGACTCCACTTCATAATTCTGGCTCAGTTTGTGAGGCATACTTGGAGAAATCCTCAGAAATCGCAAGCTGACCCAGTACCTGACCTGGAAAAGACCATCAAGGAGAAGAAATTATTGCAGAAAGGAGCATCAGGTTCAGGTAAACCTAAAAAATATTCTATATATCTTCAAGAAGATCTTGCAATAGAACAAATACATGTTGAGAGTACAGATTCTAATACTAGCAGTGAAGAAAATCTCTCAAAAATTCATAAAGCTCCTTATTCTTTAGTTTCTCCTCTTGTTGTTAGCCCAAAGGGAAACTCACCTCCTATTCACCATACTCCTTTGGTCTCGTCAATCACTCCTTCGCCTTCTGTCATTCAGACTTCTAGTACTCTTTTAGTCACCACAGTTATGGCAAGTCCGCAAGCACCCACCAAAATGGAAAGAATCATAGCCGCTAGGTATGGACCTCTAATACTGCCCACTCCTTTGAATACTATGCCCACTCGAGAGTATCAGAAGTATATGCCTAAGTTCACTAGGACTGAAGGTGTCACTGCTGAAGAACACCTTGAGTCATTTTATAGCTATGCTGATAATCTAGATATTGGTGAAGGTGATGTGTGGATGAGAGTCTTTGTCCAAAGCCTGGATGGGGAGGTTAGAAAATGGTTCAGAGAACAAACCCAAAGATCTATAGTGGATATCGAAGCTTTAGATGATACATTATTAAAACATTGGGGGGATAAGAAGGATCTCCTCTATTACCACACTGAGTTTGGGAACTTAAAGAGAGAAAATGGTGAACTGCTGTTCGATTTTAATAAGAGATTTAACAGCATGTATAGTAAGATACCAGCTAAAGTGAAGCCCACTACTACCTATGCTAATGCTTTTGATTCTGACTTCTGCCTACTGTTGAGAGAGAGGCGGTGTGCTACTTTGGCTGACATGCAGGATGTAGTCTTGGAAGTAGAATCAAACATCATGGTTGCAGAAAAACTCAAGGGAAATGCTGATAGAAGAAGACAGAAGGGCGAGTCTTCATCCTCCTCTGATCCTAAGATAGATAAAATGACCAAAATGATCGAGTCATTAGCCTTCGGAATTTCAAAATTAAAGGTTGAGCAGCACCTTGGGAAAGGGAGAGTTCCCAATACCTTTTCTCCTAGAAATCCAAATCCATATAGAAGAGCTAATGAACAGTTGCAAATATTGCAAAGAAGCAAAGATTCCAATGAAGACCAAAGTGTCAAGACCCCTTTCCAGAATGTAGTCATGGAGGAAGAGCAGTTTGAAGAAGATGATGAGATCCATTGCCTTGAAGACAAAGGAAATGCTTCCTTTTTGACCGCAGCTGCCTATGAAAAGTCATTATGCAATGACCAGACTAACCAAGAATGGGGTGGGGAAGCTGTTCTACAAGCTGAAGATCAGCGCAGATATAATCTGCGGTTGAAGATAAATAATTCTAAGGAAGCTCTAGTTCAAAGAGCTGCTGACCCTGCAGTACAACAAGCTAATAAGCAAAAACAACCGGCAGTTGACCCTATCATCCTCAAAGCTCCAGCTCATGAGGTAAGAGGCCTTGACAAGTCCCCTTCTCCTTTTAGTTTTCAATCAGAAATTCAAAAGCTAAGAATACCTATGCCTCTGATTGAACTAGTGAAAAGTGAGTCCTTCAAAAGATCCATCCTCGAAGCCCTTGAGCCTAAAGCCATCCAAGCCTCCACCGACTGTGTAAATCTACAAGATGACAAGCCAGCTGTCATCCTCAGCCCAATGATTGAAAATGGTGAGGACAACTCCCCATCATTCTATGTCTCTCTGAACATTCATGATAAAATCCTCCACAACTACCTTTTGGACACCGGAGCTAGCCATAACTTAATGCCAAAAGCTGTTATGAACGAGTTGGGTCTCAACATCACTAAGCCTTATCATGATTTGTTTTCTTTCGACTCTAGAAAAGTGAAATGTCTAGGATTAATCAAGGACCTAGCCATCACTTTGTCTCAGCTGCCTATGAAAAGCATGATGATGGATATTGTGGTAGCAAATGTACCTCCCAAATTTGGCATGTTACTTTCCAGAGGTTGGATCAAGAGACTAGGTGGATCATTACAAAATGATCTGACCTATGTTACTGTCCCATTTTTCGGAGGTGAGAGCAAGAGATTATACAGAGAGGCATAATTGGCTTACATCATCAACAATGAGAAGAATCCCACTAATCATCCCATCTACGCTGTTGATACTGATTTTGGAGCATGTATTCTTCATATTGAAGAGTCTCAGTTGGCCTCCACGCAACTTAAAAAGCCAGTTTGCCAGATCATGTAGGATGGAAACCTGTAGATTTGGGGTATGTTATTTGATGGGGCTTGCTCCAAAGAAGCTGTAGGGGCAGGTGTAGTCCTTGTGTCCCCAACACAAGAATACATTCATTTGTCGTTCAAATTAGCCTTTCAGGTCACAAACAACATAGCAGAGTATGAAGCTTTGATTCTAGGCTTAAGAACTGCTAAGGAAATGGGTATCAAAGGCCTGCAAGTGTTTGGGGATGTAGACCTCATCATTCAGCAGGTAAATAAAACATTCCAAGAAAAGCATCCAAGGCTGAAAGAATACAGGGATGAGGTATGGAGGCTTAAAGATTCTTTCAAAGTTTTAGGCATTTCTTATATTCCAAGAATGAAGAACCAGCTTGCTGACTCCCTTGCTGTCTCTGCTAGCATGTTTGTTCCCCTTTGCCTCCTAAATTGACATATGAAGTTTAGGTAAAATACAGACCGTCCCTGCCAGACAATGTAAAGCATTGGAGAGTTTTTGAAGACGATGAGGAAATTAACATGTTTTTACAAGTCGTTGAGGAATTTGCTGAAATGCACATTGACCAAGAAAATCAAAACATGGAAGAAGTCGGCCAGTCCAAGCTAAAAAGTGAAATCGGTCGAGAAAGCATCATCCAATTGCCCAGTAATCACATACCAAAGGGATTGGTGCCTCTAGAGAAGCTTTTCGATCATAATGACGTGCCCTACAAGCCGACCAAAATAGAGAATGAGTCCGTCGTTTGTAAACATAATATAGGGAGCCCAGCCCATCCGAAATTCATCAATCTGTCTACTCATTTGTCTCCTGCCCAGAATTTCGAGTATTGCTCCCTCATGAAGCAATTCACTGATATTTTTTCTTGGGAATATAACGATCTTAAAACCTATGACCCAGACATTATTCAGCATAGGATCCCACTAGAAAAGAACTCCACCCCTTTTAACCAGAAATTAAGAGTTGTGAGCCCTCTCTTACTGCCGTTGATTGAGAAAGAAATCAAGAAGCCGTTGGATGCCAAAATCATAATTCCCCTAAGATATTCGAAGTGGATAGCCAACCTAGTGGTGGTAAGGAAGAAAAATGGAGAAATCAGGCTTTGCATTGACTTCAGAAATCTGAATAAGTGCTCTAAAAAAGATAATTATCCCCTGCCCAAGATGGAACACTTGCTACAAAGAGTTTCAGGGGCCAGAGACATGTCTTTCCTAGATGGATTTTCAGGCTACAATCAGATTGATGTACATCCTGAAGATCAGGAAAAGACCGCCTTCACTACTCCTTGGGGCATTTTCATGTACTCCAAGATGCCTTTTGGACTGATGAATGCTGGGGCTACCTTTTAGAGGGCCATGGACATAACCTTTGTGGGAGAGAAGGACAAGTTTGTCCTTATTTATCTTGATGATAAAACAGTCTTCTCCAGCAGCCACAAAGATCATTTACAACATTTGAAGAAAGTCTTTATGAAGTGCAGACGGTTTGGAATTTCAGTCAACCCAAAGAAGTCATAGTTTTCTCTAGAAGAAGGCAAACTTCTAGGACATATTGTTTTTGCTGAAGGTGTGAAGATTGATCCAGCCAGGGTTCAAGCCATTCAGACATTGTCCATCCCAAGGTCGAAAAGGGACATCCAATCCTTCCTAGGTAAGATCAACTTTTTAAGGAGGTTCATTCCAAACTTTGTAGAGTTAGTAAAGCACATCACTTCCATGCTAAAGAAAGGATCGGAGATAAAATGGACAGCTGCTTCAAGAAGCTCTTTTGAAGCCATCAAGCAAGCTATCATGGAGGCTCCCACTCTAATCAGCCCAGATTACACTAAGGGGTTTTGTATCTTCTCTTTTGCCTCTTATGATACACTGACAGCAGTCTTGTTGTAGAAAAATGATGAAGGCATAGAGCACCCCGTGGCCTTTTTTAGCAAAACTCTAAGGGATGCTGAACTAAGGTATGACCTTATTGAGAAGCAAGCTTATGCTCTCATAAAATCCTTGAAAGCATTCAGGATTTATATTCTACATTCCAAAGTAATTGCATATGTGCCCTCAGCCTCAGTGAGAGATGTCTTGACTCAGCCAGATATTGATGGAAAGAGGGCAAAATGGATTGCAAAATTCATAGAATTTGACATAGAGGTGAAGCCCACCAAGATTGTTAGAGGTCAGGGCTTGGCTAAGCTCATGGCCGAAGAAAATTGTAGCTTGTTAGACATAAATTTCATGGGTTTAACTTCAGATGATGAGCAAACAAGGGGAGCATCAGAAGAGCAAAAGCAGAATCAGTCCGTGGCTGAAAATCTAGCCACATGCGAATGGTATGCCAGCATAGTTCATTTCTTGCAGAAGTTGGAAGTTCCTCCAAGGCTTAGTTCAAGTCAAGCTCGTACCACTAGACTCAGATCAGCCAAATTCTACATTGACAAAAATATGCTTTACTGGAAAGACCCATCAGGAATCCTCTTGAGGTGTCTAGATAAAGAACAATCTGTAGAGGTCATACACCAGTTTCATTCTAGCATCTGTGGTGGGCATCATTATTGGAAAACCACGACTCACAAGATCTTGAGGGCTGGGTATTATTGGCCTACACTAGTCTCTGATGTGTTTTCTTTTTTAAAAGCTTGTGACAAATGTCAGAGATTTGCAGGAAGACATCACCTAAAATCTCTTCCCTTCAAGCCAATACATGTCAATAGTCCCTTCCAGCAGTGGGGCTAGGACTTTATAGGTGAAATTAACCCACATTCCAGTGGCCAACACAAATGGATCTTAGTAGCCACTGATTATTTCACCAAGTGGATTGAGGCTATACCCACTAAGAATGCCAATCATCAAGTTGTCATAAAGTTCTTGAATGAGAATATTTTCACTAGATTTGGTTGCCCAACCAAACTAGTCACTGATAATGCAGCAGCTTTTAAGGCAAAAGAATTGATGGACATGGCTGAATCCATGGGCATTAAAGTGGTGCATTCTACCTCATATTATCCTCAAGGCAATGGCCTGGCAGAATCATCTAACAAGAGTTTGGTAAGGATAATCAAAAAACTATTAGAAGACAACAAAAAGAGCTGGGATTCCAAGTTGAAGTTTGCACTATGGGCTGACAAACTTTCCATCAAAAAGTCCATAGCGAACTCTCCATTTAAATTGGTTTATGGCGTTGATGTTGTTTTCCCTATCCAGTTGATCCTCCCTGTGGCTAAGTTCTTGCAAGAAGAACAAGATGAAGAGAATGACTTAGTAAGAAGAATGAATAACCTAGTTGAATTACAGTAGATCAGAGAGCAGTTGGTTGAGAAGTCACAGGTCCATCAGAAGAAAATCAAAGGAACCTTTGACAGGAAGGCAAAAGTGGACAATTTCCAAGTTGGTGATTGGGTGCTCAAATGGGACGCATTGAAGGAAAAGAGAGGTAATCATGGCAAGTTTGAATCCTTATGGACTAGTTCTTTTGACATTGCTCAAGTTCAGTGCAACAATACATTCATCCTGCACAATCTAGAAGGAGGAGACCCTTTTGGTAACCCGGTAAACGGGTGGTTCCTGAAACTCTATTTCACTTAAGGCTCGAAAACCTTATTATTGTACATATGTTTTTTCTTTCAGTTTTTATGTTATGCTAAAAAGACTCCATGCCCAATGGAACAATAGGGGAAGAATTTAATTTTGTTTTACAGGAAAGGAAGTGCTCTGCAGTTCTTAAAACCTCACAGGGAGGCTTTCATCCCCAGAAGGAGCTAACAATTAATGTTAGCACTCTAGGAAACTCTCCGATGGTTGCAACTCGGAGATGCCTGGTAACATATAATCTTCAATATTGTTCTTTGAACTATTGGAATGAAAGATGGTTTGGATCAAGCCAGATTAACCATTTCAACTCTGTTTTTACTCAAGACATACATGAACACCCTCAGCTTTACAAGGATTTAGACCACTAATGCTCAATAGTTTGTAGATTTAATGAATGGATGGAGAATACCTACTATACCAGTAGGCACATATATAAACACATATGAATGGCCAACTACAAGAAGTAAAAGAAGCTTGCAATTCTAATTTATCAACGTGGAGATAAGATGATAGTTATCTGGCATTAGACACAGAAGAAACATGAACAACCTATTCAAGTGCAAGCTTGGAACATAAGAGAAAATGGAAATTGAACATATAACAGTAAAAGAAGCTTATATTGCTAGAATGAAGATGAGAAGCTTGAGTAGCAAAGTCTCAATAGTCTCCAGAAGTTGAACCCTTGTTACATCTTGTTTTTAGCTATTTATAGCTTGTTTACAATGGTCCTGAGCCTTTTGAGGCTTCAGGTGTCTTAATCTATCCCTCTGTCTTGTTTAACTAATTGATTCCCTCAATAGGTAGGCATGGCCCGACGGTTTTCCTCTTCTGACAAAGGAATAACCGCATTCAGATATTTTGGGTAGTTGCTGCACTGTCTGGGAGCTCTACCGTGCCAGAGATGCCCCACAATCATTCTGTTTATTTGCTGAGCTGTGTTGTCGATGCCCATGATTGCTTCTCAGCCTCTATCTCCCGGAATTTATTTCCCGGCCTTTGTTTATGTGATAGAATGGGTCTTCGGGCCTCTGTTATCTTCTAAATGCAAACGGGGACTGCTTTCTGTTATAACAGAGAAATGATGCGACTATGAGAAATCCTACCAAAACTTCAACGTTTCAGACTTCAAAAGTCCTTAAACATGGCATATATATCTATCGGGTCCGCCCTTTGGGTCATTGTCGCCTATCGCAAATGGCATGGTCCCTTTGTTCCTTTTGTTCCTTGAAATACTTGAAAAAATATGGGAAATACATGAAAAAGGCCTCCCTCTAGGCTTCAAATATTATAGATTTCATTACCTAACCCTTTTGGGTTTGGGCTTCATCGCTATTGGCGCTACCGAGTTCCCCTTTGTATTTCATTATATAACGAAATACATTGAAAATGCATTGAAAATGGGCTTTGGCGGACGTGAAAGATTATACATTTTGCTTCTGAAACCCATCAGGTCTGGGTCTTATCGCATCGCGCACATATACATGTAAAGGCTGTGCCCCTTGGTTTTCCCGATTGTGATCCACCGATGCTATGTGGGCCGTCGATCTGCGCACGCAATCGACGGTCCACGTTGAATCGCCGATCGCGATTTCTCATTGCCTACTGTCTGTGCTGATAACCTCTAACTCGCTTCCCTGACTGTGATCCACCGATGCAATGTGGGCCGTCGATCTGATCGCGCGATCGATGGTCCTCGTTTAATCGCCGATCATCGTTGCCCTCGCCCCTTGGTTTTCGCCAATGTGATGTGCTGACCCAATCATCGGTAATCGCTGATCGACGATGTCTTGCACCTATTGATGCTACCTACCCATGCCGATTGCGATTTGCCTCTTAGATCTGGGCCGTTGATCAGCCAGATCTAACGACTACTGTCATTTGGACTATTTTTCATGGTTTTTCATGGTTTTGAAGTGTTTTCGCCTCCCGATAGTGTATTTCCGCCCTTCCAAGGGCTCTTGTCATGCAATGGTTTTTACTTTGAATGGTCCTTAAGAGGCTTTTGAAGACTTCAAGAGCATATATGGGTCCATTGGCATGCTTTTAAGCAAATTTGGAGAATTTGGGGCATATATGGATCCATTTTTGGGCCATTTTCCAACAAGGCTAATAGTGCCAGAAGAAGTCTCAGACGATTGTGGAGGAGCCATAATTGGTGAAGCAGCTTCAGGAGGTTGTGGAGTAGCCATAACTATAGAAGCTAAGAGGAGATCGAGTAGAGACATATACTCATGCAGAGACCTCCAATAGGGGGAAACTTCGAGCCAGGTGGGCAGAGGGATCACATGCAGCCATACCTCCAGGTAGGAGGTGGGGCAATGTGGAGTGATTGTCACAAGGAGGAGGGGCAGGATCCTTGAGGTACCCAACCTATTTGATTCGACTTTGCTACAGGAGCACTGATGAGGAGTAACATGACTGACTGATTGGGTAGAGACAGATGCGGATGGAGTGGCAGAGAGAGAGCTATAGTGCAGGAGTCCCAAGACAACGTAGAGCTAGCAGGCTGCAACAACGTGAGAGGCACAAGAGTGTTGCACCAGTGTATGATGGCACAGAGAGGTGTGAAATGGTGCGAGATGCATGGAGTGTTTCAGCAGCTCAGAGGTTAGAGAGGGAGCACTTGTCAGTAGCAGGTAGAGCTTCAGTATCAGAGTATGTTTCTAGCCCAACAGAGAGGTCAGTTGGGAGTTTTTTTCGTTTCGAGAGTTGCTGGAGCAACCAAACTTGGTAGATGTGTTGCGTGCAGAACATTCCAGAGGTACAGGATTGGGTTCGAGTTGAAGCCTTTCTTGTTGAGAGGGAGTGTTGAAAATGGCAACAAGAAATGCTAAAAATAGAAGTGCTAAAAATAGCACTACTATAAATAGCAGTTTGGGTACCAGTGCTGGATTGAGCAACAAGGAATGAAAAATGGAAGTGCTAAAAATAGCATTTTATTTTTAGCAGTTCAGGATGGATTCCTATTTTAGTCAGTCCCTGACTAAAAATAGGAAGTAAAATTCGAATTTGATCTTTAGCAGCTATTTGAAAATAAATTAATCAATTCTCCATGAGTTAATTAGTTGTAAAAAATAAAACATGAAGTCTATGTGAGGACATGCAACAGTTTCTCTATTAATTGAGGAATTTATCCATCAGTTAAAGAGATAAGGATGAGTTCTAATTTGAGTAGTAATTAGTTGGCTCAGTTAACAGAGTCAAGTCCAGTTATATTTGATTTAAACAGTTTGTTTAAATTAAGTAAGTTCAGTTAGTTAATGCATGCTAGCATATAACTACTGTACTTCAGATAACTGAAGATTCTCTCATGAATAACTCATGCATGTCAGTTCAGACAGAGACCCAGTTGAGATCAGAGAAGGGACAATGTACTATCAGTTGGATGAATATTTTTCCTATAAAGGAAGCTCATCCATGATGAGGATTTATCTCCTTCAGGACTGCATAGTTGGATCAGAGGTTAGTGAGTGTGTGAAGAGGCCAATTCACACAAGTGGCTACACTGGACCCCAATCAGAATTGCGCAAAGAAATAGGAGGCTTGGAGGGTAGACCAGAGGTTAGATAGAGGCCTTTGACTGTCTATGAGCAGCAGAGGTATTGCAGAGAGAGCAAGATAGCTTTTGAGCTGATTCTTTTTGTAATACTGGCTATATTTCCACTTGTATGATAATACAGAGTTGGGGTTTTAGGCTGAGGCTTTCCCCAGGTTATATCTTCTGTGTTATGTGTGATTGATTCCTTCTTATTAGTTATATGTGTTCTTATTGATGTTTCTCATGTTCGATTAAGCTTCCGCTAAATTGGTTGTAGAAGTAGATCAAGTATTTTGCTTTAGTCTATTTCATTATCAGGTGATCTACAAGTGGGAAATTTCTACATGAAAAAGGTTTTTGGACCACCAAAAGTTGGTTTTCAAGCATCGCTCAAGTGAGGATACAGCTGCCTCACTTGCCCAATCTCTATCCATTTGGCACTGCTGGGTTTTGAACCTTTGAGCCCAATCCTAAGGTACTCCACATCCCCTCTACATGTAGTCCTCACCTTCCTGTCCAGAATTGTATCTTCCTGTAGCTCATTGAGGTATTCAGGCAACAGATCATCAATGGAAGGCAATTGAATTTGCTCTTCGGGATCTTCAATTAATGAAGGTTCAAACAGTCTTAAATTTTATGCATTTACCACTGAATAGATGTGCATGTATGCTGGTAGATCAAGGCGGAAAGCATTCTCACCAATTTTCTCAACTACCTTAAAAGGCCTATACCTTATTGGCTTCAGCTTCTTTCCTTCACCTTGCATTCTGTATTTACTGATATACAGCCAGACTTCATCACCAACTTGGAAGCTGTGCTCCACTCGTTGTTTATCATGCCTTGCCTTGTATTTGGCTTGGCTGTTTTCCAGCTGTTCCTGCATTGCTTGGTGAATTTCTTGGATTTGTTCAATGAATCTAGTTGCTTTGTCCACATCACTATGTCCAGCAACTGCTATGTCTTTTTCAAAGATAAAATCCAAGGGAGACCTTGGTATAAAACCAAAACAGGTCTCAAAAGGAGATCTCTCTGTAGAAGAATGTTTAGCACGGTTGTAAGCATGTTGCACATAACATAAATGTTCATCCCAAACCTTGGGATGCTTGCTGCAATAACCCCTAAGCAACTAGATCACTTTCCTGTTGACTACCTCTGTTTGGCCATCTGTTTGTGTATGAAAGGCTGTGCTCTTCTTCAGTTTGGTGTCCATCAATTCCCACAGACTTGACCAAAACTTCCCAACAAATCGGGAGTCTTGATCAGATACTATGGAAGTGGGTAACCCAAAATGCACCCAAACATGCTGAAAGAACAACTTCATTGTTTGTTCAACTGTAATTTTCTTATTACAAGGTATTAAAATACACATTTTGCTGAACCTATCCACAATAACATATAAATAGTCATGTCCCTTTCTAGATTTTGGCAATCCCCCAACAAAGTCCATGGAAACACTTTCCCAAGGACGGGAAGGGACTGGTAGTGGAGTGTACAAGCCTAGTTTTCTATTGTTGGGCTTACTTTTAGCACACATGGTACACCCTCTTACATATCTAGAAACTGTTTCATGCATTCTTGGCCAATAGTAGTATCTTTGCAGCTGTGCAACTGTTTTACTTACCCCAAAATGACCTGATATCAGAGAAGTATGTGCCTCCCTAATTATGTTAACTCTTTCTATTTGTAGAATGCATAACTTTCCCAAATGATACAAGAGTTGGTCCTTAACATAGTAATCCAATTCTTCTACCTTTTTTCCATTACTTAAAGCTGCATATACATCTTTAAAGTCTATATCTTGAGCATATTGTTCAATGTAGCTTTCATGCATTACTGAGTTATGCTTAAGTATAGTAGATGCATTTATGATTGGTCTGGACAACATATCTGCAACTTTATTGTGTATGTCCTTTTTATATCTGATGACTAAATGAAACTATTGTAGGAAACCCATCCACCTATAGTGTCTTGATTGTTGCAATTTAGTTTGTGAGTGTAAGTACTGAAATGGCTGATGATCAGTATGTATAATTGTTTCTTTGCCCATTAAGTAATGTTTCCACTTCTTCACACTTTGGACTAATGCATACAATTCTTTATCATATGTAGGATAATTAACTACTGCAGAATTAAAAGTTTCATAATGGTAGCATATGGGTTTACCACGTTGCATCAACACTGCTCCCATGGCATAATCACTGGCATCGGTTTCGATCTCAAATGGTTGTTGAAGATTTGGAAATGCTAGTATTGGTGTTGTACTAATTTTTTCTTTCAAGGTGTCGAAGGCTTTTTGCTATTTGCCTCCCCAATGAAACACCTTGTTCAATCCTGTCAAAGCATGTAAGGGAGCTGCAATTAAGGAAAAGTTAGCAATAAAATTTCTCCAATATTGTGCTGCTCAGAAGCTTCTAACCTCAATAGCAGACTTGGGTTTAGGCGAGTTTACAATGACTGTAACCTTAGAGGGATCTATCTTCAATTCACCACGCCCTACAATATGACCCAAATAATTCAAGGATGTTTTACCAAATTCACATTTTGATAATTTAACATAGAGATTTTCTCTTTTCAAAACATCTAGAGTCTGCCTTACATGCTTCAAATGTTCTTCCCATGTTTTATTGGAAACAAGAAGGTCATCCAAATATACAATTACAAAATCATCAATAAAAGGCCTGAGTACATCATTCATTACTCTCATGAAAGTGGCAGGAGCATTAGTTAAGCCAAAAGGCATAACTAGCCATTCATACAGCCCTTGCTTTGTTTTGAAAGCAGTCTTCCATGCATCTTGCTCTGCTACTCTGACCTGATGGTAACCACTATGCAAGTCCAACTTGGAAAAGTAAACAGCTTCCTTCAACTGATCCAATAAATCATCAATGCGAGGAAGGGGATAACGATTCTTGATTGTTATTTTATTCAGTGCTCGGTAATCAATGCACATCCTCCACGAACCATCCTTCTTCCTCACCAACACGATTGGAGATCCGCATGGTGATGTGCTTGGTCTTATGAACCCTTTCTCGAGCAACTCCTGTACCTGCTTCTTGATTTCTGCATTCTCTAAAGAGGATAACTTGTACATTCTGATGTTAGGCAATGGAGCATCTTGCTGGAAATTAATATCATGTACAATTTCCCTTTTGGGTGGCAGACCTTTTGGTTCTTGAAATAAGATATCATATTCTAAAAAAACTTTTTCTAAATCATCTTGTTGTTTAGCATCACAACCTTAAAACGCATTGGTTTTATCAGGTTTCTTTTCATTTACAACCATCAGTAAAAATTGCTTACATGAATTTACAATTCTTTTCATCTGCCCTGAATTTATGAGCTCTTACAATATATTTGGTTCCATCTTTAACGAGTTGATACTTAGTTTCAGCTCAATAGAAAATGGCTATTCTATCATACAAGTAAGGACTTCCTAAAACAATTCCACATATATCCAAGGGAACGATATCTAACTCAACCTCGTCTATAAATGCTGACCCGAAAGAAAACCTAAGTTTACATGGTCTAGTCACTTGTAGCTTTTCTTTATCACATACCCAACCTAATGGATATGGCATCTTGTGAGGTGTGGTTAGTAGTCCCCATTTATTTGCAATTGCTTCAGAAACTAAGTTTACTTGTGAGCCACTATCAAACAAAGTATCAATCTTTTGATGCTTGGAAATAACTCTAATATGAAAAAGCTCATGTCTTTTCCTCTCATTTTCTTCACTATCAATAGTTTGGGCAGAATTACTAGTAGATGCTTCAGAATTTTTACCTTTTATACCTATGGCTGCGATTGTTGTTTCATCACCTGAGTCTGACCCCAAATCTTTCTGTATAGCAGCAACAATCTTCTTCTTCTTTCCATCAAACTTCTTGGGTTTCAGCTTCGGATGCAAAGACCAACAATGTTCATCATCATGTCCATCCTTCTTGCAGTGAGTGCATGAAGGTTTGGCCTTTTGTACAACATTTGCCTTCCTCTCTTTCCATTTCTACTTCCTCTTTTCCTTGTTCTTGCTTGCAGTGGGTTTTGATGATCCCCCAATCTCTGGGTTCACATTCTTGCCTCTAGCCTCTAGATGGGTAGCCTGGACAGATACCTCATCTATGCTAGTAGGGTTAAACATGAGAATGGTGTGCCTCAAATAGCTGTGTAAATCACCTATATACTTTAGCGAAGTTTCAGGTGAGTCTAAAGAAATGCCTAGAATCAAAGCTCTTTTTATAAATTCTTGGGTGTAGCTTTGTACACTTTGCCCTTTTAATTGGCGAAGAGTTTGCCAACTCATCATAGCTTGCTGCATGTAAGCTATTGGATAGAATTGTTTTTTAATTGCAGAAAAAATTCACTCCAGACAGAAAGAATTTTACCATGCTTCTTCAAGTCAGCTTGTGCCCTGCCTTCCCACCATACCAAGGCAATTCCTTTAAGGTGTAGGCTGGCCAGCTGAATTTTACTCTTGTCTGAATCAATGCTCTGCACCCTGCAATACACATCAATCTGTCTAATCCAGTTATCTAGCTTCTCTGCATTTAATTCTCCATCATATATTGGAAAATCAAATTTAACATCTAATTTAATCAAAGATGTTTTCTTCTTTTTATTTTCAGGGCTATCAGGAGGTGTGGATAAAGGAGCCTCTTTTCCTTTCCCTTTGCCTTCAGAATGGCCATCTAGAAGAGATTCTTTTGTTCCTTTGTCTTGTTTGGAGGTTGAAGAATCTTCACTTTTACCTTTCTTAAATTCTCTATACATTTCTTCTACCATGGCTCTCATGGTCATGAAACTGTCCATGAACTGAGAGTCTGATTCCAAGGGATTTTCTTCTGCCATTTTCCTCCTAGGATAGACTCTACCAATTTCTGGGTTAGTTTCAACCAGTTCTCCTTCTCCTAATTTGAGCTTTGACCTAGTTATCATTCACCAATCCAGCACAAGCTTGTCTAACCTTAGTAAACCTAAAGCTTTGATACCACTTGATCTGATAATGAGATCTAAGACAATTAATAAGGTTTTACAGACTCATGTGCATGGATTTGTCTATGTTATTTTATGAAATGGATCGATAAGATTGCGAAATACACAGACAATGAAGCAGTAAACAAAACATAATAGAAAACACATAACACAACAAATTTAATGAGGAGTTCACCCAATACTCCTAGGCTATGTCTCCTAGTCGAGCCTTCAGTGGTGGCCTCTCTATTATGTCTTCAAGCAAAGTTTTTACAATAGTGAGCTCAATTTGAGCCTCACACATAATAGATGCAACAACAAGAGCTTTGCTTGAACCTCTCAAGCTTCCTCTGAGTACACAGACTCCCTCAACGCTCTCTATCTCTGTCCTAGCTCTGTCTCGGCACTGCCTTCAATACTACCTGTCTTGTTTGCTCTCTGTCTGTGGCTTTAAAGCCAATCTGGGTTGCATTTCTCCTTCTTGGCTTTCTGTCTCTCGGGCCTCTGTCCGCTTTGAATCCCTCTTCCAGCGTTACACAATCATTGCATAACACCTAAAGGGGAGGTGGCCACCTATTATGTAGTGTGAGAGTGCCTCGGTCCCTTGAAATCCTTCAGAATCCCCAAACGCAGTCATTCTCTAATTTACACAAGAAAATACATTCATGGCTATGAAATTCCGCCAAAGCATAGTTCAATTCTGACTTCAAAAAGTCCTTCAATATGGTCTATTCCCCTATTGGGTCCACTTGTAAGTCGCCATCGCATGTCGCAATGGCCCTGCTCCAAAGTTCCCCTTTGTATTTTTGAAATATGTTAAAATCACGAGAATGCATTAGAAATGGCTTTGCTGTGGATCTCAAATTTTATGGAATAGTATTTATATAATTGTCAGGTCCAGTTCATCGGGTCGCAGATGTGTCTGCGTATATGCCTGCCCCTCTGTGTAGCCTCGATTGTGATACCTCGACACGATTGATCGCAATCGCATATCGCTCATGCCCCAGGCCATTTGCAAGTGCTCTTTGTGATCACCGATAGTGATCATGCGATGCAACATGGGCCGTCGATCTGTGTGCTTGATCAATGGTCCTAGTTGACTCCACCAATCGCCATCGCAGGTGTTATGTAGTCTGCACAGATTTCCACCATCTGCCTATGCCGATTGTGATTGCCGACCAAATCTGGACCGTTGATCGGCTAGATCTGACGGCTACTATACATTCATTTGCTCCGCCTCTGATACTCTATTATTTTCACTAATTTCACATGTTTTTCTCTGGTTTTTCCTCTCGATAGTGTTTTTCCGCCATGCTAAGGGCTCTTGGCATGCGATGATTTTGATCTTTGGTATGATTTTAAGAGTTTTCAAGACTTAGAGAGTGTTCTTGGATCCATTTGGATCATAAGTTGAGAAATTGGAAATGAAAAACTATCCTATTGGCCTCTTCACTACCCTAGCTCTACCCATTTCCTCTTGTAGATTCACTTTCAAAGGGCCTATTGGTTAACAAGAGAATGATGCACAAGGATTGCATTAGTAGGATTATTAATTATATATAGTTGGAATAAGGACACAAAGCAAAAATTCAAAGATATTTTTCTCATTCGGGTTTTTAGGGTAAAATTTTGAGTTCATTGTGATTGATTATTGTGCTTATTGTTGTGATAATCTCTCATATGTAATTGATACACTTCATATTAAATTGATGATTTATTATTTCATGGGTGTGAGAATTCAACCTTTGTTGTAGCTCCATGGATTTTTTTTATAGCTTTAGTTTCCAAGTGCAAGTGAAAAACTACAATAGATAAAAAACTTTGACTGCTTATGTGATTAGTTGAATGAGATTAAGGGCTATAATGAAAGAGTCATTGCAATAATTTAGGGATTTTCTAACTTGATTTTTTTTTAGTTTTTTATGAATATATCACTCCTCTAAGCTATAATTTAATTCTACCTACATCGATTCCACTCTCCATAGTCAATTTCCTACCTACTTGGGTGAAATTCTTGCTCACTTCAATTAATCTCACATTGTCTAGGCCAATTTCATTTTCCTAGGTAAATTTCCTCCTTGTTGTGTGTACCCATTCATTCCCTAGATTGTAATTATAGTGTACATAACTCCATGTTGAATCACAATAATACTCTTTTATGCTTTGCAAAAAGTAATATTTTTCATTTTTCTTTCATCCTGGTTCATATAATCCACAACTCATAGCTCTAATACCATTGACTACTTATGCTTTGCATATGCATAAAGATGCATGCCTAGCATTATTCATTAAAAAATAATTTTCATGATTAATTAACATAACATGTAAATAAACATAAAGATTCACATTATAGCATAAAATAGAATAGAAAACTTATCTTATTGAAATTCACCAACTCGTTACTAACTAAGGATGTTCCTCCTAGTGTTATTCATATATTTTCTAAGATTCTCAACAACAGGTCACCTTTGACCTAGTTCTATGACACCACAAGGGATAACAAGATCGCTCTATCACTTAGCTCAATATTTACTGGTACAAAAGTAGCTTACTTAACCAAACATCCCAATCACTAGTTATATTTTCCCTCATAACCCATAGAACCCAAGAGGGGATCCCCCTTCTTTGAAATTGTAGTCCCTAAGATTAACTCCCTTTAATGGAGCTCCAATGTAATCTAGCTAAGAAAATAACTATGTTGGGACACGAGGAATGCTCCTATCGTAAGTTTTACATGATATTTCATATGTAACATAGTCTTTACAAGGTCCTCCTTCCCCCACTTGGATAGCCATATGAATTGGTAACATCAATAGGCAGCAATAAATGACTAAGTGTGCCCTCAACTCATAAATACTCACTTTTACATGCATGTCTTTAACTTGACACTTTCTTAGCTACCCTAATATAACTGAGGGTGGAGATTGACTAAAGTTAAAGCACTTGAAGTTATAATAAACTAATATTTTATTTCATGACCTTTTTCTTGACCCTTGTGGGACCCCTTAACCCATTCTTGTTCCCCTCCCGTTGAGTCATACCCCCCCATACTCTTTTCATCACTCTATCATGTAGCCAACACTGTATTTTATTATTACCATTATGTCTAATATTTACATTACATAGCTTGTCCCTTGGTCACATCATCTGGCTCACCATCATATATCTTAGTTATGTAAAATTTGCATTACAAAATTAGGGATATTACATTTTTGTCCCCCTTATTTTTTTACTATCCTCACTACACACACTACATAGGGATCAGCATAGACAATACACATACATCAAAATTATTAAAACAAGTGTAGATTTTCCTCCTACATAACCTCCTCTAACTTCCACATAGTGTCCTCGAGGTTATAATAACTCCACTAGACCTTTTCCAATCCCATGGATTTGTTCTAGTGCTCTTTTGACTTTCTATTCTAGTATATGCACTAGATCTACATAAATTCCCCTTCAAGTTCCACCTGAAACACATTATAATCTGTAATGTGATTAGATTCTGTACATAATTTTTCAATAATGAAACATGAAATACATTATGCACATGCATGCATGCAGGTAATGCAAGTTCATATGAAACTAACACAATCCTATTAAGTATCTCAAATGACCCACAAAATATGGTTTACAACTTCCTATAACTTCTTATTTTAGTGAGATTCTCTTTGGACCCACTTTCAGAAATACATGGTCAACCACTTGAAATTCCCCAGCTACTATACCCTTTTCTACATAAATCTTTTTCCTATCCTAGGATGCCTTCAATTTCAGTTTAATTTTCACTACTTGTTCCTCTATGTCCTTGAGCATCTTTGGTCCAAGAACTACTTTGTCTATTAAATGATCCTAACTAACTAGAGTATTACATTTTGATGGTTTTTCCATCACATACATCCTTAGCATATCATCAATACTTGATTGTCCCTTTTTTCTCACACACTTTAGATGTGATGTTGCAATGTAGTTTAAATTAGTTAAAATTCCCATGAAAATCCTTTCTAAAATTTTGATGTAAAAGTTAGGATCCTTGTTCGAAACAATTTCCTTAGGCACTTCATATATCTTGGCAATTTATTTTACATATATCTCTGCAATGTTGGATACCTTATATGTTGAATTTACCAAAATGAATTGGGAAGCATTAGTGATATTTTCTAACAAAACAATGTCGGAATCATGCTACCTCATAGTCCTAGGAAATTTTATAATGAAATCAATTGAAACAATTTCCCACTTCCACTTAGGAATGGGTGTTGGCTATAACAATCCAACTAGATTTCTATGCTTAACCTTACCTTTTTGGAGCTTGAAACACCTATCTATATTGTTATCTACTTCCATTTTGAACCTATCCAAAAGTATTTATATTTTATTGCTAAAATTCTCTTTTGGTACCATGCGTGCTTAACATAGGGCACACTATGCGTTTCACTTAGCACTAGTATTTTTAATTCCTAAAATTTTGGCACATAAATCTTGCTCCTCTAATGAGGATTCCATCTTCATTCAACTCACAATTTATGTGTTGTGTCAATAAATTATCTTAATGTGTATTTTCTTTAATTTGCATATATTGTTGGTTTGAAATTTTAGCCTCTGAAAAAATGATTTTTAAATTAGGTTTATAGATACTTATGGCTATAACATCCATTTGGTGCACTCTTCTAAAGAGTGAATTAGCCACCTTGGTTTCTTTTCCTTTAATGTGACTTGTTTAAAAGTAACACCCATTGATAAATTACAGCCATCAAATTTGTCTTGCATTCAATTTTGGATGTTTAAATAAATATTTCAAATCACTATGGTTTGTCCTAAAATCAAACCTTTTTATGATGATGTAATGTCTCCACATTTTGAGGGCGTGCATTATGGATTCAAAATTCAATTCATGAGTGGAATAATGCTCTTTTGGCCCCTTCAATTTCCTAGATTCATAACATAATATGACCATTTTTCATAAGGATTCCACCAATCCCTTCCTTGCATGCATTTGTGCATACAACACATTTCTGATTTGGATCGATAAATTTCAAACTTGGTGAACTTGTTAACAATTACTTTAAGTACTGAAAACTTTCCTCACATTCTACTATCATTTCGAAATTTATCCCCTTCTTTTACAAAGTGGTGATTGTGATGAGAAATATTTGGGAAGCCTTGGATAAATCTTTCACTACAAGGAATTTACCTTCTACGGAGGTTTTTGCGGAATCCCCTATAAAAATTTCCCAAAAATCCGTTTGTAGTGGATGTCACTAGCAGAGGTGGGAAGGTGGATGTTTTAGCGGATTTTTTTCGGACGGTGCATCTACAATATACAAGAGAAATAGTGCTTTACTATCCATAAAAGCACCCACCCTGTATATAACATGGTGCATTATGGAAAATTTATTTTTATAAAATAAAAAAACACGGTGCACTAAATAACACAACGCACCGGTGCTTGAATAATTGATAGAACCAACGCCTTTCATGTAGTAAAACATCCTGGTGCATACCACTAATTAGCACCGCTATAGGTTTTAAATTTCAGAAAATGTGGTGTTATTTTCCTATGATGCACTGGTTCAGTAAAGGTACTAAAACGCCCCGGGGCATTTATGAAAGAGCACTACTAGGTAGTTTTTAATTTAAAAAAATAGTCTGGTGCTATAGTTAGACAAAGCACCAGTGCAATACCTACATTAGAACACCCTAGGGCATCCTAAGAAAAGCACCGCAAATATATTTCTTAATTTTAAAAAAATGGTGCTCTTGGATCTATTCCGCACCTGTGCAATTAGCGTAACGCACTTAAGGAGGGTTAAATAAAAAAACCCTCCCGACTGTAAATTTCATTTTTACCATCTACAGTGTTGGAGAGATTGAAGCATCGGTGCCACTCTATCCTCATGAAAGTGCCCTGATGTTAGTGCTTCTCTTTCTCACCATCCTTCTGTACCGTGCTCACTGCCTAACTTTCCAATTTTTTCAAAACATGTAAAAAAAAAACTCCATTACATGTACACAATGCCTCCCCGACGACCAAATGTCTAGGTAATGTATATGTTTCTCTATAATTTAATTTTTTAGTGGATTAAAATTAAAAATTATGTTAAGTTTTCCATTATTTTTGAAAAAAAAAATTCTCGTAGATATCATTTTTCTGGGATTCAACTGCATCAAGTAAGTCATTCATCTATGACCATTTCCATGAGAGGTAGTCATAATTCACTAATTTCTCATGATTTTTGAATAGTTCACTTAGCACTCATTGCATCGGGTGATACTCACAGGGGTGAAGAAGTGGGATTGAAACTAGTGAAATAAATCACATCAATCATCACTTCTGTGGTTTTCACCCGTTAACCAGGACTTCTCAAGAGTTCACCCATCCTAGATCGCCCCTGGCTCAAGCGTGCTTAACTGTGGAGTTTTCCCCACAATCAAGCCCACTTAGCTTGCCACCCCATTTGAAAAACCTTAGCAAGTATTGTGCCTCATGAACCATTCAAGTAGAGTCCCTTCACTCTTTTGAATTAAGTATTGCGGGTTTGATAATGCACTGCGAAAACCCCCAATGCTTAAAAAAAAATTCTCCCTACGCAGTGCGTTTGATATATTCGGCTCACACCAACAATGGTTCACCCTGTAAATTTATAGGGTGCACCACATTTTGGTGCGTGAACATAACACGCCACATTTGTTGCAGTGCGTTTCATAAATAAAAATGCGTTGGGAATATGATAAAGTGTACGTCAGTTTGTTACTCCCGATGCATTTATATTTACCAAACACGTCGTAAAAATAATATTTAAAAATATAGTTATAGCTCAGTGCGTTCGATAACCTGAAAATTCTGTGTTGGTGTGAAAAGGTTATATGTGTGCACCGATGCATAAGTGTGAAGCAACGCTATGAAAAATTAAATTTGTGAACCAACAATGGTGCGTCATACTTATGTGTGCACTGATGTCGGTGCGGTTATTTTTGGAAGCACACTAGAGCTGATGCATGGCTGCATTTTGAGCACACCGATGTTTTTTTTTGTCGTTAATTGAAAGTTATGTTTCCATATTTATAAATACATGTTTCATTTAATAAAAAAATGTATTTTATGTATGAGGCTGATGTATTTTATATGTCAATTATGTAGCATATACGTCAACAGAGGGAGCAGTAGCAGGAGTAGGAGCAATAGGTGGACCCATACAATATGGTTTGAACAAGGGAGGCCAAAGAGAGAAAGTGGGATTCATACCCTCACCCTATTACTGCAGCAACTCGAGTGCTCTTAAGGAATGTAAGCCTTGTCAAGTACTATGAGGAGGCTACATCCCTCAAGGCACACTTTGTTTTATTGGGACTTTCGATCCGTCATTCGAGTGCCCAGGAGCAGGCTTTCCATGTCGGTCTTAGGGTGTGGTATAGGCCCATTGAGGAGGAAATATACTTTATCACTGACCCATCCAGGAGACGGGAGGATTTTCCCCAATTCCTTGATGTCCGCCCTGGGGTTGCAATTGAGAGTCATCTTGCCTACACTTAGAGATATGTCAGGCATCATGTAGTTTGTCTAATATGTTTTCAGGTCCATGGTGGACAGCTACGGATTTATTCTTTTGTCGCACAAGAGGTAAGGTGCCTATCTTTATTAGTCATCACCATTGCACACTTTGTTAGTGATGGGAAGCACATTAGTTTCCCTCTTTTGTATTATGTTGATTCTTTGATTCGGGATCCATGTTGTATCAGATGGTCTGCCATTTTTTTGAGGTAGTTTTGCATGGCTTTTGATAGATGTTGTGCATTGAGACAGGGGAGGGAGACCTTCCCTTTTGTTTCAGAGTTATTTTGTTTATTTTTTGAGAGGTTTTCATAGACGAGGCATACATTTGACCGTCGCCCTCCTAGGTCGATCACTGAGGTTCATATGCAAATGTGGGGGAAGATGATGCCCAAGTGGGGCCTGCCAGAGTATCTGACTAGGATTTTCGCTGAGGCACTAGCGCTACTAGCCAGTGAGGATGACTATGCGTTTGTTGTGTTGGGGTTTCTATATGCAGGGATTGATTGGAGACAGTGTCTCAACATCCTCTTCATAGCAGTTGAGCCTCCAGATGATATAGGTAATATTAGTGTTTTCTTTAAATTAATCTAGTTTCATTTTATAGTTTTAATTAATTAGAATAAATTTTATTCTAACATGTTATTTAACTTGTTTTATTAAATTGTTCACTATTGAAATTGTATAATTATTATTGTGCACTATATAGTTTATAAACATTAGCACATTTAATGGGGACATGCCTCCTCCCCCACCTGTTGGAGGAGATGAGGAGATGGACGAGGCCCAAGAGGGTGAGGTACATCCTCAGGGGGGCATGGGCATTTGGGGTTGTAGAGTTGGCCTACGATTTTGGATGGACTACTGTGACAAATTAGCCATAGTTTTGATTGATGAGGTAGTTTTCCCTACAAGGGATCAAGATATCAATGCAGATTCTAGGTTCATAGATCTCTTGAGGGATTGCCTGCATGAGATGATGATTCTTATCTGTCATATCATCATAGCTAGTATGCTACTGACAACGAGGAGGGATGTAGGGCATGTAGAGGTAGATACATTAGATGAGGGCGGTGATCATGATGATGAGGGTAGTGATCATGATGATTCTGGTAGTACCCCCCCATCAAATCATGGCCATTAGGGTGGCGGTGATCCTTCTACTAGTACACCTCCATGTCAGTTGCCTGATATTGAGATGCCAGAGCTAGAGGATGTACCTTATGTTTCTCCTAACAAAGTAGAGCAACCACCTCCTCCTCCACCTCAAAGTTTCAGAGACTGCGTTGAGGCAGTAGTTGACCATCCATAGTCTTCTACTGTAGACCAGGCACCTCTTCCTCCACCTCAGCTGAGTTCAACAAACGTTGAGGGAGTAGTTGACTATCCATCGCCTTTTATTGTAGACCAGGCTGAACTACTATGTTTGTTGTATCGACAGATATTTGATTGCACTTATTTGACTTGATATAGTTATTTGACTTGTTTGTATATATATATATATATATATATGGTGCATTTTTTGTTCATATTTATGTATTTAATTTATATGTTGGTGTTGATGTGTATATTGTTAGGTCATGTTAGATATGTTCATTTAATGTGCTTGCAGATAGATGTGTATATGTGATAGAAGTTATTTGACATGAGATTTATATTAATTTGAGGATGTGTGTGCTGATGATGTTAGATTACAATGTTTTTGTTTCGTTAGATGTGATCACGATGATGATGCCCTATTAGATTATTAGATTTGTGTGCTATCTAATGAGGTTTATATGTGCTAGAGGTGTATATAATTAGATGATGGTAGTGAATTCAAATGTGTATCTTATATGATGTTCATGTTTGTTATATGGTTATCATCATGATGCTTATTTTTATGAAACAATAATTATGATAGATTATGTATTCGTGAACTTGTATCAAACTTTTATATATGAAATTGTATGCAAAACGACTTATTTTAAAAAAATGTAGAGATATTTTTATAAATTACAAAGTTTAGTATGGTTGAAACTATGATTGTAAAATTACGATAAATAGTTTTCTATTTCTTAGATAGTTCTTAGATATTCAATCTAACTTAATTAGTAAATTATTTCAATGCTCGCAAGAAAAAAATAATTAAAGGTAAACTAATTAGTTAGTTCTTAAAAGGAAGAAAGTGTGTAACTCATTTAATTTTTAATATAAAATATTATTATTAATAAATTATTCAAATATACAATTTAACTAATTCAATATTAGTTTATAAAATTCAATTTATTGTTAAATTTGAAAAACTTAAGTCATAATTTTTTATAACCAACCTAGATCCATCTTAACTCAGGACCTACTAAGGGATGAGAGGGATCAAATCTCTTGAGATGCAAACATCTTTTAGAGTGAAAAGGGATTTGATCCCTCTAGGGGCTTGGTAGATCCGAAGTTAAGATGGATCTAGGCTGGTATAATATATATGTAGTTGACATTGAAATATTTTATTTATAATTCACTTTCTCCACATTAAAATGTTGAAATATGACCCCTCATAAATTTTTCCTGTATGTATACATTTAATTAATTTTATTATTAATATTTTCTAAAATATTACATACCAAATCCATATTAAACATTGAAAAAATTACAAGTATCCCTTATACATTGAATTAGAAAGCAACTATTAAAATGTTGAAATATGCCCCATCATATTTTTTTCCTGTATGTATACATTTAATTATTTTTATTATTAATATTTTCTAAAATATTACATATCAAATCCATATTAAACATTGAAAAAATTACAAATATCCCTCATACATTGAATTAGAAAGCAACTATTAATGGAATAAAACTTCTCTCAATCTCTCACTAAAGTGAAAATATAAGAATTAAATTACTTTATTTTTCTCTATATAAATTGTCCATAAAATTATGTAATTTAATATGCACATTGAAATAATTTACTTATGGTTGACAATAAAATATTTTTTGTTATAAATATATTTTTGTTTTAAATATCACATGTCAATGGAAATAATATTATTTCTGGTCATGTGAAAAAATTACATTTCTTCCTTGTAATAAAAAGTAAATCATATTTTTTACTTTCGGTTACTTTATATCTCTATATAAAGTTATATAAGATTAAGGTGTAAATTGAAGCATTGTAATTACGATTGACATTGATTTTTTTTGTTATTAATTTGTTAATTTAAATTATTATTTTATTATTTTTAAGTGTACCTTTACTTGACAACATCTCTTCCATACTAAGCTATAGAGACTCAATTAATTTATATTTAATATAACTTAAAAATTTCTATTTTTATAAAATTTAATTTATTACTAAAGTTATGATATTTTCAAGCAATTGAAATTTAATATTTATAGTAACTCTTACCAATTTAAATTAGAAATTTCTCTCTCTGAAGATGAGGATAAAGAAATGTAAAATAAGGTTTTTGAAGTTACTTGTAGTTGGGGATTTTCTCTATTGGAAGTTCCCCCTTAAAGAGCCAAGTGATCCTTTTTCTAGTAATAAGGATATAACATTTTGGTGTTATTTTAGTTCTTTATTTGCTATTATACTAGTTAAAATTTAACTCTTTTTAATAATAAATATGAATTAAATAATACAAAAATGACATTATATTAGATTTAAACTTTTGACAAATAATATATTTGATTATTTCTTAATGAACAACTCAAAAAATATTATTTTTTCCACATACTTATCATGAGATAGTCACTAAAATTCATGTTTTCACATTTCTCCTAACTAATATTACATCATGTTCACAATTATAAAGACATGTCTACTTTAAATATTTTAGTTATAAATACATAAAAATAGATACTTATTTTACATAATCTAAATAGGAAACAAAAATGCATCACCAAGTCTATTTGAAAGTCAAACAAATGCCTCTTAATCACCATCACAAATGTGGGTGATCCAAGTTTGATCCATGTGGATATTGGTGGCCACCCGCCTATTCCACTTGGAACCCAACACTGTCTCTTTCAATTTTTCAGTTTCCTTAATTGTACCACAATTTACTATTTTTGGCAGTTTTTAGGGTCCTGAACTTTCAGATCCGTTTTGAGGTCCTAAACGACGTTTTTTTGGGAAAATAGGGAAAAAATGAGATTTTGATTAATGTTTGCATTCAAAATTGGTAGTCCTCGGATAGATATTTCTAACGAGGTATTGTTCACGTCAAACGGAAAATATATGTCAAAGTTACGACCCCGGGAAGTTGACGTACCAATTTGCCTAAACGGGGCCCATAATTTTGGCACTTCATCTCCCAGGGTTAAGTTTTTGGATGTTTAGGGTTTTCCATTGTTCCTCAATAAATAGGCCTTCGAGCCTCATTGTAACACGGTTCAGAGGCATGTAGCTGCCACATCTATTCTTAGAGATAAACTATTATCACCTGAGCTAGTTTATTTCCATTCTGTTTGTAAGCATATTTCAGTATTTGATATTAATGAAATGAAGTGTTATTTATGTTTCATATTTGTATTTATGGTTATATTTGTGATTTGTTGCATTATTGTTTAAGTCCGGATCAGTGGTATTAGAGCGGTCTGCTCTTTCTTTGTTTTTCTTTGCATGTCCCCAACGAGATCGGAATATAAGGAGTTAGGACTCCAACTAGTTAAACCTTTGCAAGACCAGCCTCTCAAATACTGATGGCCTCCCATGGTGGAAGAGAAGAAAGACGAGGGGGAAGGAGATCCTTTCAAAATCTTGCTCGAAGAAGCCCTCGAGCGATAGAGGAATGCGATGATGAAAAGCTTTTCTTAGATCCTTTAGCGGTTATCCAAAGGCGACACATATTCTTCCAGCAGTCACTCTGGAAGTGCCACGCCCTTTAAGGTACAAGTTAAATTTGACATCCCCATATTTGAAGGTCAGATGCAGACATCATAAATAAATGATTAAATCTGCTAAAAGGATATTTTTCTGTTCATGATTTTTCCAGTTGAGAAAATATTACTTTTTCACTTCTCAAAGTCGCCCCCCACGTCAAGGATTGGTGGGAAAACTAGTGAGAGAAGAAGGATGAAAGTACACCCTCACTATTTTCAGCCGCACCCACTTGGAGTTCATTTTAGGACACCATCAAGGAGCAATACTACCCTATCGATAGTTATGAGGATAAATACATAAAGTGGACCACACTGCGACAAGGAAGGGACCAAGACGTGCTAGAGTTTACCAATGTTTTTCATACCCTTCGCACAAAGTTGGATATCAAGGATTTTGAGAGACATTTTGCACTCAAGTACCATGACTATCTACACAGATACATCCAAGACAACATGAAGTTCCTAGACATCTCCTTGCTCGGCATGGTGTACTGATAAACTTTCAAGATTGAGAAAAAGTTTAAACAAAAGAAACGAGACTTTGGATTTGTGAATACGTAGCAAGGGAAAGGCTGCCCCATACTACGAATAAAAGGACAAAGCCAAGGCGGGGCAACCCAGGACAACCTGCCAAATCCATAAGAAAAGAATAACACCATGAAGACAAAGAATAACACAGGAAAATGGTGTGAGTTCAATAAGATCTCCACTCACAACATAAGTGAGTGTCGGGCCAAGTAATCATTGGTGGCTAAGCTGAAGGCTTATGAATCAAACGCATGTTCTGACTTTGAGTCAGAACCCGACAAGTAGAATGACAAAGGGAAGCAGATCATTGACACGGAGCCCAGTGCCACCATGGCCAACGCAAATATCTAGAAGAACGATCCTGAAGATCAAGAGGAGAAGGAACGCCTCTTCCACTCACAGATGTGGGTGAAAGGTTCTCCGTTTCAGTTCATTGTCGATAGCAGGAGCCAAAAGAACCTCATTTCAGCAGAGGTCGTGAAGCGGTTAGGTCTACCAACTACAATACATCCATAGTCATACACCATCAGGTGGCTTCACCAAGGACGAGATCTCTACGTCAGCTAGCAGTGTCGTCTTCCCTACAACATCAAGCCCTTCATGGATGAGGTATTGTGTGATGTTTTTCCTTTTGAATTTTGTGATGTATTATTAGGAAAACCATACTTGTGGAAGAGGCATGTTTTATATGAGTTTAGACCTTGATTTGTGATTATTACTTTGGGCAATAAGTTGTACAGGATACTAGAGGTAGCCCCTCTTACCACCATCTCTTTGATCTCTAAAAAGAAATGTAGTAAGATCATTTCATAGGGCAGGATATTTTTTTCCTTATTATTCGCCCTCAAGACAAGAAGAAGATTGTGGCCATGGCTTCCAAACAGGGCTCCTCCACACAACAACAACAAATGGATATGGTCGTGGAGGATTACAGGGACATTTTTACCTCACCTATGGGGGTATCTCTGCACTGTCATGTTAAGCACTCCATTGATCTAACCTTGAGTGTGTCACTACCCAATGGGCCAATCTATCGATGCTCTGTTATGGAGAATGATGAGATCAAGAGGTAGATTCAGGAGTTGTTGCAGAAAGGGAACATCAGGTCAATCTCGTCACCCTATGGGAGCCCAATTGTATTTGTACAGAAGAAGGATGGGACCTGGAGACTCTGTATTGACTATTGGGCGATGAACACGATCACTGTCCAAAATAAGTACCCAATCCCTTAGACTGATGACCTTCTGGACTAGCTCAAGGGGGCCAAATATTTTAGCAATATTGACTTGAAGTCTAGTTATCACCAAGTGTCTATCAAACCCTTTGATGTGTGGAATGCTGCCTTCAAATCCAAGGAAGGCCTTTTCGAATGGTTGGTCATGCCTTTTGGGTTGACGAATGCCCCCACAACTTTCACGAGATTGATGGATGACATCTTCTGACCCTTCACCAATGCATTCGTGGTGGTGTATTTAGATGACATCTTGATCTTCATCTAGCATTGGGAAGAGAAACTCCACCATATTCGACATGCCTTCCAAACCCTGCGACAACACAAGTTGTGTGCTAATATGGAGAAATGCTCTTTTGGCATAACCCAGGTTTAATATCTGGCGTACATCATTGATGAGAAGGGTGTGCATGTGGACCCACCCAAGATATAAGTCATTTGGTATTGGCCAACCCTGACCACTCTAATAGAGCTCCTCAAATTTCTAGGCCTTGCGAATTTCTATGGCAGGTTCGTGTTGGGGTTATTTCATATCACTTGACCCTTAAGTCAAGTCACCAAGGGTAGAGCGAAAGAAAAGTTTTGTTGCTTCAAAACCCAACAAAAGGTGTCTTTCGAGTTGAAGCAATGCCTCTGCTTTGTACTAGTTCTCACATTACTAGACCTGCAACAATCATTTGATATTGAGACAGATGCCTCTGACTATGATATTGGAACAATTCTTACTCATCAGGGGCATCCAATGGCTTACGACATTGAGACACTTTCAGGCACAATCCGAAAGTATCTCACATATGTCAAAGAAATTTATTCCATTTTGCAAGCCTGGCATCAATGGAAGCATTACATTCTAGGGAAGGAAACAATCATCCACATAGACCACTCACCCTTGCAATTCATGCAAACATAAGGAAAGTTGCAGAACGATCACCATCAGAAATGGTCTACATACCTGAAACAATTCCATTTTAACATTACGTACAAGAAGGGAAAAACAAATAATGTTGCAGACTACCTCATCCGATCACCAGTCATGGCACTGATCACTGTGCTCGACTCCTATGGGCATGAGATTTTAGAGTGGCTGCATCTTTACGAGAGTGATCCAGAATTCGGTAGCACATACCAGACACTCCTAGAAGGTAAGAAAGGTCCAAATTTCACCTCCAGGATGCACTATTATGCCACCTGAGACACATCTCTTTTCCTTCAAGTGATCGTTCCAAGATGATTTGGGAGGCGCACTACACTCAGGTCGCTAGACATTTTATAGTAGAGAAAACAATGACAGTATTGTAGAAGTATTTTTATTGGTCGAACCTTTGTCAAAATGTTGGGAGGTACATTAAATCCTGCACTGCCTACACCATTTCCAAACCAACCTTCAAGAAGCAAGGTCTATATACTCCTTTACCTACTGCTATTCGACCTTGGGAATCCATCTCCATGGATTACATGTCATGCCTTCCTTATACTAAGCACGAAAACGACTACATTTTCATGGTCATCGACATATTCTATAAGATGACCATTATGGTGACCTATAAGGCATCATAGAAGAAGCCACTGCTAATCTCTTCTTTGAGCGAGTGTGGGTACACTTTGGGATCCCATAGTCCATTGCCTCAGATCAGGATGACATATTCGTAAGTGAATTTTGGTCAAGTATCTGGTTGATGTTGGATACCAAACTCACTAAGTCCATGACTTTCCATCCCCAAACTGATGGCCAAACAGAGGTCGTCAATAGGATGATCGTACACATTTTTCACATGTACAACTCAAAGCATCCATGCACATGGGATGAAAGCCTCCCATATGTCCAACATAGCTACAACAGAGCTCTCCACAACTCAACAGGCCACAACCCCTTTCAGGTAGGGTTGGGATTTCAACGATTATGTCCCATTGATGTGGCCATACCATTTGCAGCTACTCAGGTAGATTCGACTCATGTCCAACCCAAAGCCGACAGGGCTAACAACTTCATTGAGTGCATTCAACACATCTACCAGCAGGTCCATGATATATTGGATAGTGCCAATGCTAAGTACAAGCAGTGCCATGATCGACATCAGGTGCCGCACAAGTTCCATGTGGGTGACAAAGTTTGGCTACATTTGTCGAAGGAGGGCCTCGATGGATGCCAACACAAGCTTCACCCACTCCAATATGGGACATACACCATCACCAAGGTTGTAGGGGACAATGCCTTTGGGTTCAGTATTCCATCGTTCCTTGGTCTACACCCAGTGTTCAATGTAGATCACCTTTGGCCATAATTTCCACCATTGCTATACACATTTGACATTGCAGAACAAATCTCACCAATAGAGCTAAACCCATACTACATGGATCAGGCCACAACTGATTGGATCATGGACACACTGATCAAGAAAAATTACCAGCAAAAGATCCAATTATATTATTTTGTCAAATTTGGCCAACTCCTACACCAAGGCAAGTGGCTCACCAGGGACCAAGTTCAGTAGAAGTTTCCCCATCTCATGGAGGCACTCAACACAATGGGGACCATTACTTCCTAAGGGCAGAGGATTGATCCAGATGGATATTGGTGGCCACTTGCTTATTCCACTTGGAGCCCCAACATTGTCTCTTTCAGTTTTTCAGTTTCCTTAATTGTAACACAATTTACTATTTTGGTAGTTTTTTGGATCCTGAACTTCCAGAGCCATTTTGAGGCCTTAGACGCTGTTTTTTTTGGGAGAACCGGGAAATCATGAATTTTTTATTGATGTTTGCATTCAAATGGGGATTATTGTCTCATAATGGATGGATTGGTCATATTCAGAGACATGATATATGTGCCAGATAATAGTGAGCTCAAAAAGGTGATCTTGAGGGAGTTTCATGCGAAACCATATTCGAGTCACCCATGGTATCAGAAGACATTGACAACAGTGAAGAGATTTTACTATTGGCCAAATTTGAAGAAGGATCTAGCAGATTTTGTGGCTAGGTGTTTTGATTGTTAGCGTGTGGAAGCAGAGTGTAAGTATCCAGTTGGATTGCTACAACTGATTGTGATTCCAGAGCAGAAAATGGGCAGTCATTTCCATGGACTTTATCATAGGATTGGCAAAGACAATGAGACAACATGATTCCATCATGGTTATTGTGGACATGTTGACAAAGGTTGCACATTTCATTCCATTGAAGTCTACATTCTCAGCTAGCAATGTAGCACAGGTATTCATCAGAGATGTGGTCATATTGCATGGTGTTCCAAAGAAGATTGTGTCAGACATGGATGGAAAGTTCACTTCCAAGTTTTGGAAGGAGTTATTTACAGGTTTGGGCACAGAGTTGGCCTTCAGCGCAACTTATCATCCGTAGACAGATGGAAAGACAAAGAGTGACAACAAGATATTGGAGGACATGTTGAGGATGTATGTCATGCATTAGCAGCAGAAATGGGAAGAATATCTTCCCTTGGTTGAGTTCGCATACAACAATGGTTATCAGGAGTTATCTAGAATGAGTCCTTTTGAGTCATTATATGGACGGAGTTGTAATTATCCCATCAGTTGGGGTGATCTTGTTAATAGGGTGTTGATTGGACTAGACATATTGGCAGAGATGGAGTAGGAAATTTAGGTAATCAAGAAGAATCTAAAGGTAGAACAGGATAGGAAGAAGAGCTACGCAAATCGGAATAGGTCACTCAAGCAGTTCCAGGTTGGGGAACAGGTGTATTTTCACATCAAACCAAGGAAGATCTCCTTATGGATTGGATCATGTACCAAGTTGGCAACACCATTTTGTGGACCCTTCAGTATTATTTAGAGGATTGGGCCAGTATCCTATTGACTTGCACTACCTTCGACGGTGAAAGTCCATGATGTTTTCCATTTTTCATTGCTTAAGATGTTAAATATTTTGATCATGTGATTGACTAGTCTATATTACAGGTGGAACCAGATGGAGAATTACAACCAGAGCCTCAGTGTATATTTCATAAAAATGTGGTCATGCTCCGGAACTGAGAAATCAAATAGGTTAAAGTGAAATGGAATCACTTTGGGCCTGATGAAGATACATGGGAGATGCTAGATCAAATGTGGGCTATGTATCCTTCTTTGTTTTCCAGTTGAGGAAAATCAGTTTTGGTATGGTGTTTTGGTATATGTTTGATGATGTTTTGGTATATGTACATATGTATATGGATGTAAATACCGCCATGAGATATGTTATAAAGCTCCAATAAGTGGTATGGGTGTCATGTCATTTTGTTGTCATGTTGTTATGTTTTCATGTTGGTTTTCTTTTCAGCAGGGTGATCATTGTAAATACTGCATCGAGCTATGTTATAAATATCCATGGGCAGTATGTTTGTTTTTCAGCGATTTTGCTGAGGTATAGGTGTGGTTGAACACTGAGGAAGGTGTCCCTAAAGGGGGAGGATTCTTTAACAACCTTGGTGAAAATTCCATGTAATAAAAGTTAATACATGAAAAATAATAATCACGATTGATGGGACACTTATTCCAAGCTGAATGTTGGGAAAAACAATCCTAGTGTGGGTGTTCATTTGGTTTATTATGGCTAAGGAAATTGGCAAAGATGATAACTAAGGCTTTGAAAAGGAAAAATGGAAATTTTAGCACATATATTTATGAAAATAATGGAAATTAGGATAAAAGGGAGGTGAAAGGTCGTAGGTTGCATGTGAGGAGGAAAAAGAAAGAAAATAATGGAAAATGATGAAAATAGAGGCCTCATTAATAAAAAGGCTTATGAGGACCAATTGGTAACCTTTTGTTAGTTTAGTTTTGAAGCTCTCTCATTATTCTCTCTCTCTCTCTCACACTTGGACACTTAGAGTTTTCTTGGAGCATTTTGGCATTAGATCAAGAAAGGCAAAGAAGGCAAGAGGAAGCAAAGATCAAGCAGGGAAAGGCAGGATCAAACAACTACAACAATATTCTTTGCAAATATCGATTTACGTGTGTTTTTCCTTTCTATATTTGGCATGCATGGTATTGCATGTGGTTCTTTTGCTGTTATGGCATGGGTATTTCCAGGTGTAACAATGTTTTCATCCTAGCCTTGCTATTTCCAGATAGCCATGGTGTGATGGGGTTCTCATGTTTTGGTTGAGCTGGATTGTTGGATGGGTTCGAAGCTAAGTGAGGTGGATCTCCAAATGATAGAGAACATGGTCTAGTCACCCTTGAACTAGATTGTGGATCACGGTAAAACCACTAGCCTAATGACCCTTGAGCCAGATTGTGGGCTACGGTAAAGCCAGGATTGTGTTGCCTTGGTGGGCCTAGGAATCCTTGTCTATGAATGACAAGATATACGGTAAAGCCAAGAGGTGGTTTTCTCTTCGTTGGGACTAGTAATCTTGGGTTTGGGATATGCGGTAAACCTTGGAGAGTAGGTCTCGGTTTAGGGCCTAGTGATCTAGGTTTGGATTGCGTTAAATCCTGAGAGACTATGAGACAGAAAAATTCCTCATGGTGTAGGTGGAGAAATCCGGTGGCATTCATGCTTGTTTGGCCTAGTGGTTGGGTGGAGATCATGGTAAATCCTATTATGACATGTTTATTGTGTTGGCCTAGTGATCGGGGATGGATTACGGTAAAGTGAAATGTCCTCTAATAATAATAAAAATAATAAATAATATAATATAATATTAAAATATAAGAAAATAAATGATAAACAATAAAGAAAATATAATAGTAAATAAATAATAAATAATGAAGGAAATATAATAATAATAAATAAATAAAATAGTAAATAACAATACTAGAGTTCTAAATAAATATAAATAAAGATAAACTATAAAAATAGTAAAAATAAGTAAAGTTAACAAAAAGTAAAATAAAACAAGAAAGAGTTAAATTAAGAGAACTATAAAAATAGTAAAAATAAGTAAAGTTATCAAAAAGTAAAAAAGAATAAAATAAGAAAAAATTATATTAAGAGAATTACTAAATTAATTTAAACTTAAAATCAAGAAACAAAAGTTGCATGTTGACACATGGAATGTGTGCATGCGGTTCCCCTTCCAATGTTTGCTCTATTTAATAGATGGTGAGGAAGATGAGAGATCATTCCCTGATTCCATAATCCATTCTCTTGGGAGAAAAGTGTTGTGAGACAAAGGATTCCCTGGCAGTACTACGTTGATTGAGGGCTCGAGGGTGGCTATTTGTCGCAAGGTTTTGTGCAACTAAGCCTACGGTTGGGTGGAGAGTCATCCCCAAAACTTTGTTGTGGTTAGCGATGATTATAGTGTTCAACTCCAAATTTACAAGTAAGAAATATCATCGCTACAGGTAAGTTGTCTTTGATCCTATTTCTCAAAAATTCTATGCCAATTAGTTGAAGAAAGGTGTGTTGATTGTAAATCACATAATTGATCTAATTAGTTGCATGTTTTAATTAGGGGTTGTTACATATGGTATCAGAGCTTAGGCTCAACCCTTAGGGCCTATGGGCATTTTAATGTAGAAAAAAAATGATCTAATATCTAAATTTTATATTTTGTGTTCAATCCAACTCTTGAAACCTATAAGCCCTTGTATAATTATATGTTATTTATATTTGTATTTAAGTTGCAAATTACTTTAAGTTTATTATAGTTGAATATAATTGCTTGTGAATTCGGCACTATTTTGTCCATTTAATCAATAACAAAATATATAAAACTCTTCTTTAGCTAACATCTAATGCCTTATTAAACATAAATTTTTAGTTATAATTGGTTTTGCATATCTTCTTATAGTTTTTATTGCTCTAGTGATTAATTTTACTAGCGAAACAAAGCTCAAATTCCCAACCCAACTTCTAGTTCATATAAAGACCAAAATTACTTCTATCTTTCATCCCTATTAATATTTTTTAGTGTACTGATTTTTAATTGCATGCATACACTTATGCACTTGAATATATATTTAAAAATAAAAATGAAACCTTATGATATAACTTCATAGATGGCATGAGACATGCATGTAAAAAGGTTTTTGCCCCTTCAAATTTGATACATATAAATTTTACTTTTAAAGCGTTTTTATATGCAAATTAATTCATTGTTTCTTTTATCTTCAGCTCATTTAATTAATTATTTTTATTAGGAAACAACATTATTTTATAATCCCCACTAGTCTTATCCCCAGCTGAGACCAGAGGAACTGTCAATTCCAATAGTGCCCAACCGAACAGAATAAGTCCCAGTCCAACGTTAGCGGGTAAGTTGGCATGAAAGAACTGATGTGGGAATAGGCAAAGGTTTTTGTCCCTGAGTTACTTCTCCTCCCCAAGTAGATAGTACCATAGGTGACCGCCGACCTGAAATCCATATTCCCTTTGCTAGTCATGCTGATAAACGAAAAAAAAATTGTACTTAGGGTTTCACTTTGAAATGTAGGGTTTTACGAGCTTAATTCCTGCGACTTTTGTTCGAAATACGTATTGAAAAGTTTTTTTTTCAGGACGAAAAATCACAATTGTATTTATATCAGAAATATAAACATAGCATATATGTACAAATACATTAGAGGATGTATGTCTCATATAGGTCAAAACTATGCAAAGGGATGGCGAGGACAAAATACGTATTGAAAAGTATTGCAGTTATGTTCATGTAATTGATTTAGTAATGTTGTTCATTGCTGATAATTGAAACTTTGGCTATGTTTAACAAGTGGCTTGGGTTTTGAAATCGTGACCAATTTGTTGGTTGGTTAGTTTTTAATAGATATTGCTCAGGATTTTAATGGGTTTCAGGTTAAATATGTTCAGTTATTAATCCCCAATAAATAACTTTCAGCACGCCCATCGAGTCCATTGGTCTCCAACTGTATTATCCAAGTTGAGTAAAAATTCTCAATAATTCATATTTTTCGGTTCCATTTGAACCAATTGTTTTGGTGAAAATACTTGCATTTACATATGTTCCTTTTCATAGCTTTTAGGGTTTAAGAAGACATTACACAAATCCAATCAACCATATGTATATACCACTCAACGGGCACTCAACCAGGCTCACAAAAAGGGGTTTTTCCAAAAATACATGCCCAAAACTTAATCAAATGTATACTTTCAAAATGCATGTTCATTAAATTTATGTGCACATTAAAAACATCTCAATTTCCTGAGCCATGTTTCATTTATGTTTACATTAGTACTTGACTCAAGGTTATACACATGAGAACTAAAAGTGAAGTCATTCTCACATGTAAGTCTAGTAGAAACCTAGATTCATTCAATGTTATGCTCATATAGTTCTCTAAATAAACGGTTTTTTTAATGAAATGTTAGGCCGCATTAGCTACCTAACTGACATGAGATCTCAAGGATTAGATTAAACAAATAGACAAAGAGTTTTCCCATAATTGTGTAGAACAGACTCAAAATATAACTATTATTGAAGATATGATGCTTTTTAAAACAAGGATTATGAAGAACAAATTTTGGATTTTCTAACATAATTGATTGAGTATAGTTAGGGAAATTTACAATTAAATATTTAAATTGAGATGGTACAAGTTGGAGGTGGCTTTAGAAAAAAAAACAAAAACAAAAACAAAAACAACGGTAAAATATTGTTTTTAAATGTTTAGTCTTTTTAATTATATAAATTAAGTGAGTGATAATAGGAAGGCTTATATATATTTATTTTATGATAAAGTTATATTAAATTAATAATATATATTAAAAAAAAAAATTTATGTGAAATATGAAAGATCTTGTTTTTTTTAATTAGCTAATGGGTGTGTTGATATGCACTTTAAATCATGAAGTTGTTTTTATATTAGTGACATTTTTAATTGAAAGTAATGCAAGGATTGAATTATATCTCATTACTTACTCAATTTTGAAAAAAAAGTTATAATAAGGCAAACAACTTATGACAATTTTATAGTATACAGAGTGAATGATTGAGTATGTATGATGAATTGAGAGTGAGCATTGAGTTATAGTGGCTTAATACATAAGTAATGCTTATTGGGTGTATTGCTCTAAGGACGTTGCTTCTCGAAGAGAGGAAGAACGATTATTTACTTTCACTGAGTGAAGGATAATTCACCAAGGATCAACCCTCCCTTGTGCAAATGAGCATGACAAAAGACTTCAACAATGATGACCTAGTGTTTGTGTCCCATTGAGAAGAATAACACTATAATGGATAAACAAAATATATATAGTGATCATGGATATTTTAATTTTGATATTGAGCATTCAAAGAATAATTGTGTAGTCAGTAATAACTTAATGATGAATTTCATTAAATTTCTTTGGGGAAAGAAGAATACATGACTAGAGATTAAGGCTAAAGGCGATGAGGCTCAAAGATCTACTTAAACGACTCTACCTATTGTATAAATAGCTAACTTGCTAGTTGAGAGAACATGAAACAATTATTGAAAAGCAATTGGTATCTTGATTAAAGCATGACACTAATAGTATTTATGAGACAACCTAGATCCTAGATGGATGTTGAATAATCTTATTTCATCATTGGCATTCATTGTTCATACAAGTAAATGACATTGATTTTTCTAAACGAATCATGATAAGAATGTTTGTAGTTTTTTATTGCTCTATATTTGATAAGTATTGAGAGGATTCTCATATTAATAATGTTTTGTGGTATGTGGTAAATGGATATAGTTATGATGAGAGGTTAATGATGCATATGTGGTGCTTATTCATTTATTTATTTGTTATGATAATGATGTTGTATGCTCATGATGGATATGATATGCATAGGGATCATGATGTTATGATATGATGTATATTGACATGTGGTTCATTTATTATGTGATGATGTGTCTTTGATGTAGATATGTTGATGTTATAACTCAAGAGGGTATTATGATGTGAAGCATGTAGTAATTGTATGTAGATTATGACCTGCAAAATTTTGTAATAATAGTGATGTTATGTTCTCATGATGACGTGCAAGAGTTAGCATGTGGGTTATCTTCTATGGTGTTATAATTATAACTAATACATTGGATGTATGTTGAGATGTGGTGATTTACAGGAAATCTACAAATGGGTCAAAAGGGCCGGTTTATTCAATGATCTCGTGGGAGCCCATACTCGCGAGGGAGAATGACTAACACAATATGGGATGGGGACATACTCAATCAACACTACATATGCCAATGGTTCCTTTGTCTAGTATAGCTCTTGATGGATAGCTCTTGAGGGGCTATGGGACCATCTTGAGGAGGCCAAGTACCTAATATTGTAGGCTAGGTGCCTAGTATTGGATTGGGATGCCAAAGTTTGGTGGGGGTGTAAGGACTTCGATGCCTGGGGCTGTGCGCCTTAGTAGTTGTGGAGGGAGTGGGACAGCCTTTCGAGATGCTCGGAGTCATTGAGTACCGTACCAGATGCCTGCCTTGGGCTAGATGAAGTCTGAGTCAGGCATGAGCCTTGGGGCTAGCTTTGGACTAGGATACAGACCGGGGAGGCTTATGCCTGGTTCTGAAAGTGGGAAAAAGGATAGAGATTCCTTGAGATTTCTTGGGTGTTGTGAAAACTTTCGATGCCTGCTGGTTATACTAGTTCAGCAAAGGGTGTAGGGCAAACATGAAGTAATAAATAACTAAATAAATTAAATTTTAAATAATTCAACTTAACTTTGGGACAAAGTTCCTTAAAGAGGGGGAGTATGTAATGTCCTCTAATAATAATAAAAATAATAAATAATATAATATAATATTAAAATATAAGAAAATAAATGATAAACAATAAATAAAATATAATAATAGTAAATAAATAATAAATAATGAAGAAAATATAATAATAATAAATAAATAAAATAGTAAATAACAATACTAGAGTTCTAAATAAATATAAATAAAAATAAACTATAAAAATAGTAAAAATAAGTAAAGTTAACAAAAAGTAAAATAAAATAAGAAAGAGTTAAATTAAGAGAACTATAAAAATAGTAAAAATAAGTAAAGTTATCAAAAAGTAAAAAGGAATAAAATAAGAAAGAATTATATTAAGAGAATTACTAAATTAAGTTAAACTTAAAATAAAGAAATAAAAGTTGCATGTTGACACATGGAATGTGTGCATGCGGTTCCCCTTCCAATGTTTGTTCTATTTAATAGACGGTGAGGAAGATGAGAGATCATTCCATGATTCCATAATCCATTCTCTTGGGAGAAAAGTGTTGTGAGAAAAAGGATTCCCTGGCAGTAGTACATTGATTGAGGGCTCGAGGGTGGCTAGTTGTAGCAAAATTTTGTGCAACTGAGCCTACGGTTGGGTGGAGAGTCGTCCCTAAAACTTTGTTGCGGTTAGCGATGATTATAATGTTCAACTTCGAATTTACAAGTAAAGAATATCATTGCTACAGGTAAGTTGTCTTTGCTCCTATTTCTCAAAACTTCTATGCCAATTAGTTGAATAGAGGTGTGTTAATTGTAAATCACATAATTGATCTAATTAGTTGCATGTTTTAACTCGGGGTTGTTACATAAATCCTAGTTTCTATTGATGAGGGTGAGGTGGTTAAGCCTCAGGATGCCATGGTTCTTTTGGTTTGAGTCCCACATTCATGCTTGGAATATGGCATGAGGGTGAATGATTGAAGAGAGAATTGGCTCAACCATTCTATGGTCGGGTGGAACATGGTAGTCCCATCTCGGGTTTGCATTTTGCATCATTAGTGAAATGTTATTTCTCCTTGTATTTCTATGAGTATCATATTGATTTATATGTGGATCATATGGTTGTGATTTCATTAGTATTTCTGTTGCTATTATGCTGGTTATGTATGTGTTTTATGATAGTGGCTATGTATGGCTCTCATCATGTTTTTACTTGTAAATGAATGAACGATATATCTATGACCAAATATATGATAATGCAACAAATGATATGAGGGAAAAATGGTTCTTAGCGATTCTCAGATAAGTATGAGATCCCTATGCCTAAATCTGTTGTTTACACCTGTAGATTACATATTTGTGATATGTACGATGAAATGCCTGTCACAGCTAGTAGGTATCTGATTAAGGGCTTGTTCAACTATTTTCTTTGCATCATTGTTTCCCTGTTATTTTACTATTATGAAGATGTCATTCAATTATGGGCAGTGACCTTGGCTCTCAGCCTAAAAAAGTGGCTCAAATACCGAGGACGCTAGCACAGAACTGGAAAAAATAGTCCCTGGACACTCGCATGCCTATAGTATGAGAGTGTCCAGAGCCTCTTGGACACTGGCAGCCCTATAGCATGAGAGTGTCTAGAGGTCAAGTGATTAAAAAATTCATTGGGAACCAGGAGAAAGCTGCCTGAAGTGTTGGGATAGTTCTTAGGGGTCCTGTAGCTGATGTAGAAGGTATTTAGGTTGTGTTTCCATCGATTCCATTTCCTTAAGGTCACATAGGAGGTTGAATCTAACCATAGTATCCTTTCGTCGTATGTTTACCCTGGTTGGTCGGTTACTTAGGTAGATGTGGCAGGAGGGTGTTACAATATCAATCAGTAACAATAGCCACATGTAACTATGTTTATCAGCTAGTTGTAACTATCTTTATCATTAGTTGACAACTAAATTATAATATATTTGTAAGTTTTCAATTCTCATTACCAATGTACAACTGAGCTATCATAAATTTCTTCACCTTCCTTTAAAAGAAAAACAATTATAAATACAAATGATTTATGAATTTATTCTTTAACTGACCTAATGTCCAGAATAAGCTTTCCTATATAATAAAATAAAATAAACAAATTTCGTATTCAAAAAACAAAATTAACATATTTTTGACCAGTCAAATTAATTTAAAATACTCAAAATTTGCAAAATAAAAAATCAGGAAATAAATATAAATACAAATTGTATCAGACTGAGTTCATGAAATTGGGGCAAGAAGCCATATTTTTTTCAAAAATATGATATAAATACAGATTTTCTACTACTGAATTCGTGAAATTGAGGCAAGGATTCTTACTATTTTCCAGAATGATGAGTTTGTTCCTCATAAGTACTAGTTTTGACACATTTTTTCTTAGGATGTCCCTGGGTCTTTCCTATTCCCTCAAGTTGATTTTTTAGGTGAAGTTGGTGGTTTCTAGCCCGATCAAGGTGATGTTGGCAGGATTTTAATCCTAGCACAAGGGGGTTCTTCCATAGTGTGTTTATGCCATTGGCTTTAGAGCATTTGGCTAGATCACATGCACACGTTCTTCCTATTCTCAGTCCAATAGTTACCCTTACTTGATCCTTTAGTGTAGGTCTCTCGTGGCCAAAATAATATTGAACGCAAAGCTGTGGGGGAGAGTTGAAAAATGTGATCACAAATCGTATTTTCCCTTAAATTTTTCTCTTAATCCTTACACCAATTGCAACCCTTAGAGACTTTTTAAAACATGAAAAACTAATTTATTTAAATGATATAATTGGAATGAGGAGCTCAAATAATTTTATCCCCCAGGTACTTTAATCAAATCAAACAAAAACCATATTCCCAGTCATATGGGTGTCATGCAAAATACAATATTATTTAAATTAAAAAAAATTGCAGACAGAGAAAGAGGAGTTTTTGATACTTTTAATACATGTGAGCGATCTGAGAAAGAGGAGTCATCACAACCATAGAGAATGAAATGTAGATTTAATAAAAAAAATAGATGGAGAAGGTTGTTAGATGGCGGTAAATCAAATTTAGCAAAACTCATGTCAAATTGAAAAGGTGAATTTCAATGAAAATCCCTAATCTCGAAGAGAAAAAGTGTAATTCAATATAAATTTGGTGAAAGTAAACCTATTAGATGTCTTAGAAAGATTGTGAGACTTAACATAGCATGAAGAAATGTTATAGTAAAAAATCCAAGATGACTCATTCGCTCCATAAATCACATTTTTCTTCCACCTTTAATCTCCAAGAATCGCCCTAAAAATATTCCTCAACTCCTTTTTTGCACATTAAATGTCTTCTTGATTTGGTACTATTCAAATTAACTCATATCCTTTATTTATAGTGTTTCTATGTTCACTTATGGGTCCAACTTGTAAAACCATTTAGCTCAGCCTACTTGTACTTTGCTTGGGTCATCTTAATGAAATATTTCATGTCTCCTCATTCCTATGGAGTAAGAGGGAGTGCCATACAATGTTGGAAATGCCTTAGAAGAATATTTTCAACAATATATCCTAGGCTACTATTTGAGCTATGAGATTAGAGTAAAGATGGCTTCAAATATAGGTTATCCAAATTATGCATCAAAAGTCCAAAAACAATATTTCCAACAATCTTCATATTTTAACCTTTAACTTGGGCATATGTAGTATCCCCTAATCTTTGAAATCAATGAAAACGATATTTCCAATAGATATATGTCACCATTCTAGCCAATTTTTATTTTATATTATTTTTTCTATTTCGTTTCATAAATAGAATTTGGGTTTTCACCATATCACCATGCTTTTTATTATATTTCTCTTTATGTATTTCATTTCCTTTCACGTCTTTCATTTCATTCCTTATATAACCCTAATTAGGCATAGATCTAATGCTCTCTTGGTACCTATAACAACGTCATTAAGTGTTTCTTACACTCTTCCTATGATTTAGAGTAAATTAATATATCATCTAAATAGAGACAAACATATCCACATATATTGATCTAAAAATTATATCCATTAAACGTACAAAACAATATGTGCATCTATTAACCCAAATGGAACCACAACAAATTCTAGTGTTAATACCTTGTATAGAAGGCTATTTTACTTATCTTTTCATATTTAATTCTTTCTTGATAGTAGTTTTATCTTGGAAAGTACCTTGGCTCCTTTGAATTGATCAACTAAAACATCTATCCATGGAAAAGGATAATTGTTTGTTGCCTAAAATCTATGTATGATCTCAATTTGCCATTTTTCTTCTTAACAAAGAGCACTTTCACTCCCCAATGTAACACACTTGGGTGTATGTACCCCTTATTTAAAATTTTTCTAGTTACATGTGTAATTACTTCAATTCTATTGTACTCATTCAATATGGAGTTTTGGATACTAGGGTAGATCAGGTGCCAAATTTATGGAAAATTCAATATCCATTTTAGGTGGTAATCCTATGATTTTACCAAATATGTCCTCAAATAATTTGATCATTAGGTGGTCTTGAAAATTTGGCACCTTATCCTCGGTTGTCTCCTCCATACAGAATGCATAAATTTGACATAATTTTCTCCTATTCAACTACATGGTTGATATTTCTCAAATGGAGATGGGTATTGGAATCCCATAAATCTTTGTTTCTTGTCCTTTCTCATCAAGATAACTAAATGTCTTAATTTAACAATCTAGGACAACGTGACGTTTTCCATCCAGTCCGTAGCATTTATGAAATCATAGGAACCCAAAGGTATGATTTTCAAATCTACTTTTGTACACAAGTCATTCATGTCTAGTTGACATTGTTTCACTGATTCATTATCTTCCTCTTGTTTCATTGATTCATTATCCTCCTCTTATCCCTTGTAGCTAGTTGAAACATCCAAGTTATTCCAGTCTTGGTTCTATTCAAGTGAAATCCTTTAAAAATTTTAGGATCAATATTGTTAAAGTTCTTGGTAGCTTCAAAAGGTGTTTTACATGACCTTGGTGTCTTTGTGCCGAGAGGTGCATTCTACAACCTAGTACAAGGGAAATATGTGATTTTGTGCTTGCTCAACCTTGATTTGACATGTGTCCCTTTTAAAATAAAAGGAAAATATTCTCTAAATAAAAATATGAAGTCAACTAAAAATATGAATTTGACTAAAAAAAATAATAATAATAAATATCATGTTTATTTAGTTTTAATTATCTCACTGTGCTCGCTAAGTGGTTAGTAGATATTACAACCCATTATGGAGGATATGTAAAAGTACTTCACTCTCACGCTCAACCATAAATAAAATATTTTGATATCCATATGAATTAATATAATTTGATAACAAATTTAGAGACAGATAAAGTAATTAAAAGTTAAAATAAAAATCTTATATTTTCTAAGTGTTAAAAATATATAATTCTTATAACTTTTTAAAAATATTTCAATAGAAAACTTATATAAATTATTTCAATATCAATGCCAATAAGTTTATATTAATGCCAATTAGAGAGAGAGAGAGAAAGAGAGAGAGAGAGAGAGAAACCTTAATAAAATATTTCAATCCACAAAGAGAAGTAATTAAAAGTAAAAAAATCCAAATATTTCATGATAAAAATAATAAAAGGGCGATATGTAATTCATTCAAAATTTTAATATAAAATTAATATGTTGCATTTAAAATATTAATAATGAAAAAATTGAATGTAGGTCATAAATTAAAAAAAATCAATATGCAAGGTTAAAAAAACTTAGCATTTATTTAAAAATATTTAAATAACTAAAAAACATTTTATTGTGTACAATATAGTTTAGAAATAAAATATTGCACTGTCCATGTTAAGTAAAAGATATTAAAAAAAAACTATGTGTATATTATATAAAGTAATTGAAAAAAATAGTACTTATGGTTAAAACATTTCAAATAATCTCACTATTTTACATTTTAGCCCCTTTTTAGCATGATGTTTTTGGGCTATTTTGTCTAAAATCCAGCAAACATTTGTTGGAATTGCAAGTTTAAGCTATGTAGATTACACAATCCAAGTTCTCAATGAGATTTTCAAAGCACTAAATCCATATATACATTAAAAATTGCAATTTAAATGGTGTGTGTGTGTCCACATATCTATCAAGCACTGGACATTGAGAGGGATTAAATCTCTTGAGATGCAAACATTTTTTTCAATTTTTGCACTATAAAAGTGGTTTTCACTTCAAAAGACTTGATCCCTCTTAGCACGTGCTAGATATGTGGTTAAGATGGAACTATATTGGTAGTATGTAAGCGATGATTGATTGACTCTTTAGGTTCTTGCTTGATGAAGTGATTTACGAATTCTTTCCTAAGCCTAACTTAGGAAAGTACAAATTAAGTCCAATTAATTATTATGAACTATTAAGAGAAAGTACTAAGGATAAATAATGAAATTATTTATGTGACTTAGATATGATTTCAACAATTGATCTCAAGAGAAGCGAGATCTAATCCCGACCATCAATCATTTAGGAGATTAGGGTTTGGGATTTGTCTTAATGGAGTTATAAAATAAGAGTAAGGGAGAGTTGAAGACAAACAAGTGGAGGAAGAAATTTTCTCTAGAGCAAGAGGCTTAGTTATATTGAAGAGAAGAGAGGAAGGGTGCAATGAAAATTTGGTATTTCCAAGTGACCAAGTTTAGTTAATCAAAAGTTCAAGTACATGTAGTGCGGAGGAGGTCGACTTGTGGAGTGGTTGATTTTATCCAGTGGGCCAATTTTCTTGAGTGTGCAGGGGTCATACGAGGATGAAAGGAGAGGAACAATTTATTGGGGATGGAGGCCAAGTTTCTCTAGAGTGAAATTCTTCAGGACGCTGATTTTTTGGCGGGTCAAATTCCTTGGGCTATTTTTTTCTAGTGTGGGCCAAGTTACATGTCCCATTAATGTATTTTTCTTTGTATTTTTCTCTATGGGTCTAGACCAATACCTTCTAAGGATTTTAATGAATTCATTTTTTTTTATGGGTGTATACATATTATTGTGATGTGAACTATCTTTCTGATTTTATTTTTCCATTGCAAATATTTAATTTCAGAAGTTGAATACCAATGATTATATTTTCATAACATTTCAAAATTTTATTTAATAATTTTCTAGGAATAAAAATTGTTGAGGTGTAAAGAAATTTGGATTGGTATTGGAATTTTAACACGATATCAGAGTTGTAAAAACATTGAAGGAGAGATCTAAGATCATAATGGTTTTACAATAATACGTTGTTCCTTTTATGACAAAATTTTATTTTTATTTTTCAACTAGGGTTTTGTGGCCAAGGTTGATTTGTGAAATGTCATCAATGAGCTCAATATATGAAGACAATTTTTATGGTGCCACTAATTTTAGTCCGTGGAAGGATCATGTTAGTATTGTTCTGAAAATGAATGGTTTGTGGTGTTTTGCAGAAACAAAGATTTAGGTTCTTTCTAACCTTGCCAAAGAAATTGAGCACAATTTGAAGGATGTGGAAGTGATGGGTATTATCTTAGATGGTGTGAAGGATCATTTAATTGCTCACATAATAGGGAAGGAAACAAGATGTCATATATGGGTATCTTTAACTAGTCTTTAGTAGAGAGAAAATTAGAATAGGATAATGGTGTTGCAAGAGAAGTTGAATAACATTCAAATGAGCAGATCAGAGACCATAGCCTCATATCTCACTAGGATCCAACAGGTTGATGGTGAGCTATTAGCTATGGGAGAATTTGTGAGTGATTCAGAGCTAGTGAAGGTAGCTCTAAAGGGATGTGCTAAGAAATGAACCACCTTTGTGGAGGGGATCCTTGCTAGATAACAACTTCTTGATTGGAACCAGTTGTGGGATGACTTCATCAAGAAATAAATATGGGAGAGTATAATAGCTGGTGTATAGTGTAGGAATGGTGATGGGGATGAGTTAATTTCTCTAGCTATGCAAGAAAAGAAGGGAAAAGGGAAGGAAAAGAGAAATGGGGGTGGAGGAGGATCTTCACAAAGTAGAAAGAGAAGGATGAGAGAAAAGTAAAATTCTTTTCATTCCGTATGTTAGTCGCTTTGTTAGACAATTTCCAAACAAGAAGAAGGACAAGGGAAAATCATCTACAACAACCAAAACATAGATGGATGAGTTGGTTGAGAAGTTCAAGAAGAAACTTTCCTTGATGTCATGCCTTTTTGGTACTATTACAAGAGGGTTGTGGTTTCTGGAAAGTGAAGCATTTCATCACATGATGGGATCTTAAGATATTTTCAGCAACATGACCAAAGAACCTAGAGATCTACATGTACAGCTTGGAGACAACACCAAGTATATAGTAGAGGGTGTCGGTAGTATTGAGTTTTATATGGACTTAGGGGGTATCATGGATGTGAGCCAAGTGATTTTTGCACAAGGTTTGGAAAAATATTCTTTCAATTTCGGCCATGGAGGATAAAGGACTAGAGGTGGTTTCATTGGAGGTGAAGTAGATGATAGGCCAAAAGGAGTTCATCCCAATAAGAGGTGAGAAATTGGGAGAAGGGAAAACAACATATATCTATTGAAAGATAGATAGTGAGGGCTCTTGTACATGAGAGTGATAGCTAGACTGAGCTTTGGTATAGGAAGATGGGACGCCCACACTGCAAGCGTCTTCCTATGTTACAAAGGATGGTTATAGGTTTTCTAGAGATCAGGGTGGAGTAGGAGGGAGTGTTCAAAGTGTGTTCACTTGGAAAACATGCCAATACAATGTTTCATCATATTGAGTCTAGGTCCAAAGGGATAATAGACTTGATGCATTTAGATATATGCGGAACTATGTCAGTGGAATCAATCGCTACGTCTAGCTACTTTATGAAATTAATAGATGTCTGGTCCAAGAAAAGTTGGATCTACTTCCTAAAGACCAAGGGTGAGGTCTTTTATTGGTTTTTTTTCTCCCTATAGACAATTCTTGGCTGCAAGAGAAACATTGCCCAGGAAATCTAAAAAAAATGATAAGGACTTTAAATATATGGTTGGAGAGAGAGCATATGAGAATTGCAATAAATTATCTAGTTCATAAAACTATCATTCAAAACTAGATTGGCGAAAACTAATGAGGATTGCAGATTTTTTGAAATAGAGAGATGGTTGGAAGAAAGATGAAGGAGGATAGAGTTTCACAACTCATTCATTTAAGAATTTAAGTTCAAATTATGTACAACGAATGGTGAAAAGACTTGGAAATTGTATATGAATTCCTAGAAGTGCATTGCCCATTAAGAGTTTTAAACTTTAAAAATGAGTACCATTAATAAGGTAAATTCATAATCCCAATTTAAAAGACCCTGTTATTATATACAATTGTCCAGGAAAAAAAAACATAAATGAAATGCTAAAAACTTTAGAAAAACAAGACATAAGACGCACTACATTTTACCCAAAAATTAAAATCAAAACTAGCTTTTATTCTATAGTCTCCAGAAAAATTTTGTCATTACATCAGTCTTAAAATTTGCAAACTCCAAACCCCAAATAATTAATTCAAACTTTTATTCCTACCCCTAGTCTAACTCTTTTCAATCAGTGATAAAACTGATTTTTAAAACAGTGATCAAACTAACTTTTACAAATAATGAACCCTTTTCAATAATACGTGGGCTCATTCATGATATTACCACTTAAAATTTTAATATTATATATAATATTAATGATGCCTTTTTAAAATAATACAATAATGAAATTTAATATTATATATCTCACATATACAATATTAAATTATGTTTTCCACTTTATTGATTAAACGACTACATTTTAACATAATTTAGATTTTTGAATCATCGTATGATGTTTGAAAGGCAGGCCCCAAATTTCGTCATCCATATGTGAGAATGAGTTGGTTTTCATAAAACCATGTTCCACTTCCGGGGGTCCTCATAGCGGTTTCTGGAAATGAGGAGGGGTACCGCAGGGATGGATGTGGATCGTCGATCACTTGATGGAATGGTTTCAGAATACCGCTTCTGGGTATTGGTTGATTTGAACACATAACGTTCTCAACCATCGTTTTATTAGACATCAGTAAGAGGTATAAATTATCTTAGTGTTGTAACAACGCATTTGGGGCATAGTTAATTTGATCCCTCACACAATAAGGAAAGAACTCTGCAACAAAACAATGGTACACCTTTGTTCCCTGATTTGTTTTTAGCTTGTTCATTTTTGATTCTTTGCAAGGGATGAAGAGACTATTGAAAATCCTTTGGTCATCTTTGAATTATATTCTAGTTGTACCTCCGTAGTTCTATATTCAAAAGAATTAGAATTATTAAATTCCAAAGTCAAGTTTTGTTTTGAAGCATAACTCAGATTTAAGAATTCTCGACATTCTAGTCTTGTAACAATCAACTATAACAAGTTTAAAAGTTTTTATGGAGAACCAAAGGTACTAAGATTTCATAATGAGAGTACGTATACTTCTAGTGAGTTTTAGGATTTGTGTAGGGAGGTAAGGATCAAGAAGAAACTCATAGTTACTTACAACCCTTAGCAAAATGGGGTTGGCGAAAGGAAGAATAAGACAATAGTGGGAGAAGTGAAGCATCATATATGATCAAGACTCACCTATGTTTTTGTGTGGAGAGGTATGTAATACATTTGTTTAATTGAAGAATATGATTCCTCATAGAATATTGGAGAAGAAGATTCCCGAGGAGATGTTTAAAAGAGTGAGACTGGAGGTGACTCATTTGTGCATCTTTGATAGTCTAGTTTATGTCTACATTGCTTAGACAAAAGGACTAAGATGAAGCCCTCCCTCAATTGAGAAGGGCATCTTTACTAGCTACAGTTAGGTCTCAAAGGTTTATAGGGTGTACATTCTAGAAAATAGGAGAGTCATCATCAGTTGGGATGTTAGATTCAAGGAGAGAATAACCTTTAGTAGGTCTCATGATATGGAGCTAGTAGGGGTAGAGGATTAGGAGTAAGAGGGTCCTAAGGTTGAGCAGGGATTAGCAACACCAACAACAAGGACACAACATATAGATTTGGAGGAGCTAGATGTTCCTTTAAGATTTAACTGGAGGAGGTTGAGATGGGATGAACATTCCTTGAGAGATGTTGAGGAGCATGTGGAGGCACCTAGCAACATGTTTAGGAAAAGTAGGCCACAAGTGATATTTTCCAATAATTTGGTCCCATGAAGCAACATTTTTGAGTCTGAACCTTCCACTTTTGAGGAGGTTGTAGATGAGTAGGTCTAGAGGATGCCATGGTGGAGCAATATAGCTCCATTATGAGGAATGATGTGTGGTACATAGTGTCAAGGTGGGAGGGAAATTCTATGGCCACTTCTCGATGGATCTTCAAGATTAAGCATGTAGGTAATGGTAGTATTAAGAACTACAAAGTAAGGTTTGTAATGAGAGGGTTCTCCTAGGAGGGAGTGGACTATGAGGAGACATTTTCTCCTATTACCATATATGCATCTATTAGGGTAGTAATATCTATTGCTTTAGAGATGAAGTCGAGGATACATCAAATGGATGTGAAGATTGCCTTCCTCGAGGGGGTGATTGAGGAACAAGTGTATATTAAGTTATCTCAAGACTTTGAGGTGCATGGGAGAGGGTCTCATGTATGCAGGTTGAATAAGGCCCTTTATGGCATGAAGTAGACTCTACACACATGGTATGCTAGGATTGATGATATCTTCTTGATTTGGGCTTTATCAAGAGTGAAACAGACTCCAACTTGTACTATGTACTTGTTGAGGGTGAACCACTTATCGTGGTCCTCTATGTGGATGATCTCTTCTCAGCAGTATTGGAGAAGCTCATAAGGATGTGCAAGGAGGACCTTATTTTGGACTTTGAGAGGAAGTAAATTAGATTGATGCATTACATTTTTAGATTAGAGGTGTCGCAATAACTAGAGAGATTTTCCTAAGGTAGGGAAAGTATGCATTGGAGGTCCTAAAGAGATTTTGGGTGGATGAATGCAGGTCGATGTCTACACTTATGAACACCAACATAAAGGAGTTAAGTACTTCTGAGGGCAATTTGGTCGATCTTATATTGTATAGGTAGTTGATTGAGTTTTTGATGTATTTGGTCAACACTAGGTTGGATATCTATTTTGTTGTGAAAATACTTCACCAATTCATGGTGGAGTTGAGATGAGTTCATTGGGTGGTAGTGAAGCATGTGTTGAGATATCTATGAGGTAGAGTGGACTTTGGATTGAGATATGTTGGAGTTGGTGGAGTAGAGTTGTGAGGGTACACAAATTTTGATTGGGCTTAAATTGTTGTGGACAGAAGCATTAGGGGAATTTTGAGGTAAAAAATGGGCCTCAAAACAAAAAATGTAGTAACAAAATTAACTTTAAAAGAACCAATAGAATTCAAGATAGTGATGACATCCCTAGAGGAAAATATTTTGAAGGGAAAAGAGGAAAACTACTTTTTTTTATTGTATTTTCTTTTTATCTCCTTATATGTTCACTCAAATTTCAAGTGTAGAAACTCATTGGATGCAGAATTAAATTCCTGATCTAACGAGCACCCACACTACATATGACTGCATCGAAAAAAAATAATTAAAATACAAGAAAAAACATGTTGAAAATACATGTTTTTTCATTTTTTTTTGTGTGGGTCTACTTAGAAGTATGCAAAGTGGCTACTCTTCGGATGTGGAATTTAATTTTGCATCCAATGGATATATACACTTGAAATTTGAGTGAACGTACAATGAAATTAGTAAAAAATACAATTAAAATTTTAGGATTTTTTTTAACAACTATTTTATTATTTTCCTTATGAGGATCATTTTAGACCTAAAAATTCCCCGAATAATCTGTGTCCATATGTTTTTCTTGTCTTGGGATTAACCACGATCTCGTGGTGTGGTATGAAGAAGCAATCATTGGCACTTACATTAGCAGAGGTAGAATACATGGCAACGAGTCTGGTGAGCTATGAGGCCATATGGATTTGAAATATGCTCACATGGTGATTTGGTCTTGGGTTGGATCCTATGGTGATTCATTGTGATAATTAAAGTTGCATTAAGCTCTCTAAATATCCCATGTTTCAATACAAATCCAAAGATATATATATCATATATCACTTCATCATAGACAAAGTCTAGAGAGGTGCCATGAGATTCTAGTACATTTCCCGAGAGGAGTAGGTGGAAATTATTCTCACCAAGCCTCTAGTGAAACAATTTTTTTTGTTTTATAGGGACAAGTTGGTGGTATAAAGTGTTGAAGTGTTGGAAATTTAACAAATAAAACTATGGCTAGCTCAAGAATCAATTAAAATGGTAATGGGCTCATTATTTATCTTATTGAGTCAAATTCAATCATTTGTGGTTGATGCTAAACTTGTCAATCTAAGGCTATGTATATCCTTTAGATATTTCTCCCCATATCCTCCACTATAGTGGCTTCATCAGGATCATGGAAAATCCTCATTTTTTCCTCTTTAGGAGGGAAATATCTAAACAATTATTCTCCCTTACAAACCCAAAATTTAAGGGTGGTTTTGGCCTCTTTCCTAAAGATTATTCCATCTTGGACTCACCTTGGCATGCTAGTTCTAGTAGATCTATATTAGGGTTGCTCAAAAAAAGATGAATTTGTTTCAAGATTTTTGTCCTTTTCTCCACTTTTTCCCTCTCATTGTCTTTCCAAGATCTACAAAATGTTGCTTTGTTTGTACAAGTATTTAGGCTTCCTTATTATTTCTTCCAGGGTATTTGGCTCATCAAATTTGATTGTATCACCATAAAATGAAGGTAAAACCACTTAGAAATCTTTGTGTTTTGACCTTTTCATCATTAATAAAGAAAACATACCTCAATAGTCAAAGGATTTTTTTTCATATTCCTCCATGGTCATGCTTCCAAGTTCGAATTCAAAGAAGTCTCACATATTTTTCTATAATAGTACGCATATATAAGTACATTTTGAAATATTTCCAGGTGATTTTTTTCTCATTTAGATACTTGAATTTTCTAAGTTTTTCACATTACATAAAACCCTCTCCTTGCAAGTGGTATGTGGAGATCTTATCTTCCAAGTTAGAGGCGCAGTTGTGTAGCTAAAAGTACTTCTTGATCCCAAGCAACCATTCCTTAGGTTCTCCTTGCTTATATTTTTCATCAAATATGGGTAGCCTAAGCGTTTTGAATTTTCCTTGTATGTTCTCGAACTAATGTATCCTCCTTTGATTTCTAATGAGAGTGACTTTTGATTGTGTGTGATTCCTCAAAGGAATCTTCCATTCATAATGATAAATCATGTGAGTAATGTAGCTTATGATTTCTACTAAAATTCTTGAATGTTTGGTTATTTTATAGTTTCCCCTTCTATCACGAGGCTTATTCGACTCCTCTTTATGCCTTTAACTTGCCCCTCTCCCAACTTTCCTTTTCAACTAGTTTAGGCTTTGAAGTGGTTGATTGATCTTCTCCTACACTCTAATTATCCTCTCATTATTATATCTGTATATTTTCACCTCCATCCTCACGCTCTTCGTAGTCTCTATTAGCTCATTTGGCTCTTGTTTGTCCCTAAGATAATTGGGTTTTGTTTTAGTGTTACCCATATTTACATTCATCCCCATGACTTCATCTTCATGGGTGGAGCATACTTGAACATCCTCTGTAGTCTCGGTTCTCACGTTGAGATTTATTTTTTATGCCTATATCTAGGTCTAAGATGTGCATACAATAGTCCTATTAGTCAACTCTTAAAATAAGACTTAAACACAATTACACAATTATATGAAATTTAGGAATATTTGGCCTTTATAAGCTATCAATGGCCTTTGTTTTATTTTTAGAATATTTATTGCCTCATTTTTAAATATGGAATGATAGATGAATTATCCACAATATGTTTCCATTAATTGCTCATTTCTCCAAATATAATTTTTCTGATGGAAGTTGTGGCTTGTTGAAGCCCAATTTTCCCTGTACTGCCACAACATCTTTCTACTAGTTTTTAAAGATTTTTCATCCCTAGATCATAAATTTTGCTTCATAGATGGGTTTTGTTGTCAAATATATTTCTATTCGCTAATTTTGTGCCCTAATCTAAGTTCTAGGTAAGGATTTATGTCTTTTGGAAGAAAATTGGTTCCTTATTCCCCCCTTCACTATTTCATGTGGTGCAATTCTCTCATATTGAATTTGTTTATCATTTGTAGCATCACGTTGGAAATCTCGCTATGATCTCATTCATCTAAGATAGTGAAGACCATTTCTATTGTAAGGCACATGGGCTCTCTAGAGTTTGGGCATAACAATTTCTTGGAGAATCCAATTTTGATAAGACTTGTGGCATTGGAAAGAGGACTCAGAGGGCTACCAAAATTTGTAATTTAAAACCTTGGAGATCTAAAATTTCAGAGATACATCAGATTCAATATCGAGTGCCTACAAAGTGAAAAAAGTTGTGTAGTTTTTTTTTTAATTTAGCATAAGTTTGGTTTGAAAAATTAGTTTGAAGGAATTCAAAGGGCATAGTCAAGCATAATTGTCATTAATTGATGACCCGAAGAAATAAAATGGAAACACCTAGTAAGCAACTTGAAAGCTCTAGCATGACTCATGAAGAAGAGGAAGAAATGCAACATCATATATCAAAATTACAAGACCAAGTGCAACAAATTTCACTCTCACAAAAAGTAACAGAAGCTAAGATGGGCGTTTAAAGAAAGATGTGGAAGCTAAGATGGATGGTTTAAATAAAGGCGTGGAAGCTAAGATGAATGTCGTGGAAGCTAAGATGGAAGGAAAAATGGAAGATTTGAAGACAAATTTGACAAAGTTGCTACAAGAAATGTTTACTAATGGTGAAAGGGTAGTAAAGGAAACTCATGATGAGAACAAAATAAATGTTAATCATGATTTCATAGACTCTAACGTTGGATTGAAGACCCACCATGTTCAAAAGATCGATATGAGGAAGTTTGATGGAAAGGATCCCGTAACATGGATACTACAGATGGAGCAATATTTCGATCTCCATAATGTGCAAAACACACAAAAGGTACGCATTGCAAATTTGTATTTGGAACCAAATCAGTTTGTACGGTATCGATGGCTTTGCTCTCGTAAACAAATTGTCATTTTGGCAATTTTTACAGAAGAAATGATAGCAAATTATGAGGATACAAAAAGAAACATTTTTTTTAGCCAATTGATAAATCTCAAACAAAAGGGTTCAATGATGGAGCACATTGAGGACTTCCAAAATTGAATATAAGGGTAAAAAATATTCCAGAGGAGCTAGGATTGATGTGTTTATAGGGACTTTAAAGCATAACATCCAACATGAGGTTCGCCTTTGGGAACCTGATTCATTGTAGAAGGAATTCAGGTTGGCAAGAAAAATGGAAAGCAAAATTATGGCAACTAGGAAGCCTACTACTCACAACTATAAAGATGGAAGTGTTGTTGCCCCTAGCCTTCCACAACCTACAAGGCTGAAACCACAACAATTGGAAGAAAAAAGAGCAAAAGGTCTTTGTTACAGCTATGATAACAAATACACTAAAGGTCATATGTGTGCTTAGAAGAAATTATTTCACATAGATTGTGAAGAGGAGGAAGAAAAGGAAGAAGAAATGTGAAAAGAAGAGGATATACACCAGGAACAAACCTTGGAGAAAGAAGAAATGAATCCGACCATATCTTGTAATGCATTGGTTGGAATTACCACTCCTCAAACTATCAAGATAGAAGGGCATATTAAGAAGAAAAAGGTAATAATGTTGATTGATTCGAGCAGTACCCATAATTTTATTCATTGTAAGATAGACAAGGAATTGAATTGCTTCCTATATCCAGTATCAGAGTGTCAAGTTATGGTTGCAAGTGAAGGAACCATAAATTTCTCTGGAAAGTGCCATAATATCAATCTATCCATGGGATAATATGTGTTGAATAGCCTAATGCTTTCCATTCCAATGGGTGGTGCTTATGTTGTACTAGGATTCCAATGGCTACAATCCTTGGGTACAATGGTATTTAATTTTCAAGAACTTTTCATGAAATTTGTTCGGAAGGAAAGGAAGTTGAATTAAGGGGTATTGCAAGGAAATTTGGAAACATAATAAACTCTAATAGAATAAGAAATCTTCTAAATAAATAACAATGGGGCGTAATTGCACAATTATGTTCGCTAGAGGTTCCCACATCGAAATCATATATTTCTCTAGATCTCCAAAACGTATTGGACAATCATTCCAAGGTATTTGACACTCCCAAAGGCCCCCCACCTATTCATGATCATGATCATTATATTCATTTGATTCAAGGAAGTGTTCCTCCAAACATTAGGCCTTACAGATATCCCTATGCCCAAAAGAGTGAAATTTAAACGTATGATTGCAGAAATGCTAGAGGCTAGTATAATTCAACCTAGTCAAAGTTATTTATTTTCTCCAATAGTATTGGTGCACAAGAAGGATGGATCATGGCACATGTGTACAAATTATAGGGAGCTCAACAAGCTCACTATTAAAGATAAATTTCCCATTCCTATCATTGATGAATTATTGGATGAATTGCATGGATCAATTTACTTCACCAAGTTGGATCTTCATTCAGGATATCATCAAATTAGAATGAAGATTGAAGATATTATGAAAACAATAGTTAGAGCTCATGAGGATCATTATGAATTTTTGGCCATGCCTTTTGGCCTTACCAATGCACCTTCTACATTTCAAATTTTGACAAATTCCATTTTTAAACCCACCCTTAGAAAATTTTTGTTAGTATTTTTTGATGATATACTAATCTACAATAAGTCTTGGAAGGATCATGTTCAACATGTTGACAAAGTTCTCAAACTATTGTCGGAGAAACAATTATATGCAAAAAGCTCCAAATGTTTCTTTGGAGTACAAGAGGTGGAATATCTGGGTCATATTGTATCTTATGAAGGTGTTAAGGTAGACCCTAGAAAAATTAAATCCATTAAGGAATGGAAAATCCCAACATCCATAAAGCATCTACAAGGATTTCTCAGATTGATAGGGTATTATCGCAAGTTTGTTAAGAATTATGGGAGAATAGCAACACATTTAACAACATTATTGAAGAAAGATGCATTTTCATGGACTCCAGAAGCAACAAAGGCCTTTGAACATCTTAAAGAGGAAATGTGCCAAGCACTGGTCTTAGTTATGTTGGACTTCACAAAAACCTGTATTGTGGAATGTGATGCCTCAGGAAATGGAATTGGTGTTGTTTTAATGCAAGAAGAAAGACCCATTGCTTTCGAAAGTCGTCCAATCAAAGGAAAGTATTTACACAAATATATTTATGAGAAGGAAATGTTGGAAATACTACATGCACTTAAGAAATGGTGAGCCTACCTAATGGGAAGACACTTCAAGGTAAAAACGGATCATGATATTCTTAAATACTTTTTACAACAAAGATTATCTTTAGAAGAGCAACAAAAATGGGGCACAAAGATGTTGGGTTATTACTTTAAAATCATCTACAAAAAAGGGAAGCAAAATGTTGTGGCAGATGCACTCTCAAGAAAGGATGAAGATGTGGAAGCATTGCTTTGCACCATTTCTGTTGTCAAACCAAATTGGATAAATGAAGCAAGGGATGAATGGAAGAATGACGAAGAAGTGTGGGCACTCATTCAAAAGTTACAACAAGATACCAGTACATATGATACATTTAGCTCTCAAAATGATTCGTTATGGTACCAAGTTCACTTATACCTATGTAAGAATTCCCAACTCAAACAAAACATTATTATGGAATTGCACACTTCTCCCTTAGGAGGGCACTCAAGATTTTTAAAAACTTACCATGGGGTTAAGAAGGAATTTTTTTGGGATGACCTTAAATCGGATATTCAAAATTTTATGGTGGAATGTTTGGTTTGAAAACAAAATAAAGTTGAAATAATTAAGACCCAATGTCTATTACAACCTTTATCCATTCCAAGCCAATGTTGGGAGGAGGTTTCAATGGATTTTATCATAGGTTTACCCAAGTTCGAAGGAAGAGTGTCATCATGGTGCTAGTTGACAAACTTACCAAGTATGCACACTTTTGTGCATTATCTCATCCATTTAAATCTAGTACAGTTTCTACTGCATTCATGGAAACAATTCAAAAGATACATGGAAACCCAAATATTATTGTAAGCGACAGAGATCCCATTTTCACTGGAAATTTTTGGACATAATTATTTTCTTGTCTCGGTACTCAGTTAGCTCATAGCTCATCTTATCATCCTCAATCTGATGGGAAAACTGAGATAGTAAACAAATGTTTGGAAGGATATCTTCATTGCTTTGTCTTTGATAAATAGACATAATGGGTCAAATGGTTGCCTCTAGCTAAATGGCAGTATAACACTTCCTTCCATACTGCAGCAAAATGACCCCATTTAAGGTACTTTATGGATATCATCCACCATCCATCACATCATATTTAAGAGAAAATTTGAAGGTTCAAGCAGTGGAAAATCGCATCGAGCATCAACAACAAGTTCTCCAACTCTTAAAGGATAACCTCACTTTAGCGCATAATAGAATGAAACAACTGGCAGATCAACATCACATCGAAAGAAGTTTTGATGTAGGTGACTGGGTATTCCTATGGCTACAACCATATCAAAAAATGTCCCTCAACCAAGCTAAGAAGGATAATAAATTATCACCAAAGTATTATGGTCCATACAAGGTGTTACAAAAGATTGGTACTATGGAATACAAATTGGAGTTTCCTGCAGCTTCCTGAGTGCACCCAATTTTCCATATTTCATGTTTAAAGAAGGTTATAGGTGACAAACTCCCAGTTCAAACAATATTGATAGAACTTGATGAGGAAGGAAATATCATATTGGAACCTGAAGCAGTCACAGAAACAAGAAATCAACAGCTATGAAATCAATCAATTTCGGAGTCTCTCATCAAGTGGAAGAACTTACCCACTGAAGATTCCACATGGGAGGATAAGAATTTTGTACAGAAGCATCTAGAACTACTCAAGCGTTGAGGAAAACACTTTTTTGAAGGAGATGGGCATGTTAGGTCCCTATAATACTAGTGATTGCCCCATTACTATTGTCATTGTAGCCTTTATTGTTATTATTGTGCCCCTATTGTCCCCATATTGTTATTAGTGTGCCCCATAGAAGCCCACTATTGTTATTTTTGTGCCCTTATATTATTATTGTTATGTCAGATTTGATTATATTGTGACCCCTTAGACTCCTATATATAGAAAGGAGGTTTAGTCATTTGAATCATCCAAGAATTGTTCATTTGTGTAATGTAAAGGAGGTTGCCCCCTCGAAGAGGCTGATTTTGAAGTCGTTGATCTATCTTTTCTATCTTTTTGTGAGATGGTTCATAATAGATGATCGAAAATTAATGGCATCACTTAAGTATAAATTATTCAAAAATTGAGATTGACCTGAATCCAATAGCTTATATTGAATTTTAAGTTAGATTTACTTTCCTGTTAATGAGGTAGCCTAACCTCAATAGATTTAATGGTGGAGATTGATCTAGATTTGATGAACCACATTTATTTTTGGTTTAATCAGTGCACACTTGATAATGCACTACCCTACATCGAAAAAATCCAATGGCCAGGGATGGTCATGGTCCAATAATCCAAATTTAATTCGGGCTTAAATTTTCCCACTTGATAATGCTCTTCCTTATTTTGGATAGATCTAATGGTGAAGATTCTTCTCATTCAATGACTCAGATTACATTTGGGCTTGGATGTGCCTAATCAATAGACCCTTCTATTATAGATCCACATTGTGATGACACATATCTAACTTCGTTCCACTTAGTATATACACATCATTGAAAATGTCAATAGTTCAAAAAAACTCATTTTTTCTTAATTTTTTTTAATTTGTTAAATTTCATCAATAAAGCTCATTTTTTTTCTAGAAATTTACATTTGTAAAAAAATTTCAACTATGCTTCTTTAATTAACCCATTCCTTCACTAAATCCAAGCTTTCAATTTCTAGTTTGAATCTTACATCTCTCAATTCATTATCCTAAGAAATTTTTCTCTTCTATTTTTTTCCTAATTTTAAAACTCTATCTTCCATGTTCGAATTTGTAACGATAAAGGTTGGCTCTATAATATATATTATGAAGTTGTGAATTTAAAATCCATGTTTTTTGCATCTCATAAACCATATAAAATTGTTTTATTCCCATATGAAAAAAAATTCGATCAAACATTTAAACTTGTTATATTCCCATATGTGATTGAATTCTTTATGTAATTTCCCAATTTCTTCTCCTTAAGAAAAATCTTCAAACATTTCATGTACATCTTATATATTTTCTTCTACATGCTCATTCTAGCCCATACATCCTAAGTGTTGTTACCCAATATTTCATACCAATTTGTACTGTACCAACTCCATGTTGAATCAAACTAACACTCTTTTATGCTCTACAAAAACTAAATTGTTTTCATTTTATTTTTATCTTGGTTTATGTAATCAATAACTCATAGTTTTGATACCATTGATTATTAAGCCTTGTATATGAATAGATATGCATGCCTAAAATTCTACACTAACACATACAATACAAGCTTAATTAACATAACATATAATGTAGCAGGTACATTAAGATATCAAGAAAAATTACCAACTGAAAATACACATAATGTTCGCATTAAAGCATAAGCTAGAATAGAACACTTATCTTATTGAAATATACCAACTAACTACTAATTAAGGACATTTATCGCAACCTTAGGTAATTTTATTCTAGGACTCTCAAGACTAGGCCACCCTCATATTGGGGATATGATGCCACAAGGGATAATAAGATCACTTTGTCACTCAACCCAATATTCCCTAGTACATAATTATCTCAAACAACCAGCCATCCTAGTTACTATATCTCCTTTCCCCTAATATAATAAAACCTAAGAGGGGAGCCCTATTTTTTGCAACTACAATAACTTAAGTTAACTCCCTCTAATAAGGCTTTAATGTAAGATAGGTCAAAAAACTCTATGACAAGACACTATCCTGTGGTAATTTTTACACTAAATTCCACATGTAACTTAGTCTCTATAAGGATCTCCTCTTGACAAAATTAGTAACTTAGTCTCCATGGAAACATGAATAGGTAGCAATGAATGACCAATCATGTGCTCAACTTAGAAAATTCTCACTTTTATGTGCATGGATTTAGCTTAACACATGGCATTCTCTAAACTTCCCCTCATATATCTTAGGGTTGATTTCCCCTAAAGTTAAATCACTTTTAGTTATAATTAACTAATATTTTATCTAATGAATTTCGTTTTGACCCCTATGACCATTCGTAACCCATACTCCTTTCCCTCTCATGGATTCATAACCACCTATACTCTTTTTTGTTGATTTTTTGTAGTTATGGTCGATATTCATATTGATATATTGATGTATCTGTTCATGTAAAGCATGTTCTTCATGCTCATAAGAAAATCAAATTTTGTATTTATCAAAAGAACAAAAATTTAAAGTTTTAAAAATTAGTTTTGACTCCCAAGTTTTCAAGTTGGCCCTCTCTCTCCTACAATTCATCTTAGCTAGCATTGACACGCATTCGATCTCGTTATTGGCTTTAAATAAGAGTCTTCCATTCTCACAAGGCACAAATCCTCTAAACATAAATCAAAATAAGGAGAAAATAGAAGGTAAATAAGACTCTTGGAATAGAAAATTATCTATGTGGTCTATCTCTATTCCAGAAGGAAGAAACTACAGTGACTTGTACCCTATCCCAGAGAGATGAATCTTGTGATGTATAACTTGTGCAAGTGAGCCGAAGCCTATGGTGTATGACTTGTACTAGAAAGCTAAAGTCTACAGATTGTTTCTATGATAGAGGTATGAATTTTTTGGTACATATAATGAGCAAAAAGGTCGAAGTTTGTATCTCTTATCTGTGACAAAGTTCCAAACTCTTGTGGCTTGTATTTGTGACAGAGGGCCAAAAGTTCTGAGGTACTTTTGTAGTTGCTGCAACACCCTCCAAAATTTTTGCTTGCACTCAAATTTCAGAGCCTTCCTTGGTCTTTTCCTTGATAGTTGCAAACACTCAAGCTATTTCCATGAGATTTCTCAAAGGTATTTTCCCCCTTTTATTGTTGGATTAACTATCATATTTTGGTATGTTTGACTAATATGTAATGTTTGTGATCCTTTTATGGTGGTTTTAAAGGCTGGTCTTTGTGTATACAAGTTTTCCTATCCATGTAAACATCTATCACACTCATACAAAAAGTTTTGAGCACTGTCACACAAGTGTCGTCACAGTCATCTTAAATTCTATCTTAAGTGTCGCACTTGTTTCTTTTTTTCATGAGATAGTCACACATAGGGTAATTATTTGCTTGTTTCTAGGATGGCCTATGTTGTCGTGTCGTCGAAGTATGCTAAGTGTGTGATCAAAGTTCAGGTTCATCACGAGTCCATCTCCCTCCCGCACTTAGCCATTATCGGAAAATATTCCTGACTGGGCAACTCAACTTCATCAGGCCCTGAATGAGCTGCACACTGCACATTCTCAGCGCTCATTAATGTGACCTTGTTGCCTGGAACTATGCAGTGCATAGTCATTAACCTCCAGGGTTGTTTTCTACACCCCAGAGCTAACAGTGTTCCTTGACCCCAAAATTGCACAGTTGTGCCTCCCAGTTTTTCCTTGAACTGCACACTTTGCACTTTCAATCCTCAAGATTTTCCCTTGCTTGCTAGAACCCCGCAATGCAAAAATATACCAACCTCCCTTGGCCTCCATAACTGTGTATATGTTTCCTCTAGTGACCTTCCCCAATAGGAGCTCACTGTCCCCAGAAATTGTGCAGATTTTCCCTCCATGCCTCTCTTTTACCCAGTCCTCCTTGGCCTCCAAAAATTCGGAGTCTTCCCTCCCAGGTCCTCATCTCACGTCAACCATTTCTTGCTTGATCTTCACAATTTTGACCCTCGGTGGCCACTATGAAATTATGGCCCTCTGTGGACTATGCAGAAAAGTTCCTCAGTCAAGCCTGAGTTGCGCTTTGTGTAGTCTCAGTGACCAAGCTCTCTCCCTGTCAACTGGAACTATGCAATCATAGTCATTGAGCCCTTTCTCTGAGCCTATGACTTGTCCTAGGCTTAGTTCATGGATAATAATGCATCATATTAGATTAGGAAGTTTTCGGATTGATGTCGTCGTGTCATGAGTGAATTGCAGGAACACGTACACTGTCAAGTCATGGAGAGATGATGAAGAAGGAGAAGAAGGAGATACGAATTCCTAAAGAACCACTTGTAGCTAAATGGACGAGTTGACCTACCAAGAGAAAGCAAAGGGAAACAAGTTTGCAACAAACTTCCAAGACCAAAAATCATTGAAGACCTTGCATCACCAAGCTATGTAGAGGAGAAGAGAAAGCATGTCCAAGAACACATCTAGCACTCAACATCAACAAGGACTTAACATTGCCACATCGTCAATCTAGTCCATGTCAGCAGTATCATATCAAGTCGTGTAATGATTTGTCATATGCCACATCACCATTGTGGACCATGTATATTGTAAATCAAATGTATTGTAAAGTGGAAGTCCAAAGGACACACATGATTATTAAGAGTCATGTAAGTTGAAAATTCATAGGAATTTGGATAGTCATGAGGGTAGTCAAAGAGTCACAAGGGTAAAGCATCACCCTTTTGGTTATATATACCCCCTCATTGTATGAGAAAATAACTTTTCATCTTGGCTCCTGTTGTAAGGAATTAGAGAGACCATTGAATTATTTGAGGAGAAAGGAGTGGCTCCAATATCCCACTACTGGGGCTAGTGATGTACAATGTAAATATGTGTCTTGGAACTTTTTCTTAATGACAGAAGCCTTTTAAGGCGATCACGTTCTTCATGCATGAACTATGAATATATGTAAGGCTATTCTATGGACGCTTGTATTTCGTGTTTTCTTTCACGTGTACAAAGATAGTTGAACTATTTCGGTTATTTTAGTGCTTATCTTGTTGAGAATGTGCTATAATGGTTGTTATCATTGTCCAATCCTTGTGGACTATTCCACGTGATACTAGACAGATATTTCTTTCCTTATTGGTTATAATGACCGTCACATCCATTGTGGACTATTTCGTTGGATGTTAGATAGACTTCCCTTATTTGTTGGTTGTAATCACTGTCACATCTGTTGTGGACTATTCCATTGCATGTTAGATAGGTCCTTTTGGTTCATGTGCGTCTCTTCCTAGGAGGTATTATTACCTCTCACTTAGAGGCTCACTTTTTCTCCCCCCCTTTATAGTAAAAGAACCTCGACATAGTTGCATTGCACACTCACCAGGCACACTCACCTTGTTTTTCGAAGATACCATTGCATCACTCTCTTGTGCTGACAGCTATAGCCAAGGAAAATATTTGAGGATTTGGCAATCGGGCCTTTATACTTGATGGGACGCCTACACCAAATGGTGAGAGGTCTGATTGGGACTTCATATCGGAGAGATCCCCAGAATGTTGGCAAGTCCAGCACAGTCAATAATTATTACACTAGAAGGATGGAAGCCAGTATTTTATGGTTGATTGTCCCATTGACCCCAATCATCCATATTCTGGTCAATGCAACAATGTTCACTCCATCTCCTCCACTCGTAATTCTAAAGTTGGTAACTCTTCACCGCATAGGCCTGAATGTGTAATCTCGTATTATCATCTTCGGGTCGTCCGCCCCATCACTCGTCAGTTTTCAAAAGCTATTGGATTGATTCCAGGAGTAATCTGTCTTCCATATTCTCAAAAGAAGAACAAGACCACCCCCACATGTGTAGTGGTCTTGTTTGTTGAATAGGTGGTCCTCGTCACTCTTGAAGAATTAGCAGACGTTGTGGAAAGGGAAGAAGAGCCTCCACTCTTTCATGGAGGAGAAGGAGGCAACCCCTTACTCTCAGGTTCAACTTATGGTGGGACATACACAGAGGAAGAGAAAATAGAAGAGGAAGAGGAACCATCATATTCAAAAGAGGAAGAGGAGGACATTGAAGAAGAAGAAATGACAAAGAAAAATCTAGACTAAATGACTCAGGGCTCACTGGTACTTTAGGGTGTCCTGCATAAGAGGTCAAGGCATGTGGAGAAGCTCTTGATGAAATATGACCCTGACAAGAAAGTGAACGCTGAAGATCACTTGGAAAACTTTACCTACATATGCAAACACTTGAGGTACGTTACAATAATTTTTCATGCATATTTTTTCCATGTACCTTGGATGGTAGAGCAGTTGTATGGTATCACAACCTTTATCCAAACTACATCTAGAATTGGAAGGCATTCAAAAGGATCTTTCTTGAGAAATTCGTTGAAGACAATACCCCTACCATGTGATTAAAGGAGTTGGGTAGTCTTAAGATTGAGCAGAAGGAAAAAGTTAAAGATTTCAATCAGAGGTTCAATCACATCTTGAAAAAAATTTTCAAATGACACAAAACTTCATGACTCCATCACCATAGACTACTACACTTATGCCTTGCCGACAAATATTGTGTAGTTTGTAAAGAGAACTGCGAGATAGCCATTGACAAAAAACTTCGAGGAGGTTATTTCTGTTGAGAAGGAGTTGTGTGCTATTGGAGTCATGAAAGATGATGAATCAACAAAAAATTCCAAGGACATGGGTAAGAGGTCTCAGGCCTCTGTGAGCAAGGCTAAGGAAAAATACTCGAATGATCTTGAAATCCTAACTCATCTCATGAAGTCCTTGACCAATTAAATGGACGAACTCAAACAAAGGACAAGCGAGACTACCATGAGAAACAAGCCCCCAAGTTCATACTCAGAAGGAATTCAACTTCTGGTAGCAATAGCAATAAACCAACCAAGTATTCATAGAGTTCCAATGTGGTCTTGAATATTGAAAAAATTGGCACAGATTCGTATTGAACGTTTCATAACAAGCATTATTTAGAGAAGACATTCCCACAATGGAAGAAAATCATGAGCAAAATGGTTGCGCAGTTTGTTGACTCAATCATGGTTGAGGAACAGGCTGAGCTTGATGAAGAGAAGGAAGAGCCTGCAACAGTAGGCATGCAGTGAATATGTATCATTGCATTATCACAACACAAAAGAGCACTGCTGATAGGTAGCCTCCGAGTGATGGTCTGACCCAAAAGTGGAAAAAATGATACAACTTGAGAAGCCAAGGGATGACCACTGTGATTGAAGTTTCGAAATAAAAAATTCAAAGAAAACTTGTTAAGAAAACTCAATCCTTTGGCTCACTCAACACAAAAAACTTAGATAAAGTCTGAGAAAGCAGTTTCAATGAAAAGTGTTTCCAACAGTAGTAAGGACAAAACCCCTCCAGAATCCACAAATAAAGTTCCATCCCCAGCCACCTTGGTTGGTATTCTCGCTATAGATTATAACATCATAGATAATATGAAGAAGGTTCATGCAAACATATCCATGTTCGAACTTACAAAGATCACGAGCCAGTGGGACATCCTTCTGCGGGCACTTGGACAAACCTCCACTGGTAATGCTACCTCTGGACAAGGGATCTAGTAAGTCTCTTGACACTCTCACATCTGTACTTAATGAACTCATGATGGATGCAAACACACTCTATCCACCGTTCTTGTTAACATTCAAAATATTCAACTTTAATGTACACAATTTTTTGGTTGATTCATGCATCTGTGAATGTCATGCCACTATCTGTGGCCAAGAAGATCAATGCTAAATGAAACAATACAGAAGCATAAATCATTCAGCTAGACAAAACTCATGTCCAGGAAATTGGTGAACTCATGGATGTCATCATCCGGTTATAATCTGGATGAGTTCATCAATGTATCAACATAGTTATTATGGACATTCCAGAAGCATACAGAGTGTTATTGAGCAAAGATTGGTCAAGCAAGCTTCAAGGATACTTTGCCACAGACTAGTCACACTTATGGATTCCGTATAGGGTAAGGAACAATCAGATCAGGTAGAGTTAGAGAGATACATGAAGGACGCAGTGACTCCCTTGAATGGGCCTAACAAACCAATGGATTTCATAGAACTATTATCTAGAAACACAGTTGGGGTGATATCTTGCAGAGCCATCCCCAGTTCCACCAGACACATAGTTGGATCTCCTTCCATGTCCAACTGGTGATAATGAAATTTGTATAGTTAGTAGTAGTAGTAGTAGTACTAGTGCATTGAGTAGTCCCTATACATATGGTATGCAGACAATGTACTTTGATGGATCCAAGACACATGAGGGCTCTAGAGCTGGTTGCGTTTTATTAGACCCACTATCAAAAAACATTTGATCTCTAGTCGCTTGGAATTTGAGTGCACAAATAACACTGTAGAGTATGAAGCACTTGTCTTGGGCTTACAGAAGTCCATTGACTTCAACATTGTCGTTCTAAAAGTGGTAGGTGACTCTGAAATCATGGTGTGTCAGGTACGTAACACTATACATTGTGTTTCACCTCATATTAAGAGTTATCAAAAAGAGGTATGGTGACTCATCTCTCACTTCCAATCTTTCAATATTATTTTAGTACCAAGAATGCATAACGCAGTTGCAGATGCCTTGAGAAACACTTATGCTAGGATATTACCTTTAAGGGACGACTTTTCTATTGAAATTTGGTATAAACCGTCCATCCCAGATAATATAACTAAATTACGTGTTTTTTATGACGACCAACATATACTGTACTTTATGGAAAACACTGACGTATTCAAAGATGCAACAATCGATGAGGAAAATCACGAACAAACAATGAAGAATGAAGCTAATGCGGGCAATGGAAACCTCATCCCCAAGGGTGTGGTATCACTGGAAAATTTGTATGATCTGGAGAACCACTTTCGGGGACTTGTTAATGGCAAGACCCACGGTTCTACTTTGTCTCATGAGAAAATCAACTTGGGAACCGAGAAAGATTTGAAATATGTTAATCTTGGTACTTGCTTCATGCCACAGGAGAAACAATTGTTCATCGGCTTATTCAAGTAGTATCGTGATGTATTTTGCATGGACATAAAATGAACTCAAGACATATGACACTTGAATCATCCAACATGTGATACCAATCAAGGAATGGGCCAAGCCATTTCAACAGAAACTGAGGAAAGTCCACCCAACACTTGAGCCCCTCATACAAAAGGATTTGAGGAAACTATTGGATGCTCAGATCATCTACAAGGTGTGACATTCAACGTGGGTATCAAACTTGGTTTCTGTGAGAAAGAAGTCTCAGGAGATCTGCATGTCTATAGATTTACGCAATATCAACCGTGCCTCGTATAAGGATAACTACCCCATTCTGTCAATGGAGAAAATACTGAAAACATTTTGAGGGTCTGAAATGTTTTCTTTGCTCGATGGATTCTCAAGATACAACCAGGTTCTGGTAGCAGAGCTTGATAGATTGAAAACTACATTTAGGATGAAGTGGAGAACGTTTGCATTTCAACAAATGTCATTTGAGCTAGTTAATGCTGGTGCAACATTCCAACATGCGATGGAAATCGCCTTTCATGGGATTGTTGGATAGAGCATAGTGGTCTATCTTGATGATTTGACAATATTCTCCAAACAAAGATCAAACCACTTACACCATCTGAAGAAGATTTTCGAGCGATGTCGTAAATATAAGATATCCTTGAATACCAATAAGAGTATATTTGTAGTGTCGGAAGGTAACCTCTTCGGACAAATCATTTCTAAAAGTGGGATCAAGGTAGACCTAGATAGGGTGCGGACCATCATGCAGATTCCTCACACAATGAATAAGAAATCCATGCAGCCTTTCTTCGGGAAGATCAACTTCCTTCAAAAATTCATCTCTGACTTTGCTCATATTGTTAAGCCAATACAGGATATGATCATGAAGGATGCAGTTTATAAATGGGACAAGAGGGAAAAGGACACATTTTCCCATATCAAGCAAGCTATAGCAGAAGCACCCACATTGTACAATCCAGACTTCAGTAAAGACTTCTTTCTCTATACTTTTTCTTCCGACACCTCTCTTGTTGATGTGCTTACTCAGAAGGATGCGTTGAACAATGAATGACCTATCTCCTTCATGAGTGTAAGCCTGCAAGGGCCAGAGCTTAATTACCCTGTTGTGGACAAATAAGATTATGCATAGTTCAAGGCGGTAAAGAACTTCATACCCTATCTGTTAAAAAAATGTTGTATTATCTTTGTTCCACACCCAGCAGTCAGATCATTGCTTGTTCAGCAAGAGTTGGGTGAAAGGAGGGTGAACTGGATGACCGGATTATAGGAATATGATCTTGACATCAAGTTAGTTCACATAATCAAGGGTCATGGTATTTGCAAATTATCAGCAGAAGTAGTTAACAAAAAAGAGGAAGAGGAAGATCTCTCAGGATGGGATCAAGAGATTGAAATGTACAATGTTGAGAGAGCCTCCCCCACTATGGACACAAATTCTTGGTACATAGATGTGCACCAATATCTTGAGCGTGACACAATTACCTCTCACTTATCTATGTGGTAGAAGAGGGCACTTTGACTTAAAGCATTGTCACATCAGTTGGTGCATGAGGTGCTCTTCAGGAAGCAACAAAATGGAGTATTTCTCAGGTGTTTGGAGGCACATGATTCAGAATAGGTATTACGTGATCTCCACGATGTACCAGCCAGGGGACACTTCGCAGGTAACACTACAACACATTAGGTTATGCGGGATAGATTTTACTAGCCTACATTATTTAAGGATTCTCATGCCTATGCCTGCAAGTGTACGATTGGTCAAAGGTGTGCCAACAGAAATCAGAAGTCAGCAGCCCTGCTGCAACTCATTGCAGTGGAAGAACCTTTTTAATAGTGGGGCTTGGATATCATTGGTGAAATTTTCCCTCACTCATCAAAGAAACACCACTATATCCTAACTGCTACAAACGATTTCACGTGGTGGACAGAGGAAGTTCCACTAAAACATGTGAATGATTAGGAAGTCATCAAATTTCTACAACAGAACATCATCTCCAGATTCAACATTCCTACGCCACTTGTTTTTGACAATGCAACATATTTCTCATCGTTAATAATTTATGATTTTGCATTCGAAAGTGGTATTATATTGAGAAATTCAACTAATTATTATCCGTAGGGGAATGTTCTTACTAAATGCACAAATGAAAACCTCATCTGTATCATAAGAAAGACCATATTCCCTAAACAAAAAAACTAGCACTCTACTTTGGTGAATTCTTTGCGGGCTGACAGAGTCACGCCTAAACCTTATTTGAATAGATCCCCTTACTTCTTGTCGTACAGAAAGAAGTCACCCTCCCACCGAACATCTACTTGCCCACTCTCCAATTGTCCCAAGAATCCCAAGGAAATCCATGTCTTCTAGTTCAACGTAGCGTGGACACTTTTCACAAGCTACAGGAAGAAAGGTTGAAAGTAAGAGAATTTTTTTCACTTCACCAGAGTTGTATCAAGAGGTGGTTTGATATAAATGTTGCTGGGAAAAATATTCTTTAGTGTGGGTGACTTAGTTTTAAAGTGGGATAAAGCCATGAGGACAAAGGAAAACACACTAAGTTTTAGTCCTTGTGATTGGTACATACACTGTCACGAGAAGCTTGGCCAATACACATACTGTCTTCAATCA